>CM067377.1:91763206-92335620 GCA_034510155.1 Eucriotettix oculatus
CGAATGGATGGTAAAATTAGGGAAGAAAAGAAGTTTCCAGGTCCATTAGATTGTAGGATTGCATTGATGTGAGAAAGGTTTTTTCTTTTTTACATCTGCTTTACATTTTCCCATTTCTTTAGGACACCGCTTAATGTGTTTAGACGTGATAAAGATACCGATTACTGTTAAAATGTAGACTGAATTTAACACTGCAGTCTTCAAACTTAATCTAACCTGCGATGACAGTGGTTTTGGACACAATTTTCGGGACCTGGTCTGTTTAGAAGCAAGTGGAGAGATTTTACTGGCGTGTATGGTGCCCATAGTATGTAAAAAGCGTCTTTTAATCGGTTGTATTAGAAATAAGAATATAACAGTACAATTCTATAAGCCATTGAGCTGGCCAAATAGCTAGATTTTTTCGTTCTTAACTGTCGCTGGAGATGGTCCGCTGACACTCTGGGGATAAGCGCCTGCTAGAGAAAACTCCCACAGGCACTTTTTGGGGATGGTCCGATTCTTTTTGGGGGAGAGGGTAAACAGGCCACATGAGGCTGATCTTTTAATAGCATAGGAAGGAAATTGAAAAGGAGGGATGCGGAAGGTAGAGCAAGGTATCCAAGGGTTGACCAGAGCCCCCGGGCTATAGTTTAAGGATCCTACCCGGTGTTTCATCTAAACAGATTCAGAGAAAACCCTACAAAACCTGCATCAGGTAGGTCGGGCATTGGATACTATTCTCACGCCTTTCAGAATGTCGGGAGACGAGTTTTCTGTGGGGTTGCAGCGTTTCCTTCTCCGTGTCTCCACACGTTATAGGAGGCAGGTGGCCGACTGATCCAATGGGATCAGCGGACAACTCTTGCCTTATGCCCAAGGTCTTCGACCCCAGTACATATACCTCGTAAAATAGGTGAAGGTGCCTCGGAATGTGAGACCTTTGAAAAAAAAAACAGAGTAAGAGGCATTCCCGACGTAATCAGGTGAGCCCCGCGGTCATTCTGGAGTGAAGCGCCTGCGAGAAAACTCCCACAGGCATTCTTGAATGGGGATGGTCCGCGACACCAAATTCTTCACACATAAATTCAATAACCTTTTCGACTGAGGGAGTCAAGGAGAAATATGATGTATTGCTAAATTTTAAGCCTGAGGAAATCTCAAAATGGAGGAGAAACGTCGCTTTTGTTAATAAATAGTTATATATTTAATGCTGACTTCTTTTGGCCGTCTTTTTATTTATTGTAAATATTTAAGTCAGAAACTTATTGTCACTAGATAGTTTTTCTTTAATTTTCTTTGTACTATTGGCATATTTGACGTGCTGATTTATCCTCAGAGTTCTACAACATAAACCTATATTGATTTAGGGATTGCCTTATAGAATAGGAGTTTATTTTAAATAGACAGTTTTTACGTGCTACCAAGTAGCCATTCCATTTCTTTAACATTTTTAGGACTATCTTCTTAAACATTTAACTAAATATTGCTCCATGTTCATTTGTTACCTAAATACTTTCATAGATATTTTGTACTAGATGGTATAAGTATTTGTAATCCATTTACATACGCACACGGAGTCTGATTTTTACGTAGGGCTAAGTTGCCTGGATTTTTTTTTTCTTCATTGATGTTTAGTTTTCATTTATGTTCCACGCCTGAATTTATTATATCTTTTTATATATTTTATTTGTGGTCGTATTAACAGTTGTGGTTATCAACGACTACTATAGGATACCTCACTTTTATTCGTTGTACTCGAGTTTAACGTGTCAGGAACACACGCAAACATCCATGCCCATATCAGGATTCAAACCCGGAACCCATTTTTGGTGTGAGGCAGCGACGCTGATCATTACAACATCGTGAAAACGATTATCGTGTCGTCAGCGAAGGTGCCAATTATAGTATTGTTGTTTATTGGTAAATCCGAAGTGTAAAAGTATGTAGAAAGGTACTTGGTTTATGATACACTTTCATTTACTCTTGTTCTGAATTTTTTGTATTTAAAGTAGGATTTTTGGTAAGAATTTACTGATTCTGTATAATACCAAACGCTATTCTCATATCCAAGAATACCGACACGTAGAATTTCTTAGTTTCAAGGTCTTGATTAATTATTTGGTTACCTCAACGGGTTTGGTGCATCGAAGAATGATTCTGATGGAAGCCAAATTTGTCACGAAAAGACTATTCTTTCAAATAGTTATGAAGTGATAAGGCGACTCCTTCCCTTGTGCTCTCAGTCATGCGTTCATTCTGCTATTGCCAATTCTAAGGAGAATATAAAAAAATATTATTATATGGGCATATACGTCAATATTAATTGTTATCGACTTTCAACAAATACTTCCCGGTTTCAGTGTGTCAAACAAGTCTATCGAGTGTGTAATATATTACTCAGTTACACAGTGCCTCAATCAGATTTAATTAACTATGTTTTGTATGGTAATTTACTCTAATATTTTTATTACAAAGTATGAAATTGTACATAAATTTTTTTAAATCATGTTATTGATATATATTCACTCTTTTTCTGCTGATTCTACAACCAGAAACATCAACTTTAAAATTACGTGTAGCGACAGGTACTAAATTGTCGCCAAGGTTTATTGGCCCAGAAATTTTCGATAGCTTTTCGAAAGCCCTCCCACATCCGAAAAAAAATAACGAAACGGGAGTAGAAGAAAGTGTCGTGTACCGAAGATAATCCTATAAAGGAAGCTATAAGGTAAAAATAATCTCTGCTGAGGGATGAAAAATGCAAAAGAAATACTCAGTTAACTCCTAAGAGTAATAATGACGATTATTACCATTCGTTTCTTCCGATGATGAACATTTAATGCTAGTGTTTAAAGATGACAGCCAATTGGTCTGATATGCCTATTCTACTATGAGGGAATTTATGCTTTAGTTCAATCCGTGTCGTTTATTATGAGGGTAAAATAGAAAAGTATGTAGTTGGAGATGGGGTCTATGAAGTTACTTTCCACAGAATAGGGAAAAAAATGTCCTCATAAACCAGGTATTGCATCTGCATCTGAAGGTTGTATTGTCAAGATATTATCACAGTTAACTGTTTTGACAGAAAATAAACGACACATCAGTTGCCTTAAATTTGAAGTTGACCTTGGTAACTACGGCAACCGTTAAACGATCTTTAATTTTCCACTTTCTTATAATATTCCTGCCTATATTTTGACATAGTTGGTTTTGATATGTACTTCTCAGTTACCTTTATGGTTATATACGAGTATGCTACAGTGTATCCCAAGGTTTGTAAAAATGAACCAGCCATATGATAATTGTTGGTTATTATTAACTTTCTAGGAAATATTTTTTGGCGTTTTTTGTTTACAAATATTACACAATGATTTAAGAATAAATACTAACAGAAATAAATAAAATTTTACCGGAGCTTTCACTTAAGAACAAATAATTTTTCTGTTTAAAGTTTACCCCAGGCTTCCCAATAGACACGCGAATATCCAATACCACACAGAATCGCTTCAACTCTAGTGGTGATCCGCCTATTGTTATATATTTCTTATATTAACGGTTAATTGATTTCGTAATGGAAAAATACACGACCGCGTACCTTAATTTTTATTTGATGTGGTGGAATAGTTTAGAGCACGTGAGTGATCGCCCCCAAGCGGTCGGGTTACCAACAGGTTTAGGCTTTCAGGCGACTGATAAACCACCTGGACTGGTCGACTCTCTTTCTCTCTTCCTCTTTTCGTGGTAAAACAACATGTGCCGTTTGCAGGAAGTGGCGCAGAATTTTAACGTGCAGGTCCCGCATGCTGCTCTGAGTAATTACCAGACAAGGCACAGAGATCCCCCTGTGTGATCCAGGTGTACTGGGTTCCACACCCTCTCACAACGTCATTAACATTCTCTCTATTGTCTCTGGAACGCCTTTTCGGTGAAGGCAAATCTGCTTTCCGTGACGCATAATTGCGATTTCCCTCATAAAGCGTCCCTCTTTTTTTTCCATAATTAAACACACAGATGAGCTTAACGATGTGGCGGAAGTCCACAATCCTGATTCAGAGCAGGTGGTATGACGTTTAGCTAATTGAGGTTGCCCGTATTGTGGTCTAGTATTAGTGTCTGCAGAAGCACTAAGCACGGAAGTAGAAGATGTAAATAGTTGTTCCAAATCTCATTAAATTGCAATCGCGTGGTTAGAATTAAATTCGTAAGCTCAAATTTAAATGGACATACAGCTTGATCTCAGAAAAGCAGTGCACATTAATATTACTTTACAAATTAAACCAGACTGTACTTTCTGAAGTGTATATACGAGGTGTGTTCAAAAAGTAACGGGAATTTTCGGCTTTTGGAAAAAAAATGTACTCGTCTACATTAATGTAATCCTTTTCAAAATTGTCCCCATTAGATATGATGCACTTCTACCATTGCTTCTTTTAATCTCCGAAAAACTTATGGAACTAGATTTTTGTGAAAATGTTTGCTCTTTCAGCGATGCGCTTTTAATGTCATATATGATTGTAAATTGACGGGCATTTAAGATTCTCTTTATTTTTGGGAAAAGTACTGGGCCACATCTGACGAATATGGAGGCAGGGGCAGCAATGCAGTGTTGTTTTTGCTAGAAAGTTCCGAACAGGCAATGAAGTGTGAGCAAGTGCATTTTCCTGGTGCAAAGCTTAGTGCATGAAGGTGTTAACTCAAAAAATGAATTTTCTGGGAGTTTTCTATGACTTACATTACCACCTTACATGAAAACCGCAGTATTTTATGAGATATTTGACATGAAAAAGGTGTTAATTCATCAAATGCAGGAAATGGTGAGTGCAAGAAGATATCTCATAGTTTTCAAGCAAGGCAGGGTTAACTTAACAGTTGGCACTTTCTTCCACGTGATCGTAGATCAAATTTCCACCTCTGGACAGAAATTGAAGGTGACAGGGATGTTCTCAAGTAGGAAGTGGTTTTATAGGAACAGCCCCAAAGAGTTCTAGGAATTTTATTGTTTGGAATAACTGTGCACCTGGCCAAAAATAAAATTAATAATAGAAGGCATTGACTTCTATATCAATATATGTTCTTTTATTTCTACCAAATACTTGAGTCAAACTGAAGTTATACTTGTGTTAAATAACACTGTGTAGATAATCTGTGAATTGTATAACTTTTAAAGTACTATTTTAATTAGACAATAATTAATCAATCCCTTATATAACCAGATAAGTTTTTATTGCTGAGCAATTTAGTTTTCAGAATGTATTTCACCAAAAATTTTCCTAAAATATTTCCCAGCGTGGTGTTAACACCTTCATGAAGTATCATCTTGCATAAATAATGTCAATATTTTGTAGTTATATTAAAATTATGAACACAGCTAGTGTACCAATCTCATCAGAAAGAGGGATATTTGGAAAAATAGAAATGTTTTTGGATCAATAGAAAGTTCCGAGCAACTTTATAAAATCTCTAATATCTCCTATGGACATTTTCTGAGTTAACACCTTCTTGAACTAAACTCTTCAATTATTTCTCTACCAGTCCGGGAGTTATTTTCGGATTGCTTCACACAAATGCCGTTGGTCTCGTAGTACCTCCTATTGATCCTTGAGTCAAAAACTCATGATGCACTGTTGTTGTTGTGCTATTCTGTCCTAAGACTGGTCTGATGCAACCCTCCATGCTAATGTATCTTGCGCAAGCCTTTTCATTTCCTTATAACTAGCACAACTCACATCCTCCCTAATCTGCTTAGCCATTTCCATCCTTTGCCTCCCTCTTCTGTTCTTATGCCGTTGAAATCAAAGAACAAAGTGATCATAACTTTCACATTCGACCGCACTTGCCGATCTTTCTTCGACGATCCAGGAAGATTGAGCCTTATTTTCAACGTCATACCCCCAAACCCATGTTTCGTCACCTGTTAAGACACGTTTCAGTAGTACCCCATCGTTTTTGACTTCACTCAACGACAGTTTTTTGTTTCGAAATTCAACAATTTTGGAACGAAGTTTGTTGTCCCACGTTTCATAACTTAAACAAACATTTCATGGCATGAGCCAATTGTGTTGCCGAAATCATCTGCGACTTCTATTGTTGTGATTCGGCTCTCGTTCATCATCATTTCTAATACATTTTCTTTGTTTTCGTCTATTTTTGAAGCGGTGGAACGTACAGGACGCTCGTCAACATCAGCGTTTTCACAGGCTTCGTGGAAACGCTTACATCAATCGTAAACCTTTGTTATACTCGTAGCAGACTCACGAAAAATCAATATTTAATGTTACTAATACATCGCTACACTTTATTCCATTCTTACAACAAAATTTAATGCCAAATCTGTGATCAATTTTTCTTAAGAAATAAATAATCACCGATGGTACCGAAACATATGAAACATTTTTAACAGCTGACAACAGACTAAACATCCGATATAGCCAACGACGTACAGATGATTTTTAGGCATACTGCAACCCGAGAAATTATACAATTCCCGTTACTTTTTTAACACACCTCGTTCATCACAGAAGTAACTCGAAGCCTTTAATTAATTGTTTAATATTTAAAATAGTTCAAGAGTTCAAAAACATGATAATGGAAACTGTAAAACATATATTGAGTTAACCACCATGTGCTCCTTATTAGATGGCACCTAGCACATGTCTTGTTTGCTATAAATCTAGGTAACATAACAAGGACATGAACGCACCAATTCGAATAGTTTTCGAATGTTTTCTTAATGTCCATACGTATGGTCTGTTTTGTGTTACAGACAAATAAATACATTGCAAATATGTATAGACCTATATATATATATATATATATATATATATATCTTTTCTAAAAATTGACATACGACACTTTATTGAATAGAGTTAGAGCCTCTGATATCGATTACTACTCTTTTATTCAGATTATATTCGTTTGTAGGCTGACAGTTACTACCATCGATTCTCCGACACTGGGCTTAAGAATATTTCTTGTACATTCTTAAAAGTTGTGAATCTAGAACCACCCGTAGTATACAACGCGGTAAATGCAAAACCATTATTTGAGTATATCTATTATCTATAATTCTTATTTTTAACTCCAAGTAAGCCGATGGGTAATCGTGGATCTTTGAAAATATTTTGTTTCCCTTCCGTTAAAAAGGAAGGTATCCGTGTTTTCGTAAGTAATCCATACTAAGATGACTGCAAACTAGAAATAATATCCATAATTTTTTAATTAACATGTTACAGTTAAAAAGCTAATAATCAAGTTCAATCTTTCATGTCACAAGGTGAGTCATCGACCTAATAGTTCAAGTAAAATCTGTTAGATGTCGTACCGAAAATTTCATCCATGATGCTTATTGTAATCAGAGAAGTATGAAAGTGTAGTTTTGCATGAGAAATTAATTAAACTGATAATGGAGCAGATGTAATAGATTTAAACAAATAATAAAATGGAAGGCTGAATTCAAATAAGGTCGAACCCCTATATTTCATGATAAGCGTTCAGATCGTCCAGAAACCGCTGTTAACAAGGAACAAGTCGAAGATGTGATATTGACCAACCAAGCATGGTGGAATTTGAAGTATAGCTTGCCTCTGCAGATTTTGCAAGTGCGGATTTGAAGTGAAAATGGATAATTAAAAGAACTAATTGGGTATTTGTTTAACAAACCATTTATTGAGAAGTTGAAATAAATTTCGACTATTCGGTAAAGAAATTTGATCTCTTGTCTCAGGTTTAAACGTTGACGGAAAACTCCCTCTAGGCGTCGGAGATTGAGAAAGCTGACTGTACTTTGTCTCGTAGCGCCTCTCTTCCAGCTTCTCTGGATTACGGAAGAATTGAAGTCTGGCTCCCCGCCTGGACGCAGCCGAATGATCTGCTCACCGTCACACCACTCTGTCTCATTCAACGGTAAAAATCAGAATGCCTGTTCCTCACCGCATCATCGCCGTGATAAATATCGAACCTTTTGGTCAACTTTCTTAGACGAAAATATTTTACACTTTTCCCAGGCTCCTCGTTTCTCATGAAAAACTCGGGTGTCTCTCGTCCATGTCGAAACGCCACCGCAAACGGATTAAGATGTGGCAATCAGGCGCCCTGCCGACCTCCTGTGGTGTAGTGGCTAGCGTTGCTGCCTCACAACCCAGAGGTCCCGGGTTCGAATCCTGGCATGGGCTTGGATGTTTGTGTCGAGAAGACCGGGGTTAAGACTGTTGGAGGATCGATACGCTGATCACGTGTCACTCCAAATTCGGAATGTGTCATGCAAGATGACAGTCCGCAGTCGACTCGGTAGGCCCACGCCCTCAATGGGTTGTAGAGTCACGGAGAAAGAAAGAATCAGGCACCCTTTCTAATTCTGGATCTTTGATAACTTTTCTAATTAAATTTAAGAAATACGTATATATTAAAGAATATCCCGCTACGCCATGGGCATTTAGATATGAAAGACCTTTCAGGGCGATGGCTGCCGTGTGTTAATCGTACTCTAATGAACAAGTCTCAGAAAAGTTTGAGACAATTTAAAACAATTCAGCTAAGTTTTTCTCAGCGTTTCGTTGTTGCTGACGAAATGTAGAATTATTATTGCTCCCTTGAGTGGAAGTAGTTGTCCAAACGTAGGGTTGAAGCGGGTGGAACTGTTCCAAAGCGGAAAATGCCATGACCACTGTGTTTCATCACGTTAGTAGTTACAAGGCTAAACTGGTAAATATTGTTCAGTAGGAATCGAAGCAAGACGTTAGTACCACTTGCCTATATTTATAATAAAATGGTATTTTACATTCCGGCACAGTAAAGGCACACAAAAACTAAAAAACAATCCTCCTATTCAGGGAAGGTTGGAAAACCGTTTTATACCCATGGTTTAAAGAAGCTAGAAATGCGATGAAACAAGATTATTGATTTCATAGCAGACAACTTAGTAGATGAAAATTAAATTTATAATAAATCGTCTTTTCGTTTCGTTTGTCTTTCGAGAAGTTCCTGAACCACCCTGCTGGATTGAAGGTGACCGATTTCAACGAGATCCAAAATGGAATAGCGATAAACTCTTAACAGTAAATTCAATTTTTACAGTTGAGACGGAGTGATACTTTGTGTTGAAGGAGGCACTATCTCAATGTTTTACAGAATAAAATGGTGGCTGCCTTATCTACTTCACTACACCAATTAATGGAAAAGGAAGGGAAGTAAGAAGAAAATAGTACAACGGGTTTGTTCCGCTTTGCTCAGACAAACTCGTAGGCTTCGGTTTACATGGTCCAGCGAATTAGGTCATCTGAGATAGCCATCAGATGTTCTAGAAGTGTTCCTTCCTTCAGCCATATGGAACGGAACTAATAAGTACGTGCCTGCTCGTCGCAAGGGCCACATCTGACACGTTGCCTTCAGAGGGGGTTTGTGTAACTCATTCAGCATTTTTCGTTCATGATTCTGACCAATAACTTTAATCTTGGACTTCGTTAGTACTATAATTTTTAAAAATTTAAAATCCAGTAATCAAAACATGTCCAAGCTAACGTCGTCTTATTCCGTTTCTTATTAAAAGACGGTAAAACCTTTGCATCTGCGATCACGTCTACACGAGAACAAAGTTTGTGGTTTGTTGTAACTCAGCCCTGCAATCGTCTTGGACGTCGCGTCGTGTTCAGTTCATCCGAGTCGTCGTGTTTCGAGAATCTAAAATGAGGTCACTTCGTGGGCCGACACACGGAAGTCCGTGGTTCGCTTCTTTTCTGAGTTATTACTGTTGACTGTACGGGATCGTGCCGGGGAAAGCTGTGGTGCCACTTTAAAATAAAAACATTACAATATTGAACCTATAGTATTTTCCACACTTTTTATTTCCACTTACTAAAACGCAGACAAGCAACGATTTCTTGTTGTTTTCGCAGATCAAGCTCCCACTTTCTATAATTGTGAATTAATCTGCCATTGTTTGACAAAGAGGTTTTCTTGCTCAAAAGCATGAAATGTTATATTCACTCTTTTATGTAAGTTTACTTATTCAAGAATAATAAAAAATTTATTACTTTCGTTTTATTAAAGAAGTAAGAAAGTGGAATGGGAATTTAAAGTCTTGACTTGAACAATAAGGGATGCTGTATACAAGAGATATACATATATTATATAAACTCCCGATTTCATTAAATAATTCAGAAACACTCGTCACATTCAAAAATCAACTACAAAATTTTCAACTCAGCCACTCCATTCTGTGAACGCGTTTTGGAAAAACTATCATGTATAATAAATGAAAGAGATAATTTAAATTTTTGATATTATTCTATCAAGTTCAATATTTACTTTGTCTATAAAATTTTACATTCAAAGGTTAGTTTTTCTTGATTTTATTTACTAAGCAATCATTCGACTAACATATGCACTAATATTATGCACAAATTTAAGAGAAATTTTAGTTATAGAATAAAATAAGGGTGCAAATTTATAAGGCAGAATTCATAACCACATTAGTTATTTCTAACCCCATTCAAAAACTAACAAAGCATTATCAAAAATACACGAATATTTTAAAATTATGTGTAAATATATGCCTTACAAACGTAGAATATTAAAATTTTCTAATCCTTATAAGAAAATAAATAATTTTATAATTTATTAGGAAAAGTGATACGGCCAAACTTTTTGCTAATGTTACAAATTAATTTCATTTTTAAATAATAAAGCACAAAGATTGCCTATATAACAAAATATACTTTTGACAGTATAACATCAATAATTTAAGATTTTTCAGTATAGTATTAAAAAAGTATGCTAAAGAGAATAACAATAAAAAGTATCACTACTAAAATTGTTAAAAAATATGTGAAAAATAAATGTATATTTGTCTGCTGAGATACGAAAAAAGAATTGATGTATGAATGATACCGTAGTTTTTATATATTCAATAAATTTAACTTTATTTAAATTCATTATCTTTTATTTCGGTTTTAAGGGCAAAATAAAACGAGCTCTTTTTGTCCAAGTTCCGCGCAAACTAAGTCGCTGTCATAGGATTGTTTATTTAAACATTTGAGCTTTGAAATGTTAACTGTAGTAGTGAGTATCATTTCTTTGCAAAATAATTATTTGTTACTGATATTATTGTAGCTAGTTACAAATATATATTTTCTGTTGCGGTTTTAATAACATTTTTATTGAACAAAGGATGCAGACTTGACAGGAAATTTTGTACTTGACATTAGGCTCATATAAAATGTAATATATGCCTATAATATATGCAGTTGATGTATTATTGAAACTCTATCTCTTAAATTTTATTTAAATTATTTTATTTGTTGCTGTCCATGACACTAAATGAAACAAGACTTTCTTTCCTTAGTCACCTGCTAAATACGAGATTACATCAAATTCACAGTTTTATATTTGAAATGTTTATCACGAATCAGAATTAAGAAAGTTAAAAATTGTTTATAACAATAAAATATATATCTTGCAAATAATAATAGGAAATAATGAAACCGTTTAATGAAATGAATAAAATAGTCTTAAGTGTCAGTCAATTTATTATAATTTTATCATAAATTTGCGACGTTTCGTCTCCTTTTTTTGAGAATTTCTCAGGCTGTTTTATTTACTTAATTATTCAATGTCAGAAAACATCTAATGTAATTTACCGACAATTGGTTTTCGTCACAGCTATGCCGTTACAACATTTTCCTAGGAAGCACATTGTTGAAAGTGAAATATACATAAAATAATTTTTTACGCCTGCAATTAGTGTCATTTAGTTCTCGTTTACGGATTTCTACATTGTCAGCTCATCAAAAGACCTTGGTAGATGATAAATGAAGCAGCTCATTTAATTTCACACAAACATTCATAAGATTGTCTTCCAAGAACACACATTTCAACAAGCCTTTGTAGGGTATGTAAATATTGGCAATGATTTCACCAGGAGGAATTCCTATTGACGTGGAGAGAAACTTTTCTACCTGAACTCTTGAAAACCGTAGTCGTATATTGCGGCCGCGGTTTGTGGGGGTGCCGTTGGTAGTGTTGGTCGAGGGAGGGCGAGGGAGGGAAATGAGAGAATTAGTAAACACATTTATAACGGCTCATTTGGAAGAATAGCATTTCAGATTTACGACAGGGAGTATAAGAACAAGGAAGGTGAGGTAAGGCACTTTCTCTCTCTCTTTTACCCTAAGAATTTACCTTCGCAATAAAGCGGCCTGCGAGGTCGGCACGAAAGCAATACACAGCCACCCTCTAACCCTGGGGGATGGACGCTGGACTCGTGAGTAATTTATGGCCGATCGGTGTGGACCGGCCGGAGAAATTTAGTGTCCAGCGTGCATTAATAACGGTGATCCACACAAAACGATGGTCCTGTTTTATTGGCTTATCGTAAAAACAAGGAAAAAAAATACATGATCACACTGTAATGGAGGTAGGAAGAGAGTTAAAGTGCTTCTAATAAAAGAAATACCTCCTTGCGCAAAAAAGGGCAGCAATTAGGGACGCTACGTCAAACAGGTTGTCCTGCAATAAATACTTTACTGGTCTGGAAAAAGGGATTCCGTGTACAAGGCTTTTTTTAGCGTCATTCGTGCCTGAAATTATAACGAAATTTTGTATTGGTCGATAGGAATAGGTTAGTATACTTGGTTGATAATTATTAATGGTTGTGTCGGTCAATTCATTAAACAGAACACAATATTAGAGTAACTAATTCAGCTTTAGAAAAATGTAAGTATCGAACAGAAAAATATTGTTATAAAATTACACTATTATGCTCAACGGACAGAACGTTCACATGCGATTAAAAATAATATTAATCTAATTACAGTTATGCTGCAAGATGAACTTAATTATAAATGCCAAAACATAAATAATATTAACCCAATTACAGTTATTCTGCAAGGTGAATTTAATTGCTAATGCCAAAACAGAAATGTAAAGTAAATCGCTCTTCGCTTCCGTCTTCCCTGGCCCTAGCGTAAACATGCGTTTGAAAGAATATTGCTTTGTCTTAGTTCTTGGAAATGCCGTTGTGACGTAAATCGGAGGTTGGGGAAGGTTTCGTAATATCCACTAATTGATACTAACATTCCAGATTGCTCTGCATTTATCAAGTCATGATGGTAGGCGTGCGATGTCAATCAGTTATTGAGCAGATTCCATGGGACCTCTCTGAGCTCAGTGACCATTTCGCACACATTCCGCTTTGTTAATTTAATAGGTATTCGATGGAATTACAAGTATGTACTTTATAACTAAATGGTCTGTTAAAATTATATTTCATCAAATAGAAATCGAAAATATAGTTTAAGTTGGTCTCTGGTCCATAGTAGTATAATTTTTTATTCGTATATGGGCTTAAAATCTATATACAGAGCATGAAAAAGTTTGCAGTATGTAGTAAATGTGTAATGAGAAACACTAATTGATATTTCTCCCTTTTTGCGTTATTTCACTTTTAGTCTTTTCGAAAGTCTTTCACATTCGTTGGAGTTGTCGGGTCGTAGGACCAGTGGTATACAACTCCTCTGCGTGACAGTTGTCAGATATTCGTTGTATTTCGTCTCCTGGGATCCTAGGTACAGTAGGGTTAATGACATACCATAGAGTGTCTATAATGAACCTTAATGCTTTGAACAGGACAATTTGTAGTATACCCAGAGACGATTGTTTTTCACAGCTCCATATTTGGAGTCCATAGGTCCATAAGGTTTTGAAGATCTTTTTGTAAACATCATTTCGTTCCTCAGGGATAGTTTTGATTTATGACCAAGGAGACAATACATTTGCCTGAATTTTAGATCGAGTTGTCTTCTTTTACTTACAATGTGCTCCTTCCAGATTAGCCTTTGGTTTATCTGGAGCCCTAAGTACTTCTTCCCGTTGCAGTATGAATGCGCACGTTGTTCATTGCCACTGGTGGAGACACGGTTTGTCGCATGGTAAACGTGATGTGCACTGATTTTGCTTGATTGACTTTGGTCCGCCATCTGGTGTGCCAATTAATGAGAAGGTTTACGTGATGTTGCAGGTATGCGGAGGTCCTGGCAGGTACTTCGTCTGTAGAAACCACTGTTAAATCGTCGGCAAAGGAGGCGATTTTTGTATTGTTGGTCTCTGGAATATCTGCAGTATAGATCAAGAAAATCAGAGATCCCAGAACACTACCCTGAGGAACACCATAAATGACGGGGTGAAACTTGGATTGTTCCCTATTGAATTTTGCCTTAAAATTGCCTGTTTGGGGGATATGATTTGATAAGGGAATAATAATTGCAGGAGAGTGCTATTTTTATTTTGCAGAGCAAACCTCTCTGCACAAACCTTGCAGAATGCCTGGGAGATGTCAAGGAAAACGGCATTGCCGATTTTTTTCCTCATGAGACTCATGAGGATTTCGTTGACTATCCGCTGCGTGCTTGTTGGATTGTTGAATGACTTTCTCTAAAATCAAAAAGGTGTTTCGAGGGGGGGGGGTGATAAAATTTCATACATTTAAAAAAATAGTTGATCCTATATAATAACGAAGAAGAACAGCTGCATGTATGCGGTGACACTCGTGCCAAATACGGAACTTCGGTAATCCGATGGAAAGAAAGTGATTATGAACGTCGTATGAATAGTTTCACTGCATAGAGTCGTCTACAAAATTTTGTACACATTTCAAAACAACAATTGGTTGCATCACGCCATTGAGAGTCCACCTTCAGTTACCCTTTCGGATATTATCAATTCGTACTAAAGGATCTTTAAATTGTTATGTCCGCACTGTGAACTTCGTTCAATTTATGTATACAATCCATAGGCCAATTTATACTTGTGAAGGAAAGTATGGATAAGATGGTTTGCTACAACACTTACCCAACAACGGTTACATCAACCTAATGTTTGTCAAGGAACAAAAATATATTGCATACATCTTGAAGATAATCAGATACGACCGGAATAGAAATTAATCTCATAAAATCCAATATTGCTATAACAACACCTCCTGTGTAACCTGTATGTTAAGATTTGAAATTCAAAGCAGCGAACAAATCTGTATTTATTCAACATTCCGTGATGTCGGCAGAATGACGCTCCCAGACTGTACTCACCGCTTGCAATCAGCACTTTACCGATAATCAGTACGGGCCTCAGGATATTACGTAAGGCTTTTAATATTACAACATTTAAAACGTTATACAACCAGCCCTTGTACAATCCGTCCGATGGACAATTGGTATTAAACAAAAGGGCGCTTGTTCATTGGAAAGTCTTGTTAAACGAAATAGATTTTCGTTATAGTAGCCATATTATACACTAATATATATATATATATATATATATATGTATGTATATATATATAGACAAACTGCTTTAGTGGAGAACCGAGACGCTCGTGACAATCCATCCGAAGCTTCCGTAGCTTTGTTAACTGATAATATAACTGTTAAAATGAATTAAGATGATGATTTCAGAGTCACAAATTTATCAAACCAAGTTTTCATTTGTATTTATGAATTAATTCATTACTCGCTATTGCATATTGAACAAAGCATAACTGTTATAGTTCTGACAAAACGGTATAAAAATTTGAAGTATACCTACAATCCTCAGTTGTGACTGCCATCTCTAAACTCTAGGCAATCCTTTCTTTTTCGCTTTCCTGTCCTTATCAATAGTGTTATTTTGACAATAATTACCTGTATGTATAGGTCTTTTTGTCTTTTGGAAAATTTTAAGTACTTTACCAAAATCATTAAGAAACTAGAAATGAGATTATTTTATTAATTATTTTTAATTATTCTAATTTTATCCGTCAAAAACACGAAGAAATTTATTTGTTCATCTTGAAGTCCCAAATGCGAAAGCAAAACGTATTAGCGATTGAATAAGCCGTTTATTTTATCTATAAATTGTTCGCTTGAATTGATCTATATATAAATATATATGAATGAATGAATTTATTGATACTCCATACACTCGATGGCAGTTACAAAAAATAAGCTTAAATTAAGATATGATGCATTATTAATATCTATATTTTCACAGCAAGTAACGATGAGTCGAGATTAAAAAATTCAATGATATGATTGAACTAAAAACGGTTTACTTTTATTCACAGTTAGAAATATATGTCTGATCTTATTTCTCATCCAGCGCTGTCCTGTTCAGCTTTCGTCTGTGAATTAACGATTGCCCTTGGCTACTTCAAAGTCTAAATCCTATAACTTATAGAATGAGCTACACCGTTGACTCTTTTCATCAGTGATGAGGCTTGCAGTATTTTAAAAAAGTTCACGATTGGGTGTTTAAACACGTGTTGTTTGGAATGACGACAGACATAATCTTTTATGTTTAATGCTACTTTTAAATATAATATATGAAAGAAAAACTACAGCGGAGAGATCTGGGTGAAATGTCTTGTTTGCTACCAGTGAAGTTTTTTTTACACATTTTCTTCATTTATTACTCCCTGTTACTTATTAACCAACTATTTACAGCTCCACTCCCTCCAAATAGTTTTTTTCAATTTCTTATTTATCATGTGTTGAAATTTTGTTAATTAATTGTTTGGTATATAGTTGACGTCTGAAATTGTATTATGAATGGTATTTTAAACAATATAGGGTTTCTGTATTGTCTAAGATGTAAATCGTATTCCATAATGCGCGAAGTCTCTATACTAATGGCGATTTCCTACGCATTTAACGTCTCGCTTCTCCATTTTTCACAATTGAACTTAGTAAATTTATTTATATTTCTCGCGTCATGAATTGATCTTATAGAGGGTCTAGTCTATATCAGCTGTCGTTTCTTTTTCTTACTTTACCGCATACCACTCAATTGCAACAAAGTTACATTATCTCCCTCTCTCTTAAGTTTCGGAAAGTACTTAACCAGGTGGTTCCGAGCCAGGTGTTCGACGACGAAAGGAAGCAAGTCCAGGCTATCTTCGGGAAGAAAACTCACCACTCCCGACCCAAAGGCGATTACAGTTGCATGTTTTGTGACTTTCGGAACTCCCGCCCGCATGGTTCCACCTTTAATCGATCTCATCCATCACTTTGGAACCCTGCCATTTCTTCTTTTTTTGTTTTGTTTTCCTTTCTGTCATTGTTAAGAAAACTAGGATGTTGCTAATGACCCTCCAGTGTTGCTTTTCCACCGATCGAGCTTCAGACAACCGAGAAAAAAATACACAAAATATTTTCGAAATAGACTGGTCATTACGAAGCCATTTAACTCGCTGTCTTTTAATATGCTGCTTCGATCTTAATGAAGGAAGCAAGAATTAATAGCTTCCAATTATATGTATTCATTTCATTTGCGTCGGCTGTAATGAATAGTCTTACTTCATATCTCTCTTCGAGTGAACGCTGTTGTTATTCACATGTCAGTAACATACGCAGCTACAGCAACTGGAAGACAAATCATGCAAATGACGTGCGGCAAGTTGAATTGATGTAGAAAGCTTCGGTCGGAGAAAAATTCAGGCATAGATTATGAAAACACGTGTGAACGATAGGAAGTGACAAGTTAAACGGAAAAACTGAAGAATATACGAGAACAGTAATGACAACAGTACTTAGAAACAATTAGTCCAGAATTTCTTTGGAAAATAATAATTCATAATTCAATAACTAGTCTATTGAAACGATTTTCTCAGAGAAATGTGGACGGTGTTCCCAAAAAATTGATTATAAGTAGAACATGGCAAATTAGGCTTCAGAAAATTAAACTCAGTTCTTATAAGAAAACAAAATATTGTAGGGTCTATATTTTTACGAAGCACACGCACATATGTACATGGATATTAATATATTATGAATTCTTATTAACCATATATATTTAACAATCATTAAAATTTTGTTTATAAACCCCGTTTTTAAAAGCACAATAACATTTCGGTACATATTCGTATCCTCCTCAAGTTGATTGAAACGTTGAATTAGTTATGGTAAGATCATTACGAATAAATGAAACCTTTTGTTTTCTTTATTGAAATACAGGTATCACAATTTCACGTTTCATAAAGAGTTACGGGGATCTATCAATACGCATCAGTGACTTTGCTGAGGAAAGTTGGCATTACCGTCGTGTATTTTCACTATACTAAATTCCAAACTGATTCATACTCTTACGCTTTATTTTGCAGCCAGTTATATGAGATGTATTTATCGTTAAAATGGAAGAAGTGCATTATCGACCCGTAATTCGCTTTTTATTGCTGAATGGAAACACATGCAAAGAAATAAATGCAAAGTGTTGTAGTGAAGATAGACAGGAGCACACTTTTACCCCGCTCCTTGTTAACGCAACTTTATAGTGTAAAAAAAATTTGAAAACATTCGCACTAGGAAATATATTGTTGTTTGTTCAGAATATGTTGTACTTTAAGAAACGCATCGCTACATTGTAATTAGATAATAAGTATAAGGTGTTTTAAAGAGACTTTGTTACAGTCCCCAAATGTCCCGTTTGTATGAATCCAATTAATGTTTTTAATAATTCTAATAGCGTTACGGCAGTCTGTTGAATGGGAAGTACCTCCTCAAACGACAATAATGTCCTTCCCCTTCTCCTTTCCCTACTGCGCACGTAAACATGCCATGTAGAATATCACCAATTATAGAATGTTGCCTGTAGGGGACTCTTCGCCGTTTACGACAAGTGTCAGCAAATTTAAACTTGATGGATATCTGTTTTATTTAGCAGCTGCCAGGCAACCTGAAAGACGTGATTGAGGACGAAATCGTCGAAAAGATTCTCACAGATCGTCGAAATAAAGCGCGCGAAGTAGTTCTGACAGTGTTTCGTACGGAACGGCAATCGATATTTTGCATAAGTTATGAATGAAAAAGGTGTCAGACCGACGGATGCCGCGATTGCCAAAGATGGTCAACAAGCGAATACGGCTGTCAATGTAGAAATAGTGTTTGGCCCACTTTAAGCGAAATTCACAGGAGTACATTATTGCACGGCCAAGACCTACGACAGTCATAGCGAAAGATTTTTCCGGATGAATCTTCTCCGAAGAAAACAACGAAGGGGCGATGGCTAGAAAGGTCATGACCACGATTTCTTTCGATTCTAAAGGAATAATCCTCTAACCTTTTTGCAGAAAGGAAGAAAGATTACGGACAGTGCAGTGCTACGGGATTATTGGACCGATAAGAAGTTGAAGAAGAAACTGCCACAAGACAGTTTCACCACGATAACGCACCAGAAAATTCATCCATAATTGTCGCGAGAAAATTACTGCAACTCATCTGATCTGGCTGATGCGAAATTTTTCTGTTCCCTAACATAAAATCACGTCTCGGGGGGGGGGGGGAAATTCAGCCCAGACAAGGTGGCATTTTTTATGGGTTAAACAAATGTAAAAAACATAGAGAAAAGTGTATCTTCCTAAAAGGAGGAGTAATTAAATTTTTTTTTACAGTACTTCCAGATCGACTCTTGTATTTTACCAGATGCGTTCGGATGGGAAAATTAATCTCCTTCCTTCTGTAGCGGTTGTGAAATGTTTCCATGACTTTCACAACTTTTTTCTCTACTTTTAAATTTAATTACGGAAAATAAGTCTTTCGTTTCATTTCAATGGCGGCTATTCAGATAATACAGCGGGTATTTGTTGTCAATCATTGAATCGCAGATTAGATCACATTCCGTAGATCATATCGAGAAACTGGGTTTCAAGTGTGTACAACGAGCCATATAATGTTCACAAACTATAGTAATTTCGTAAAATAATAAAATATTTACTAAATAACTTTTGTTAGCTTGTACCATATTTTATAAAGAAAATATAATTTAATATTAATATAATACTGTCGATTTGGTGACCAAGAAAAAGCTTGGTCGGCTGTTATCTCAATTGGATTATATGTATCAATTGCGGTATTGTTGATTCGTTGACGACGTGGGTCAGTACTCGAAAAGTAGTCGTTGATTTTAATTTCCTGAGGGTGGATGATGACTGAAAATTCTCTGAGAAATTAAATTTTAGTGGTGCGCGTATCAAAATCGATGGATCAAAAAAAACGGTCAGGAAATACATTTAAGTTATATGGAAATCAATTTCGTCAAAGCCTTAAAACTTGTAAGATACTCCACGGAGTCAACGTAAGCGGAAGATAGATGAATTTGTCACTGAACTACGAAAGGTCGTAGTAATATTGTGAAGAGCAATTTTCAGAAGAACTGTGATTGTTTTGAAAATGAAGAACGGTCAATTAATTTGACGAAATTGAATTGTGTTAGCTGTTCAATTGTTTTATTATGTGGAAAATAAATGTTTTCTGATTTGTAATATATATATATATATATATATATATATATATATATATATGACAATGAACTGTTTTAATTAGTTGCTAATAAAGTTGAGCGGATAAAACGCCAGTATTAAAGCTGTAACTAAATAAAATATGTTTTAAACATAACGAATGATGTAATTAATCGTTAAATTTGTTTAATGTTTGGATTTATTTGAATTGAAATGGCAGATATTTTAAATTACTGAGGATTAGAACTATTTGCACATTTTGTGTCATAATATAGCTGTGTGCTTAGGTGGAGGCGATTGCTAATGTGCTTTGGTTTTGTCATGGAGTATCTCTGATTGCCTTCGTTTTGAAACAGGAACGGAACTTGAGCTTCTACAGCCAACATTCTTCACATTACCCCAAGAGTTGTAAAACGGCCCGGCAAGGTTATTTCGAAATAGCTTCACGTACTAGTACCAGGAAGATAAACGCCGTCGTCCGTAACTCTAAAGCTTTAGACTGCGGTGCCGCCGCGTCCGAAACAACCTTCTCCACTTAAAATGAGTAATGGAACTGCCTTCGCCAAAAGTGAAGGTTACACTGAGCCTGTCTGACTCAACCGCTAGACCCCGTCTGGTGCACATTACTACATTGGATCAATCATTTTATGATTGTTCAGAAACTGGCTTCTAGCGGTGCGCGTATGAAGTAATAAATTGTTTAATCAATTCAAGGAAATGGGTTGCAATGTATCAATCTGTAAATTCTGGGAAAGTATTTTTAAGACTCTCAATCTCTCTGGATTCCTCATCTGACTAGAAGAACAATTAATTTTTTGATGATCATTTCTTAAGATTTCCAACTGAATTCCGGCGTAGCCATAGATGGCAACAAATAGTAAAAGCTCAAATATCACTGAGCAATAATAGACTCTCCTTCCAACCGTGAATTTCAACGTTGTGTTGTAGAAATCAGTACTTAGGGTGGCAAGATGGAACCCTCCATGCTAATGTATTCTGCGTAAGCTTTTCATCTCTACATAACTACCATATCCCACGTCCTTCATAATCTTCTTAGCGCATTCCATCAATGACCTCCTTCTTCTGTTAACTCCACACACTTCCCTCCAATGCTAATTTTACAAGACCCTCATATCTCAAAACGTGACCTATTAATCCATTCCTTCTCTTTGTCAAAGTCCTCCATATTGTTCTCTCTTCTCTTATTCTGCTTAGAACTTCCTCGTTAGTTACTATTCACCCACCATATTTTCAGCATTCTTCTATAGCACCACGTTTCAAAACCTTCTATTATTTTCCTTTCAGCAACTCCTACCGTCCACGTTTCACACCAATAAAACGCCATAGTCCACTCGAACATTTATAGTAATGATTTCCTAATATTCATAATTATATTAGCCGTAGGTAAATTCGTCTTTTTGCAAAAGCCTTCCTTGCCTGTGCTATACTACTCTTGATGTCTACGATACTTCTACCATCCCTAGTTATTATGTTGCCTAAGTAGCAGTATTCCTTAACTTCCTTCAAAATATCCCTTCCCAATCCCACTGCTTCCCATAATACACTCCATTACCTAGGTTTTCCATCTATTAATTCTCATGTTGTACTCTTCTTCCACGATCACGTACATGCCATTTAATTTGTTTTCCAAGTCTTCTTCTGACTCCCCTAATACCACAATATCATCTGCAAACGTTTGATATTTTATTTCTTATCCTAGCAGTTTGTTGTGAACAAATACCAAAAAAAAGTTTTTCGTTTACTTTTCCTACTCTATTCCAACTTTCTTTCTTAATTTTATCAGTTCTTCATTTATGCATTTTTCTTGTCCGTCTTCCCTTTCACAAGTTGTCTATTTTCTCTTTTGTGCTTTAATTATTTACCTATCATTCTGATAATCACGTTATTACTTTTTCTTATTAATTATTTATGTATGTGGTCGGTTCATGATTTGCCGTATCTCCTTAGCAGATGCCTACTGAACTCGACACATCTTAATCTAATTTTTTTTGTTATAGTGTCTACGATGTTACATTTCTAACTTTGCTACTCATCCTACTAAATATTAAGTTACATTATTGCCTTTTTACAATTTTCCTTTGACAATTGGAAATACGACACAGGTTTTAGCACATTTATTCTACTTTTCTTGCATCTCGTCCATCCATTTATGTTTCATTTCTGTGATTCGTCATTAGGAAAATATCCATCTTCTTTCTTTTCAGTAAATGATGGTGGATCTCTTACTCAGGATTTTTAGAGCGACTATGTGAGGGTAATCCACGTGGTGGAAACTGCCCTTTGATAGTGTAGGAAGAAATTTGAAAGGGGGGATACGGAAGGTTGAGTAAGGCAGGACCCCCGGGCTATAGACAAACGATCCTACCCGGCATCCACCTGAGGTTAATATAATGTCAAACGCTAGGAAATTTGCATCAGGTAGGTCACAGATTCCTGGTACTTGTACCACGCAGATGGGAAATGAGTTTTCTATGCGAGCTCAGCATTTCCTTCGTCATGTTCGAACTTACTAGCTATTTTCATGTCTTCAAGGAATTTATTAAATTTTTGTTTAAAGACTGATAATTAACTTACTATGATAATAATTCTTTTCCTTTATTTATATCAGTCACTTCCAAAAACCAAAAGTTGCATGGTTACTTCATGAGAAAATGATAGTATTTTGAAGTACTTAGAATGGTGGATACCAACGATGGAACGGATTCTGGAAATTCAGCATTCGTTTACTAAATTTGCATTTCCTTTGGGTAATAAAATGATATAGTAGCTAGTGAATCAGTAAGCATATAATTATAATTTATATTTTACAATTAATGGCAAATTGAGTTAAATCAGAAATGAGGAAACTTTGTTTCATTCCTATTTTAAAACGTATTATTTCCCCGTCTTATTATTGTCCCGGAAACGCATTAGTTACATTCTAGCAAAGAATCGAAAGAATGTCTCCCAGGCATTGTTGAGTAACAGGATGTCTTCAAAAGTTAATGTCAGAACGTGGAGTTAGTATCCAGAAAATTCCATACAATAAAGACTGTATGGACGATAATATAATTTACATATTTAAGACCGGTTTTTTAATGAATGTAAATTAATGAAGTGCTCTTTTATATAAATTCATAAAAATAAGACGACTCGGATTAGCTCAGTGGCTAGAACACCTGCCCGGAATTCGGGAGGTCCGGGGGTCGAGCCCCTAGTCCGGGTGACATTTTTCCATTCTTGTCTTCATTGACAATAATTTGAAATGGAATCACCACATTAAAAAACTATCGGGATAACTCAGCAAAATTTGCTTTACATTAAGAGTGTTAGCTCGGGAAGCCGACATAGCTACATCAAAAACGATGTACCATGCATATTTTCATTGTGTCATGTGTTACGGTATTGCAAACTGGGGTCATTCGCATCACGCGCTTCACATTTTTAAACTACAAAATCTACGAATAGTATCTGGTGCGGAGTGGAATACCACTTGCAAGACTTTGTTTTGCAAACTTGGAATTTTAACCTTGCCTTGTATTCGGGAAATTTTAAAATTTGTATGGGGCAACATCAATCTATATGATCTAAACGGTTCAAGCCATTCGTACAACACAAGAAATCGCTCTCAGCTCCGTGTTGAAAAACATCGTCTTAGTCTTTTTGAAACAAGAATTCACTATTCCGGTAAAAATGTATACAATAGTCTCCCGGAAGAAATAAAAGCTTTACAGGATCAAAATTATTTATAAAGAGTTGTAAATCTCTGTTAATGAATGGAGCTTATTATTCACTGATTGAGTTCGTAGATAGGAAGGACTAATACAGTTTGCTGGTGTCAAGTTCTTCTATTATTTTACAACTATACTCTACTAGAATTTAACTGCTGACCGCCGTCGGCTGAAAATTGAAGATTAAATTTTATCTTTCCTCTTTTTGTCCTTCAATTCTTAATTGTAAAATTTTGAATATTTCTATATTATATATTATATTTGACGTATCCTATATCCTCAACCGAGGACTAATGGATTGAATAATAATAAATAAAAATAATTTATTGGAATTATTTAAGTGCAACCGTAAAGAGAAAAAATCATTTTGGAGTTATCTTAACATGTAGAGATGATATTAGGTACAGCTGTTCATTCTTACAAATAGAATGTTTAAGTGATAATAAACGTAATTACACATAAAAAATAAAGCTATGATTCACATATGCTGCTCGGATATCTGGACATAAAATATGAAAATGTTAGTGTATTAAGTAGAGGTGATAAACAGTTGGGACGCTTCTTTTTTTTCTATAAAATAAAGACGGAACATGATAATACGCGAAAGTAAACAGAGCAATATATTTGAATGTATAACTTGTTCGATAACACTGATAGGATGAAAAATACACTAGTATCTTAAACACCTTTTTTATGCTGCTATTTCAAGTATTCGTAGAAAATATATCAGTATTTATTTCAGTTTCACGGGCTTTTTCTCATATATGCTATTGTAAATTTGGTTTCCAACTCTATTTTGATTGCTACCAAATTATTATATTGTTCATTCAGTCCTAGATGAAGTTAGTTTTGGCGTGAAATAGTCCTTGTCGTGCTGGTGCAGTGGTCTTAGTGGAGAGCTCCACCCGCTCTAACACACACATACACGCGCACAATGGCCGTTTGTCTGCGGTTTAGGAGGATGTGGAGGGAGGAGGGAAGGGAGATATGATGGATTCCACCCCCGTCTTGCCACACACTGATATAGAGGAACAATAGGGACCGCACACGAGCTGGGGGAAGTTGTTCTTTCCCCCTGTATATACCAATTCGAGGCAATTAGGCACAGCTCACTTTTAATATTATTGCAGCTGCTCAGCTGGAACGCTCAGCATAAATACGCCTTTCACGAGGAGAATATTGAAGTATATTGTACCGGATACATTAAAAACTTCCCTCCCCCCTTATTCCTTAATGCTCTTCACAAAGTACCGTCCTCATCATTGTTGACGATAATCTGAAAGCAAAACATTTCGCTGTCATAATTTCAATGCAACGAAACTCTTACCGAAGCATAACTTAGCATTTTAGTGCCATACACTAGAAAAAACTCATCTTATTTACAAATATTAATATGAGAACGTGGAACAGCCATCGTAAATTTTATGTACCTTATACAAAGAATTAAATAATATCCATGGGCGTTGATATTCGACGCACACCTGCAATAAATATTTTTATTTAAATAATTCTTTGATACACACGATGAAATTAGAAAAAAGGGCTATTAAAACAATAATATCTTCATTAGATTTTAAAAGACTTGATAATTGATAACAACTAATAAAAACCACTCACAGTATTGAATAAAAATCTTTACTTAGAAGACTAAAATATCATATTCGTCTGGAACAATTATTTACAAAAATGATACGTATCTTACATATATTTTTAAAGGCTCTTATTATAATTAACACACATAACTTCAATACACCCAAGGTAGGAAGTCGTTAAAACCAAATTATTCATTAAACTGCTATTTTAAACATCATATTTACAAGCACCGTTGCCTTAAAACGAAAAGAAGTAATTCTGAATGAGTATTTATTATTAGTTTTTCGTATTAGTAAACAATTTTCTGTTGTGATTAACCTCATTATTATAACACTTCGCTGTAGAACTGATTAGAAGCAGATTGGAAGAATGGAATTAAACAGTAGTTTCCCAGAAAAAGTTAAAGGTCACGAACGCTGGAGTAAATATAATGATAGCTTATATGAAGCTAATTTCCGTTTAAATTATTTCCTTGCCTAGTTGACTTACTTCTTGTCCGGTTTATAAGTATTTTTAAATTATAGATAATAACGAAATTGATGTCAGGTTTCCCTTGTGTTTCATTTCTTGATGTATAATTCAGAACTAAGTTTACACTTCAACGGTAGAGACCATTTTGTTATTAATCTAATAAAGTATGAGTGATGTTAATAATTTTCACAATATGACCTTTTAAAAAATTTACTGCTTCGATGTTATTTTTTAGGATTTAGTTGACATTTTGGACGCCCGCCGTCGGACAAACATGAGCTGACATTTTTCGTCTCGTCGGAATCCTTATTCGAAGACGGCAAATGTTACTGCGAAAACAGCCGGCTCGTAGTTCGTTAATAAAAAAAGTTTCAACTACTCTTCCCACCCACGCATAATGACATATTCCTGATCGGCTGAGTCATTTTGCAGTACGAACAGAGTGGCAGTTGCGTCGACGAAAAAAAACCATCGTAATTCTGTAGAAGTTTGCTATATACTCGTTTTTTAAATGAAATGTTTGATTGGACTTGTTTCTTTTCGCTTCGTAGCACTCGCCTTATCGGAAAGCGGAACTATTATTTCATTAAAAATTCTAATAATACGAAATGTGGTCTCAATTAAGGAAAATATTTCTGATTGGGTGTGATTCACTGCCTATAAAAAAGCAGGAGCATGACAGAAATATATGAAAGTTTTAGAGATTGTATATTAGAATATTGTACCTTATTTAACTCGGGAGGATTTGACATTATCATTTTTTTAGAAAATGGAAAGACTTTCGTTACAGTTACACTTCTCACGATTTTTGAAAATCTTTATTAGGCAATTACTTTTTAATTGTAATGAACTCAAATCCATATGTAAAACTCAATAAAGAAATAAATTAAGTTTCCCTATTATATGAAGACACACAATATATACTTACATACAGTTTTATAACGGTTTTACACAGATCTTTTGCTCAGATATGACGAGGTTTCGGAAAGTTCTGTAGTTCAGTTAATTAACCTTCTCATTTTTTAATTAAAATTATTTAATTATCAGAAGTAATTTTTAATAGAAAAAAATTAGACATAATCAAAATAGCACGCCGTATATCCAATATATACCCACCTTTTAACCCTTGCAAAAGTTGTCACAAATAAATACTTTCTTTTTCAAATAATTTATGACTCTCAAACGGCAAGCGATATGCTTATATATATAAGAGTGGGGGATGTCATAACTGGCATAAGTGATAAACGAAAAACCTTCAGATCATCACCGATGCAAAGTTAGCAGAAATCATCTAGTTACATATGCTTTTTTAAGTTTGTCATTTTTATATTTAAATTTTATTTCTACTTTTTTAATTTAAGTGATGCAAAGCTTTTTGATTTGGTAACCTACAGTAGTGCTCTGAGATGTCTGTTACAGTTTCGACATTCGCGGTTGCATTAATAATGTCCTGGTCGATGTACACAGTCATGCGATCTAATAGAGATTTACTTTGTCTATCACATGACTATTAATTGGATTGATGAACTGTGGTGAGTTATTTGTTTTGTCAGGTGACGAGGAAAACTGAAAAAAAATACTAAAAGCGTTACTTTATTATGACAATATTAAAGTAGTGATTTTTTACGGGCCTTTTTCTCAGGAACAGTAATTTATACAGCACTGAAACTGTCACAACGTTTATAACCTCATGTTTTGTGTGTGGAAGCAGAATAAATTATTCATTATTATCAGAATTATTGTTATGAAATTATTTAAAATGGTACGTTTTTATGGAGAAGTTTAGATACTAGTAATTCAAATAATTTATTCAGCAGGGTTTAAGAATAAACTACAGAGCTTTAACTATATTTTCCTCGGAAACGGAACCTATTTTAACATTGGCCAGATAGGGTCTGTCAAAATCGAATGGAACGATGCAGCGCAAGGGAATCTATCTTAGACTTCCAAGTTTCAGCCAAAATCTGGTAAAAATATATTTTTTAATTTTTTTCATATTTATATGATTATTAGCCTTACAGATCATATAGCAAAACTTTTAATTCGATTTAGTCATTTTTAAAGGCTAAGGAGCATTTTAACAGGATTGAATTCTAAATTAATAAATTATTACTTTCTTCAGAAAAATGTGTTTTTCTCAGCATCATTATTTCTTCTACCAAAAACCTATGCGTAACAACTATTAAGATATTGTCTTCATTCTTTTTGTACATAATCTACTTTCGAATACATTTAAATATAGATATTAGTTTTCTAATTGTTTAAGAAGTTTAGGTGAAACAAATTTTCAAAGTGCTGAAAAATGCCAATTTTTGAGTAACCGTATGAAGCTCTTAGTAAAAACGTATTATCTTCCCACAGTTTTATTCAATTTAAAAAATAATACTGACAATTGATAACAATCGTCAGCCCTGCAACTTAATTTAAAAAAGCTAAATATATTCAATTACGTAACACAAGGAACATTTTCAAAACTGCCAAATTATTGAAATAATTTTCAAAATATCTCAACACAAATTTAGAGAAACTAAATTTTGTGCATTCCTACATATGAATGTTGTCAACACACAGTTGAAATTTTTGTTCAGTAGTTTTTAATTTACAGGAATTTCAAATTTCAGTCCCCGTGACTCATAATTAAGTGAATTACGTTATTTGAGATCGTTTTGTTTGTTACGTTCGGTATTAAAAGCAGAAATTAATGAAACAAAACCATTGATACAAGTAAAGTTAAAACTAACGGTGACCTTACATACTGTTTTACAAGATCGGTTAGAGAAATTAAATTGATTTTTCAATGTTCAGTATGCCAGACGTTATATATGAACATAAATTTATTTTTATACAATTTTGTAGAAACGCTGGGTTTTAAATCAGCCACAATTTTATTATACTTCATTAATTGTGATTACAAAATTCATAGGGAAGCTTTCGACAGAAGCCACAGTAATCTTTATTTTATTAACTCTATTTTTATGAATTTTTAAAACATATTTTAATATTTCGCCTAGAATGCACGTTTTAAAAATGTGTCGGCTCACGCAGGGCACTTTTCAACTTCGGAATTCGCAAGTTCACAAAATCAACATCCCTATGCTAATAAGTCACTTTCAACAACATATATTTCACATATCGTCTAAATATTACATTGAATTTGGTTTTCAAATTGGTTTAAACGCTTCGAAAATAATTTAAAATACCAAAAAATTCCTTCAATAAATTTATTCTTTAATTTAATGCAATATTTTTTTGTAAATATGAGCGCATATAAATTTTCATAGACATTTGCTCATGCAAGAAGAGAATGGACATCAGAGTTTGAGGCTAACATCATTAAAAGGAGAGGATGCTAAGGAATTTCAAAACTTCACCCTTTCATACCGTTCCATAAATAAACAATAGCCTGGTAGGAGGATGCTCGGATGAAGAATACTTGGGAGAATAACAGGAAACGGGAACCACTACCCAAAACGTTTTAGACTCTGATCTAAGTATTTGAGCAAACTTTGTAAGAATGCGGGGGAAAAGATTTAGAGGAAATGCACGGAAGCATTCAATACCTGGATTCTCAGGTATAGAGACCAAGTTTATAAATCAATTCTCCCCTAAAAATTTCCGTCGGCTAAGTTTCCACGGGCTCAATTTCGCCTGGCAAAATACAACTTTATAACGGTTTTACACAAATATTTTGCTCAAATATGACTAGGTTTCAGAAAGTTTAAAGTTCTGTAGTTTAGGTAACTAAATTTCCGATTTTTATATGAAAATTATTTAATAATCACAAATAAAATTTTATTTAAAGAACTACAGATATTCAAAATAGAACGACGCATTATTTCTTCTTGGGAACATCTTCAGCTGCATGTAAAGGTTTATATAAATAATTGAACTTAATTTATTTTTTAAAAAAAGAAAGAAAAATACAAGTGTGTTTGTTGGGCATATAATGTTGCACTTTTTGTCTTCCTCGCTCTTATAAATTCACGAGATAAATTTATTTATATATATATATTGTTTAAATAAATATTTATATGAAGAGTTTTGCATGTAGAAAATGTACGTCGTGAATTATTAAATTTTTCGCTAGAATTTTATTTATAACTATTTGACCATGTTATTTATTTACTTCACTGAAGTCAGGTAATATAAAAATTATATGAATTGTGAATCAAGAGGCTTTCTTGTGCCACATTAACTCAAGGAAAATGGAACAGTAATTCGTAATATTACAACCCCTGCATCTTCATTAACGATAGTAATTTTAAATAGATTAATAATTAATAGTAGCTTTTTTCTAGGCTCGTTTGGTTTTAATAATATTATTTTATCAATCTTTAAATTTAACATATTTAAATACTTTGCTTATTTTTTGTTAGTAGTAGGTGACGTGTGAAAAACTATAGCAATGATACTCACTCCACCTCAGAGATTTTATTGTAATTTAACAATTAAACCGATGTTGTGATATATCCTTGACCTAGAAACTGTTTAAGTCTTCTTTTTCTCTTCTCAGTTAATTAAATTTTTCTTAAAAGTTCTCGACTCTCTTCTTTATTCATAAAGTTAAATAGCATTAAGAGAAGTAGTACATGCTTTCAATATTAGAAGCCTTTCGAAGTCGCGGAAATCTAGTGACAGTAAAATCTTAATTATATCGCGGAGGCTATTAAATACGAGTAGGAAAAACTTTTGAAAAAATATTGAACCTGTACTAACATTGACAATTTCATGTTTCTCTGACATTTTTAATTTTCAAATGTCATGTCAACCTTAGTCTTTTACTAATGCAATGCGCTTGTAAATATTGGTTCATAACATGGTTTGGAAGTTACTTTATTTTTTATTTTTGTTTGAATGGTGCTTCCAATAATAGAATAAATTTTTATTCACCCTCATACCGCTTTCAAAAAACAAGTTATAGAATCAAATCATGCCTATAAAATAGAATCAAAATTTATTTATATATTTTTTATTTTCGGAAGTCACTAATGAATTGTAATCTCAAATATTGTTGATTAAAAATATTTAGCTAGCTTCCAAACATATTTATTACTTCTCGTCATCAAACCCTGAAGTTACATATGAATTTTGTACCGTTATATTAAAAAAGTAGTTGAAAATTAAAACTCAGTTGAAAATATATTTTCTGTTTTACGTTCGTGACTTATTGCTCAACTATTGTCGTGAACTGATTTATGATTTCAATGTAAATATAAGAGAATTCCTTTCATTATGTAACTAAAGATTGATAATGACAATTTCTGAAAGTTATCATTTGGGTGCTGGTTAATGGTGTGTTTAAATACCGATATCTGTAATTGAAATATTATATTATTTCATTCGAGTAAGTGCAAATTTTGTAAATATTTATTTTAAATGAATAATTAATGTCACATATATATATATATATATATATATATATATATATTAACAGTGAAAGTACACCTGATGAAATTATGGGCGAAACGTTGTTCAAGTAATTACTCATATAATGCTAGTTGTTCTGTCAATGATTACAATTTTTATAGATTATGGCCTGCTTATTTTTTATTGTATTATTAGCATGTGTCAGATAATTATAAATTGTCGTTGTCATTATCATCTATCTGGCACGGTTGTTGTTCTCCACTTTTCTCTTCAGACATTTTATGCAATCTAGCACCTGATTTCTGAATTTTGTTCTTGATCTTATATTTCACAAATAGCTAAATTATTTTTCCCTTCATATAAGAAACAGCGGTATTGGAAAACTGTAATGTTTCTGCTGATGATAATTTTTCACATTACATGGGCTAAAATAACTAATTAAATGCATAATAAGTAGTAAAACTAACAATAAAATATAGTCAAAAATTTATAAGGAATTTAATATATATATATATGTATAACGAGGCTTTTTAAGAAATGTAAGGTTCAAGAAATCAATAATCTGACATCTCATAACAATTATAAATAAAATATCCGGCCAATTCCTCAACAAACAATAAAAAATTTTATTTAATACCTTCACTACGTTTCGTCCATATTTGTGGACTTCATAAGGTAAAATTTAAATGGATAAAAATATCCAAATGCGGAAATTTTAAATTGATAAAACATATATGCAAAGGCAGACATTTTTACGCCGTGAACTCACAAAATTTCTTGATTCCCATATATGTTTATCCATTTAAATTTTACATGAAGTCCACAAATATGAACCAAACGAAGTAAATGTGTTAAATAAATATTATTGTTTGCTGACAAATTGACTGTATTTTTATTTACACACAGAAGATTAATGTTCGTTGAACAATTACGGAATCCAGATTAATGATTTAAATGTTGCTCATTAAATGCAATTGTTCATCCATTACTGTTAAAAACTGCAAATAATTTCAGCAACATTTATGATTCTTTTTGTCAATATAATACTGCGCAAGTAATTTTTGTTTATTAATAATTGATTCTTAACTGACGTCTTGATCATCATAAAATCCTAACGTCAGATGACTTGCTATTTATGTGTAAGCTTTCCAATCCCTCTTAAAGTATGTATTTGAGGAATTATATAGTGTTTGAATTTTAGATGCTTCCATATATATATATATATATATATTGCAGCCGACGTATTCGTGCAGTTGCGTTAAATATCTAGTAACGGAAGTGCACTGCGTGTATGCTTAGGTGGAAGGGCCAGTAAACCTGTTTGGAGAAGGAACGTTATTAACCACTCTGACACAGTGAAATGCGTAAAATCATAATTACAGCCACTACCGACATATATGGCTGGTTATTCTTTAAAACGACCAATAAGAAGTAGTAGGTTGTTGTTCTACTATAGGATATGCCTTGAAGCAATGTAGGCGGCCATGGATTCAGTATTTTAGAGTCTGGACACGCGCAAGCTATTCTCACTCCCTATCTCTCCCACCCTCAGGCTCACGCTCACGGCACTTAGGTGGAGAGAGGGAAGGAAATTAATTATTATGTAAGTTGAGTGAGAGACAAGTCGGTGAGATTCACACGCAATAGTAAGTAAAAAATTATTTTGAAATATACCAGACTGTTCCAGAAATGTGAATAGCATGCTCCTACCGAGGACGGGAATGTTAAATAAATATTTACAATAATGCTAACCATTCTGACCTGACTGGTCCAAGTTAACTAATGCTAACCATCGGTTTTACAAAATAACAATTAGGATTTAAATATACATACAATGTCCTATGGTAAACGTTTGGAAAGAAAAATGTAATGTATAACTTACGCAAAATTGCCTCTACAAAAAGAAAGTACTTTCAGAAAACGATTCATCAATACCAGTTAAATTAACGTATTTGGAAAATTTGTAATGCGTTACTTTGTAAATGAAAAGTGGGTAATTTAATTTATATTAATCTTAACAAAATTTACTTGAGTTTTAAAAAAAGGTACTTTATATATTAAAACAAAAATGACCTTTTTGGGTTCCATCATTATCTATCATCATTAACAAATGAATGATTTAAGGGGAATTAAATATTTAATTAACAAATGGTAGGTCAGGGCTAATTACTGTGGGGCAACAACGGGTAGCAGATATTTCGTTCATTCTGGAGGAACCTGTTTTAATCTTCTTTCGACTCTCAGCTAAATAGACGGAAAGAAGACGCTTTCGATAATTAATAGAAAGCGAACACCAAAGGTACATAACAAAGGAAAGATTCTCCAAAAAATTCCTCGTAGTCGCGATCCCTTTCTCCCATAGGTCAGAAACTGAGAATTGGCACCTTTTGGCGCCGAGGACTAGCCAGTCTCGTCGAGATTGTTCACATCTCAACAGAGTTTTGGCTGGGTTATTGTAATTTGTTAAGTACCTTTGGTGTTCGCTTTCTACTATCTATCGAAAGCGTCTTCTTTCTATTCTATTTAGCTGCTAACCAACATTGACTAATTGTGTATGTTCCTTCTTCTCTCCTTGACCTCCACTCTTCTCCAAATTCCAACACACATTACCCCTAATTTGTCTTCCTTCCAGCATCCGAGCAACAGTAGATTTTTCACCACCTTGTCACCTCCCAGATAATCTCTTCTTTCCCTTTTTCTATTGGAAAACGTCACCCCACTGACGTTATTATCGGTATTAATTTTTCGCCATTTACGAGAAAATTTTAGGGTTACGTCCCCTGGTGGACCACCAGCTCTAATCCCCTGTACATAACTAACAGACACAGTTTCTCCACGACATTCTGGCACCTTTCTTAATCTTGAGTTTTCACCTCTTGTCTGTCTTTTTTCGAATATTATTACTGAATTTAATTTGTTCTAAAATATAAATTAAATTGGGGAGAGGTCCTCTACTACGTCACAACGTATTTCCACATAGAAAAAAAATGAAGCATATGAAGATCGATCAATTGAAAAATAAATAATACTTCTTAAAGTATCGGGTTAAGTTATGCAGCGATTTTGTTGAGATTGAATGAACTAACCGGAATCAGACTGTAAAAATCAGTCAATATTAAACTTCTATTTTGGTGAACCCAAGTAATTATACCAAACGAAGTTTTTCGTTGATTATTAATAATCATAGCACCGATGATCGTTTATTCACAATATCCATTCTCCATTGAAGTAGGTCGTGAAGCATGTGATTTAGTAAATCTTAGAGGAACCCGTGACTGAAAGGGAATCGATTAAGCTCTTGTGGTTAGTACGCGACATACTAAGTGAAGGTCCTGAGTTCCATTCCTTCTCCGTCGGGATTTTCTATCTTGTTCATTTTCTTCTATTTTGGTTATTACAGCACACTTGTCAGAGTCTTGCCTAGTCATATAATTTACGGACACTACACCTTTTTTCATGAGTTATTAGAAATATAACTGGTTTGATTCTGTATTCATCTTATCCCCAATCGTGTCTCTTACACCTCAAAACCTAACACTAAAGTACAGATGTTTTCTCGAGGACTAACGGTAAACTCTGTATCACTCGATTTCACATCATTGACAAGCTATTTTAAGTCTTTAGGTCAGTGCCGAGCCTAAGTGCAACTTTAAACCAAACTGGGATGGTATTAACGTTGACCAACAAATGGCTCTATCCTTATCTAAAAACCTTAAATTGAAGTCTGTATTGGCCGCAGAAGTTAATACGATGTCACTATATTTTTACATCTTTAAAGCTGAGAAGACCGCTTGTGTTCCCGAAATATTCAAATACATTTTCCAAACATCTCTGAAAATCTAATTTAGTAGAATGCTAGACGTTTGTTATTGTTTGATTTATTGCTTTGTTTTTCTTATCTTTACGAAGAGGGGACACCTCAGAGCATTTTACGTAAATAAATAAATAAATCTACATGAAACCTATTGGTATTGTTTTAAGGTATGATAAGAGTAAAAGAGACAATTAGTTTTCTGTAGTCATTGATAATCAGTCGAGGAAATGTCATAATTATTTTTTTTTAAAAAAAAACTAGTCTTCTGATCAGCAGGAATTTTTCACTTCTCATGTGATATTTATTTCTGTTGTATCAGTATTTGCCATGGAATTTTGGAGAAAATAAATTTGAATTGTGATATCTTTCCAATGGAGCTTTGTAGATTTGTGACGGTTTTCTTAACACTACCCTAGAAGTTATTATAAGACCATTCCAAATTACACATCGTTATATAATTTTTCAGAAGTTAGTGATATAATTTAGGACCTCTCGTTTTAGACGAACTTCTCTGCCGAATATTTTACACACGCAAATATTTACTTCTCTTCTTTTGGTTATTAGTTAAGTGTATATAACTATTTTTCGCACATTCCTTTTCCATTTTCTAGAAAAACGTAGTTATCTGACGCTATAGTGTCCGTCATCCTGTCCAAGTGCTAAAGCATTGAATATCACTGCGATTTGTATTACGAAGGTTCCTTTACCGGGTAAAAGGTTTCATAGAACGGCATACTGTACATACCGAGGCGTCCGTCGTCTTCGCGAGGGAGATATCGAACCCACGAACTTGTATTAGGAAAGCGGATCACGTCCGTGGCGAGGAGGGCAATTTAAAAACCCGCATGGACACGGAGAACGTGACGCTTCTGTCCCGACAAGGATCCGATCCAGTTATCCAGGCCAATTTAGTGCATTAGCCATTAGCGTCTTCCCTTCTCTCCGATCTTGATTTACCATTACGTTGCCTAGTAAGTGCTAGCAGCAAAACCCACGGACGGACGGATTGTATACCATTTTTTATTTCTTCCTTGCGGTGGTAGAATTTATGGCTGTTGTGTAGTTGGTAAACCCAAGAACCCTGCTTAATTATCATATAACAACTATTACTACTACTTTCAACGACGAGGTCGTCTGTACCAAATGTATATGCTAATGAATGTTTTACTCCCCAATATTTTCTACAATAAATTCATAGCATACATTTAACCGAATAGCACTCGTCGTATATTCCGATCAACAGTGGTTTCCAGTTCAGAACTCTTTTCTACTTTCGCAATGGGTTCTGTCCAATCAGTATGTGTTTTTATAAAACACGACTTAAACCAGATGCGAGTTTCCTCTTTCAGGATTAATTTTTCTTGTAGGGTAGAGCAGTTAGTCTGTTTTAAATAAAAAGACCGAAGACAGTTAATTGTGGTACAAATACAGTGACCTGGAATTAAACAATCACAACGTTTGAAATAGTCGCAGGGCCAAGCAGCGTTGCCAAAAAAAAGCGTATCAGGATGGGTGGGACCTTGAAGGTAGTAAAAGATTGCTTTGTCATGAGGCAATAAAGCCTCCTTCCACGCGGACAAAACAAGAGGAAGAGCGGACACTGGCGAAAGCAGTATCTATTGTTGTCATCGCTTAAAATAGATTATCGTACTGGAAAACATTGGATAAGAGTAATGAGAGTTTACAGGGAAAACGATATTGGAATAGCGAGAAGCATCAACAGCTAAGGTCAAGAATTCATTTCACTTATTAGGCAGAACCCAGAGATTTCATTGAGTTGATTGGCTTTGCAGAGAATACGTTTTTCAAGATGATGCAAGCTGTTAAAAATTTTGTCGCAATGAGAACAAGTTAGTAGAGAATTCCAACAGAATTAAGAATAGTCAATTACCGGCTGAAATTTTGTACAGACTAGGTAGATGGTGTCCAGTCTTCTAAAATAGATTCTTCCAGTCTGATGGAAGAACAGTGAGCTTCTTTTGGATCGCGGTCGTGAGCCACCAGCAATCTTGTACCGGCTAACAGATAATATTTCTGAAGAATGAACTTTACAGAAATGTGTATAACATTTAATTCCCTAAGTACCCGACAAAAAATTAGCTGGGCATATAATTAAAACTAAACTTTTGTAACTTCTTATGGTATCAGGAGAAACCATTGAGAGGTTCTTTAAACCATAACCCCACAATTACTCCCGGAAAATCCATTACGTTACTCCGTCTTTTTTCTACACAATCTTATTCCTTTAGTCTTTACCGTCATGACTAGTGATACGTTACAATGTATTTGTCATTTTGAGCAATGATCGTTTCGGTTTACTATTTTGGTCTTCCCCATACGTTATTAATGCTTATAGTATGAAAATTTTCGACAGAGGGAGTCATGAAGTGAATTCCATGAATTGCTAAATTTTATGCTGATGAAGTCTCAAAAGGGAGACGAAAGGTCGAATTTGGATTAATTAAATAGTAATATAATTAATTGCTGAGTTCTTGGCCGTCTTTTTATTGATTTAAAATCAAAGTCAGAAAATTATGTTTGAAAGTCCTGAACCTATAAGTCCATTTACATCAAAGAAGCAGACGAATAGGAATAAATCATGTTTGGATAATTGCTTTGTAAGACGAAATAAACATTCTTAAAAATTAGAAACGGATAATTTGCACGTATCATGATTAGTGAACTATTCAAAACTTTGGCTGCATTAGTTTTGTCAATAATTAAGGTGGGAAATTACGCGGTTCCATATTTCAGGGAGATTGCTTGAAAATTGAGGAGCTCCTAGTGAATGACTTGAGAAGTTTGGTATCTGAGGTGATTAGCGAAGTCGAGGGAGAGCGGACCGTGGTCTTAAATTAGGACCATCCCTGGAGGCATTTCCTTCGACAATTTGCTCAGGTTCAGTTCATTACAGGCGCCGTCTAGCAATCCTAGGGCTCCGAAAGTCTGACGAAAAGGTTCTCAAATGTCGTTAAGTAAACTACCTACCAAAGGGTCTGAAACCACTGCTTGCTGCTTCTTGGACTAATTCACCTAATACGAAACTAGAATTCTCTGAGTTCTGAGGAAAAGTACAACTAGTTGCATTAAATCCTTATCCCGTTCATACCTGACGTGCGTGATTAAAATTTAGGTGGAAACACTAGAATTTATATATCCCACGAAAAGTATTTAATACGTAAACAAATTATTATCTGACACTGTGCCAATCAATATACATTTAAAATGTATTTCACTGGCAAATATATGAGACTGGAGAGTAAAGAGTGAAATATAGGAAAGAAATAGAACAAAACATTTGGCGGTCAACTCAAATCTCAACGAAATTACGAATACTAAAATACCATGATATCCGCTGAAGTGTTTCATTATAAGAGAAAATTTATTTTAAAAAAATATTATTTGTTGCTCCTTTAATATTAGATCAAAATAAGATGTGAGATATTGTCAGATGAAAATCCAAATTTATAGTGATTTCTCTGTTTTTCCCGTAACTATTGAGAAATTTTAAACGATTATATAGAGAATCGAAAGGAACAGAAGAAAATATATATACGTGACACGGGAAAGTGAAATCCATAATAACATTTAAATATAAAAGGTATAATTATTGTAGAAAATGAGAAACTATGACGCTAAAAGAAAATAATTAGAAATTTGATAACGTGTAAGGAATTGTTGAGAGAATCGATCGGAGCGCGAGTAGTGAACCGTTTTCGCCGCTCCATGTAGGTCGCGCGTTAGTTCTTTGTTTTTAGTTTTTAGTTGTAGTAGTTGAGAATATTGATATAGGTGAAGCGTATACAGTTAATGTTTATTATTTGTATGGTTCATAATACTAATTATATTAATTTAAAGAGTGAGAATTAAACGTATTAGTTGCGCTCGGCAGGAATCATCTCGACAAATGCAGTGAAAAAGAGAGTGAACCGGTTAGTTACAGTCTAAATAAAATGAATCAGCTTAAGCGTATCAGAGGTCAAGGAATTGAGGAACGAGATCTGCAGTACCAAAGCCCGATCAACAACGCCAATGAGCTTTTCTGTTAACAGGTGCCACTGCCAAATTTTGCAACTATTCTTCCCGTGGTAAATCCGGGATTAATAAAGACTGCTAATTTCAAAAACTTGATTTAATGTTGTAATTACTCATGCCATTTTTTAGTGTAGATTTTTTAATAAATCTTGAAAAATGTAAATGGCGTAATTGCTTTCTCCTAATTAGATTATTAAATTTAGTCATAACCAAGTAAGGAAATCATGGCACCCAATCCTTTATAAAGTGTAAAAGAGTATAAAATTTTCCCTCAAACACGTGGCTTGCGGTAAAATGTTAACAGTCGCATAAAGGCTATGAAACTAGTGGTACACATAATTAATGGTTGCAATATATCCATATGTATATAAACAAATATGAAAGAACTTTTTAAGAATAACAGTTGAAAGCATTTAAACAATAAGTATCAAGAAAGTTACAAATTCAGGCATTTTGATGAACTGAAAAAATAGTCAAACTTTACGCAATGTCAAAAAGTACTACAATATTTGTTTGAATAATCAGTCTGTAGTTCTGTAAGCGGCGTTGAATATCTTGTTCACTACGGAAGGAACGTCAGTCTACCTCAATACGTACATTTCTTCAGGCAGTTCTGCAATTCTGTTTAGGTCTTAACTACCGAATTTTCCTTGCTTGATGACCTATCGAATTTTCACATGATCATTAGTAACATTTTCCGTCGATGAGTTTATAAATCAGTTTCGACGCAGTGTTTATTAGTTTCTTGACAGAATTGGATAATATTTATGATTCTTTTACAAAAGTTTGTGGTGGGCGTTTGCACCCACATCTTTAAGAAAGTCAATTATGCCGTTTATAATGTATATTGACCTTTTATTATATATTTTTATATATGAATAGATCGTACTAATCTTAGAAGCGGGTTAGGCAGCTTACCAGCCAACGGCAGAGCAATAATGAACGCGATGAGTTAATTTTAACATCCAATTGACATGATACAAACAGCTAGACGAGAGACGGGAATCCTGTATCATTACTTCAATTGGCTAAATTATTTTGGAAATGAATATTAACAGATTCACCCATGCAGGCCTAAACAATGTGACACTTGTAAATCAACAAGCAGGGACAGGACATGGAAAGCGTTCAAGTCAAATCACCAGATGAAAAGCAAATAATAGATTCCACTAGCCACTTTCGCAGCCTGGACATCTGACCTGCACCTCCGAACCCTAAGTCTTGATAGACAAAAACACCAATAAGCAGCGAAGAAGGACACGTCTTTTTCAACCCCGCCAGACAGACGAAGGTAGAGCAAAATTAATAAAAGACGGAACTGAGGAGATATTTGATTATTATCATATTGCGTTTTCCGTTACGTTCAGAGTATCAAGTCTACAGTATTGGTAAGTATTCAGCAATTATCTGGAGGATTCCTTTCATCCACATGGCTGATTCTGGACGTTTGAGACGAGTCGCTGTCTGTTTCCGGCGACCTCACTGATCGATGTCGAGCTGGATCAACATCCTGAACATCATGATCTGCAAGCTGAGATGTAATGTAAAAATTCACGTTTATCGCCCCTCGTTATTATGAGTGTTAATTAAAATATTGGATGCCGAGTTTTCTTTTTATCCCCACAAGATCCCTAAATAAAATTATTGCCCTCCGTCGAGCTTAGTAAGTAGCCGGCCCGAATTTAAATGATTTATTTTTTTTGTAATTTAATTTATTAGTTTTTAACGAGTATTTAATTTATAATGGATAAGTTTGTTTTTCCTTTTTCATTAAATTTTCAATCTTTCTTTTATTAATGCTAATCTTTGACCAAGTTTTAGTTTGTATTTACATCTAATGCTGCACAATTACTCCCTTTTCCATGTCGTTCATTGTTTAATGGACGAGGATGTAGGCTGATCGATTTAGAAATCTAATCCAACGTTCTTTATCTGTCACCATCATCATAAGAAAACTAATTTCAATTTACTATAATATTTAATTCTAAAAATCTTGAACTCTCTTAAAATTCTTGAAGAAAAGAGTAGTATTTTCATGGAGTGTAGCTTAAATTATCAACAAATTCATTTCATCTTAACTTTTCATTTCATCTCTTTAATTATTTGTTTCACATACCACTTTTGTATTTATTGTCGAATTCAATACTGTACTGGGATAATATAAATAAATACCCGGGTAACGCTGGATACCGAGAGAGTTTATAATATTTTATGGGTATCATTACGTTTCTTTTCACATTAATTAACATAATGATTAATTTCACACATTCTATTTCCTCACAACTGGACTGTTGGAATCAGTAAATTATTATAAATTATTTTGTCTCGATCCCTACTATTATGTAGAATTATTTATTTAGTTTCGTATTGGGGGACCCTTACAGAGATTATCATAATTAACCAATCGCTTTCTCCTGCAGTTCCTGAGGCAATTTAGAAATCAATTGCATGCAAATGCATGAGGACTCGTTTTCCTGCACGTAAACGGGGACTTTTTTCATAATGTAAAAAAAAGGAAAATGTCAGCTTTTAATTTTACAACTGGGTGCCCGGCGTTGGCCAGGATTTTCTCGGAAAGGAATTAATTTAATACACGAGATTTAATTTGATCGAGTCTGACAGTTTATTTGGAGCATTATCTCTTTGACGGTTTCTCACCAATTACTCCGATTAGGGATTGGCTTAAAATTAACTTCTATTATGACTGACCGTACGTTAACCGAGTGAAGATTTCTCCTGAGACATTAAATCAGCACAGTGAGTCTAAAAATCCAGGCGCTTCAACAGCGTGAAAAATAATCCCCATACCTTACGTAGAATAAAACACACCTTAAAGATGTGAATAGTTTTCTCGGTACAATAAGGATGGTAAAAGTATAGTAGACATGAAGAATAGGATAGCACAGGTAAGGAAGAATTTCGCGAAAAAGAGGAATTCACTTACGGGTGACATAAATGTGAATATTAGGAAATCGTTGCTAAAAATGTTGATATGGAGCGTGGTGTTATATGGGTGCGATAGGTGTTCGGGAAAGGAAATGAGTTGTTATAGGTGAATGCTGAAAATCAGATGGGTGGATAGAATCACAAACGAGGATGTTCTTAACAGAATAGGGAGAAAGCGAACAATATGGAGGACGTTGAAGAAGAGAAGGGAAAGATTAATAGGTCACGTTCTAAGACACGAGGGTCTTGTAAAATTGGCATTAGAGGGAAGTGTGTGGGGTAAGAACGGAAGAGGTAAGCCAAGCATGTAATACACTAAGCAGATTAGGGAGGATGTTGGGTGTGCTAGTTATAAGGAAATGAAAAGGCTTGCGCGAGGTAGGTTAGCATGGAGGGTTGCATCAGACCAGTCTTAGGACTGAATACCACAACAACAACATATTGTCACATGAATAAGTGATAATAAAGTTGTATAAAGGTTGAAAATGACATAAAAGTGGAAGGCTTCCAAATACAAGTAAAAGTTATATTAGGAGACTGTCTCGGTTAATTTAATAATTAGCACAAAATTACTTAGTTCAATGATTTTTCACTCAAGAATGAAATGAAACGTATCCATCACAATAAATATTATGTAAATGAATTTCAATAACTATAATGAATAATAAATTTCAAAATGATACAGAGTAACTTCTATTGATATATATTCCCTTTTCAACTGAACATTTCAGAGTTTCCAAACTTGTTCCGTCTTTTGAAAACTCCGGGACGTTGCTGTTGCACTTTTCACACAAAGTTCTCTATTCAAAGCTATCCAATTAAAGTAGAGAGCCATAACGTCAGAGTAGCCTCACGCTATTTCCTGTAGGTAATGACCATTATCTAATTTCGCCCTCGTGTTCTACTACATGCTATAAACTTGGATAGAAGACGAGCTTGTTTGGGAGTAAAAAAACTCCGCTCCATAAGATCAATGATATACGAGGCGCCAGTCGTTATACCGGAAGTCAGTCCTCCTCACATTTCTCTGTTAAAGGATTTCGAGATGATTATCTCGTTCTTTGACTGCGTTCTCAGATTGAATCGCTGAGCTGAAAATTTAAAGACAATGAAGAAATGGGAGAGAAAATGATTCACGGCTACCGAATCTCGTCGTCACTGAAGTGTTCCAAATAAAAGAATCTAAAGATTTTTAATTTTCCTCAACGTTTCTTCCGAAAACGACGTTTGATCAAAGGACCTGCTTTTATGTGATGTAGACTTACTGAATGTCCTTTCTTATATTATAATATAAAGACCGAACGTGTTTTGGAAGTAATTTGTTTATGAAAAGTAATGCTAGTCGTCAATGCAATCCTTTTCAAGGTCCTAATGGACCTCCGTGCTGAGTTCACTTAAAATTTATTAACGTATTAGAAAATAATGTAATAAATATCTCATTCTAATAACACGTAGAAGTTATAATTCGTTAATCGAAATGCAATGGAGTTCGTGGAAAGTAACGGACGATGTATGTTCTAATAGTAAGTCACATATGTCAAACTGGCTATAGCCGCTTCTGAGAAGTGTTCCGGACCTCGCTTCCTACTATTTCAGTTCGTTTGTTAATCTTAACCTGTGTTTTGATACTGATCTTGAAGAAAACGAGAAAAAGGCATGAAAATATGCCGAAACGTTGTTACTAAACAACTTTTAAGAATTAAACGTTATAAATTCCTTTATTAATTTGTATCGGATATAAATTTTTTGGTAGGCAATTGTGTATCACATCGTAATTTAATACTGTACTAATATTAACAAATACTTTTATGTGTATATAATATGTAACAGAAGTTAGATCCTAACTAGACGGAATCGGGACCATGAATAAACGTGATTGGCCATTTAAATGGCGAATTACGAGTAATCTTGTCGACCGGAAGGGAAACATGACGGTTTGCGTATTACTTCATTGGACGGGGCGGAATTGTCCAGAATTTTCGACATCGACGACAGAAATAAATTACCATGGCTAAATCTTGTATGCCCGGAAAACAAGAGACCTGACATGGATGACCAGTTGTCCATCCGGGGTCCTAAACTCGAAGACAGAGAGCTTATTGTTAACAAATGAACAAAGCAGACACTTCAACTCTACATGTCAGGAAAAATGAACAAAACAGACATGTGTCCCTTACAGGACTTTTGGTACGCTGATAATCCGTTGGCTTTCGCGAGGATTGCCGCTGAGACGCGATTCCAAAATTTTGCTGATAGCGGTAGAAAAATTCAGTATCCAAGTTTCCCCTTTCCATAAGGAGAAAAAACATCACTCCCAAAATTTTCACGGGGGGAAATTTCAAGAGTAGAGGCGGAGCTGGGAGAAGAAAACCGAGGTACATTTCGCAAGAGTCTCAGTTATTTTTCAGAGAGACAGATTCAGTTTTCGGCTACCTTTCATTCAGTTACAGACATTCAGTTTCGGCCATTTAGATACATTTAGTCTCGGATATTTGTTTTCGGCCGAAGACTTATGCAATCATTCAGGGGCTCATTCAATCCGTGCGCTCTGGGTGATTATTCCCTGTGCAGTCAACACACGACGCTGGAGACGTTTTATATGCAGCCTTTAAGCCTGCCTGCAACCCTGGACGGCAAAGCCATCAGCCCACCACTAAACGGACCATCCAGCTCTGATGATAGGAAGGAAGACAAACGGAATACGTTTCCTCATGAACTTACATCTTTCTCGCCTCTGATCTGAAAAAGTGTTCTCGGCCACCCCCACATTTTCGTAACTATCCCACTTATCATCCCTGAGATAAATAAATGTTATGATTAAAACTAGCAAGGATCAGTTAGAATCGATTGTAAGTAATTATTAGAAATTAATTATATCAAAATAGTTTTTATTCAGAGCCTCCCCTATTCATAAATATTAAAATTAAAGTTTTTTCATCGTTACCAAGGAACGTAATAATTTTCCCTTTCTTAAGGGACACGTGGACTGAAATTTCGGCCAAAATCTGGAATTTCTAATTTTTCTAATTTTTTAATATATATATATGCCTATAAGTCTTACAGATCATATAGCAAATTTTTTAAGTCGATTCCGTCAGTTTTAAAGGTTCAGGAGAAATTTAAATGGATTTGATTATAAATTAATAAATTTTATTTTCTTCAGAAAAATTTGTTTTTCTCAGATTCATTATTTACGGTACCCTAAAAACCTTCTATGCCTGACAAATATTAAGATATTGTCTTCATTTTTTCTGTACATAATCTACATGCTAATGCTTTCAAATTGAAGTATTATTTTTCTAATTGTTCAAGTAGTTTAGGTGAAACAGATTTTAAAAGCCATGAAAAGTGCACATTTTTATGTAACCGTATGAAGTTCTTAGTAAAAAATTACTTCTCCCCACAGTTTTATACATTTTGAAAAATAATACTGAGAATTGACAACGGTCAGTCCCATATATTAATTTAAAAAAAGCTAAAATATATTCAAGTGTGTAACGCAAGGAACATTTTCAAAACTGCCAAATTTTGAAGATAATTTTCAAATCATCTCAACAAAAAACAAGTTTACAGAGACAAATTTTTGTACATAGCTACACGTGTGTTGTTGATACACAGTTAAAATTTCAGCTTAGTACTCGTAGTTTTTCATTTACAGGAATATCAAATTTCAGTCCCCGTGTCCCTTAATTAAAGTCCAATTAAAACAGCATACCGTAATTTAATCCTTTCAGGCTTTGTCATGTGGTAAGGAAGATGGTTTTGGAGTTGTTTTGTTTGTTGATTTCCGGTCTCACTTTACGCAGATATAATGTGGGTGCATCTCATAAATGACCACTCTTTAACAGTGAGAAATTTTTTTAAGAATGTACGGCTGTAGCGTGAAGCATCAGTTATTTATTTGCAGCTAAATTTGTTGCTTTTTCATATGTATAATTTCGTTTTACAGTGTTCGTGTGCTGACGCTTCACACTGCCTCGATAAAGGAAAATAATATAGAGAAGTGAACCTTGTATATCTCCATATCCCGATGATGAACACTGCTAGAGCGGGTCGCTTGCTATATTGAATGCAATATTACGTATTATAATGGCAGTGCTGTAGGAAATGTAGAGGCTTTCCACCACGATAATGCTCTCCCACTCCACCCGCTGTCCCTGTACACTGTCATCATCAATCTCCCTGTAATAGTTTCCGTGTGACATCCATAATTTCCTGTATGACCCGTGCGCCTAGTGGACCAAGTCCTCGGTTCGATACATCCGACCAAACAGCGCCAGCCAGCAACATCGGCGCACTGGAAACTTCACCACGGGGATCGTGTTCCTGCCGGCGCCGGTATCGTGCCCTTGTACTCGTAGTATCGTGTGGACTGCACACTGTTCTACACGCAACCTTCAAAGGTGCATGCCTGCATCTCCCCCTTCGTTCCCCTACGACTTCCGTTCATTATTACAGAAAACACACCGAAATTGCAGCCGGTATACTGCATGCAGGCAAACTTTAGAACGGTCACATTATTATGAGCTTATTGAGGAAACTGATTGTTCGCTCCATACATAATAATCATTCCACGAATGCATTACCAACTTTTCCACGCTATTAAAACTAACCAAATAAAATAAAAGACACACACCTTATTGATGCGAAATAAAATAATAATAAAAATAGCTTATACCTTCTATCTATTTATTAAAAAGGCTGTATGTTTGTTTGCAATTATTTACACATATTATTTAAACGCGTGAGCAGATTGCAACAAAATTTGATTCAACATTCTTAGAAACCCCGCGGAAAAACATCAGGGATAGAGAAACCCCAAAACATAAACATGGAAGGCATTATTTAATTTTAAAAATGTATTTGTCAATACCCAAAGTTCGTGACGTTACGTTGTCATCATTAAGTGAGGGAAACTCACCGTATTAAAAACACGCTGTTTGGAGTCAATTTGTTTACAGTGTGCTAATTTCACATTTGCCGACCTTCTGCAGTGTAGTGGCTAGTGTCGCTGTCTCACGACACAGAGGTCCCGGTTTAGAATCCTAGCCTTGGCTTGGATGTTTATGCCGCCATGGTCACGAAGCCCGAAATTAAGACCACTGGAGAATCGTTACGCAGACCACGTACCACTCCTAAGTTCAGTCCGCTGTAGACCCTGTAGGCCAAGGTCCTGAATGGACTGCAGAGTCAGGGAAGAAGAATTTGATATTTTATAAATTACATTCTGCAAATAAAAACTTAAATATATATATATATATATATATTCAAGTTAGGATACACATTTCAAGTAATAACGGCAGATTTAAGACTTGACCTTTGCGAAACAACTATGGGAAATATTAAAGGTTGATAAAAAAAACATGGAAAAGATTTTAAATTATTATAATTAATAGATTTATTAGTAATTGCAAAGGGTGGCCGAATATTTTATTTCAGAAATGTCAGGTTTTGTGTGCTTTTATAATTTCAAAATCTGACGAAATATTATCACGTCTGAAGTTCAACGAATTTATGACATTACAGGGAATAAATTATTAACTTTATCGCTGTAAAGCGTTTCTATCTCACACACCCCTTCATTTTTAAATTATAAATATTTTCTCTATTAACACTTTTAAAAATATCCTTGGAGAAAACTAGCTTAGGTTTACGGAATGGAGAGGTGTTAGGTCGGTCCTGGGACGTCGACTCGGATTAGCTCAGTTGGTAGAGCATGCGGCTGGATATCGCAAGGTCCTGGGTTCGATTCCCTGGTCCGGTTGACATTTTTCCATTCTTGTCTATCTTCTAAATTAACTATATGAAATTAAGCATTCCCACTAATTTATCATATAATAATATTAAATCGAAAATTAAATTCGCTGAGGGGATTTATGTAATTATTAATAGAAAAATATTGTTAATTATAGAACTAAAAGGGAAATTGGTGTGATACGAAAACGTTTATAAATAGTTTAAAAGAACAGTATTGAAATAATATTAAACAATAAAGCCTTGCTAACGATAATTATAAAATGAGAGTCGAAATAAACCAATAGATATAGTAAGTACATTGTAAACTTATTTTACCAATTACCTAAATGTTGTTTACAAGGACATGAATATGTAGTCTCTTACGTTGAATGTACTATAGATGTAAGAAACTAGTATAACACGTATTTATGACCATTACTCAGTATTGGTACATGTACATTTTAATTCTGGTAATTATAAAAGTTGTAGTCCTCAGGTAATGTTACTACAAAAATTAAACAAAATAATTTACACTAAAAGTTATTAAAATATCAAAATTCGGTGGTACGAGCTCCAACCCTCGGCGCAAATCCTGCCACCTGGCTGATAATCTGCTACTCGCTCGTGGAGAGGATTTTATTGTTAAGATGCCGTCGTTCTGCCTTTTCGTCAAGCGGGATATTTTTCTATGTATTTTACACCGCATTCCAAGGGGCGCGTCCCAGACGCTTGCTAACAACTTTGGACTACTAGCGTTGCCGTTCGCCACTGCATGTGGAATCTAGCTTCTGAGGCCAACTAGAGCGGAGTCTTCAGACATCCCGTTTACACTTGCCGTTGTATGGTAAAACAGAGCAATTTTCTTGGTTTCTTTAAACAACCAATTGTTTGGACTATGCGTAATCAGGCTTCTTAAATCAAGACTTAAATTATTTATTGTAATAAATTAATTTGAGCTTTCTCCCAAGAAATATTGAGTGTGGAAAGATCCCGTTGCAACACTTATACTAGTACATTCTAAAAGAGTCCAGCACATTAACTTTGTATCAATACCTAGCAGCAATGTAATACAGACTGTTAAACTTAATAATGTGGGAAGTAAAGATGGAAAACTGGTCGTTAATTTATTTCGTTTAGTTAAACTACTTTGTTAAATGAAATTTAATTTGGTGCCATTATTAGGCATTCGATGAATATGGTTTGTCCAAAGATCAATTGCTCCAGTGAATCAGAACTGTAGAAATAAATTGTGACTATTTAATACTTGATTTGTCTTTTTAGTGACATAAAATTTATATTATTACAATATATAATGATTTAAAATTCTAACACCTATAAGCTGGTTAAATCATGTAAGACTATTGAATGATACGACTTGTTGGCTCACGGAACCTAACAATAAATTGACACCCTGGTATTGATGACACATATGGACGATAAATTTTGTCTGATCTGCTCCTTCTATAAGTTCTTTTCCCTTCTGGTTTCAAAAAATGTGATAGGTCATCTTTGTATTCTCTTTTGTCACCGACCTTATGAAGATAGAACTGCTCGCGGCTCCTCTAATGTTACACCTATTTTTCCGCCACTTGGGGTGAAAATTGATAAGCTTCTCCACAAACGACGTCAAAGTTCAGAAACAACCGTTAGTGTTAGTTTGTGTGGACAGACGTGAAAGGAGTGTACGCGCCATGTCCTTCACTTGCAAGGAAATAAATCTGGATCTTCCTGGATGTGAAACAACAAAGTTAGCTTTCAAAAGAAATCGCCCAGCAGCAAAATTTATCTGTCATATTTTATCTCTCTTTCTTCACACATACAAATTAATTTTTGGCATTAGACAGTCAAAGCAAGTTCTTACTCTTTACTTTATTGCACAAATTAAAGTTTTTATTATATGAACTCATTCAATAAGAAACCTCCCGCAAAATTGCTAGGTGGATTATTTTAGGGTTAGGGATGTTGTATAAGGAAAACTGAATTATTTATTACAATTCATTTGCATATATTTTTGTGAGTCGTGTTTGTTATCGACAGTTGTGAAAGAACGCAGTTTTCCTTCTGTGTTTCCTTTGTGTTATTCCTGTCTGTGCTGAGTGCGCCGGTGGTTTCCTATTAGATTTAGTGAGCGGATACTGAAAGTTTGGGGTAGGGTGGTATGTAAATCGTCAGGCTTCCCTCCTACCTGTGCACCTCCTCATAGACTCCGTGGGAGGCTCGGAGGCCAAAATAGAAGCTGTCACTTCAAGGTGACAGCTACCCACGACCGAGAAATGTTGTTCCTCCGTCTGTACATTTCATTCCGCGCCTACGCAATACGCTCCGTTTCTCCTATTTATAGATCCTTTGTGACGAGCTACAAAATTCATAAAGTAATGCATTTATTGCTGCAAAAATATCCCATGTGTGTGACAAATGACAACTTAAATAGCTACATCATATTAATATCCAAAAATATTTTCAAGGAAATTTAAAAAAAATATTGGCTAGAAATTACGAAACATATTGACCTCATCGATACCTACTAATGATGAAACATACAACTGATCCTGTATGCCTACACACTAAAACATATAGTAACCATAATTATTAATATTTCAATTTTAACATAAATCCGCAACACGTACAACTCGTACAACGCTCCATTCATAATTTAAGATAAATTTAAAAAATACACCGTAATAAGTGTTTGAAAATGTTTATATAATATTAAGATTACAAATATTAATTGAGTGCTTTTTTCTTGAATTTTAAAGTTACAGCATGGTGAAAAAGTTTTAAAATAAGAACGAAAGTTAGTGTATCTATATTTTTGTAAGCTTCGGACTTCTGCCCAATTATTTTTATTGTAAATTACTTAAAAATATATTTCAGTAGAGTATAAAAATCTTTAACTATGCCATGTACATTTTTTAATTTCGGTGGTCTGCCGAATATTATAAACACTTTCGCTTTTAAAATAACACAATCTGTAACAAAGAAGGACTCTCGTTGTTTATTTACATAATACCACTTCATGTGGTATAATGCCAGTGATTGTGCAATAAATCACCTAAATTGACACTTTTCAGTGGTATCACGCATAAACTGACTTCAACAGTAATAATAGATTATACAACTTAATTTATTTTTTAAAACACTTTATTTGCAAAGTTATCGTTCGGGCGTGACCTTAAAATTATAATTAGCTGGACGTTGGAGAGAATATTATCTTATTCGAGAAAAGTTGCATGACACATGTCGATATTTTAGTTTCTCTCAATCACATCTGTGTTCCTAGAAAAGGAACGACATCCTTCTTTTCCGTAGTATCAGATTGTAACATACGGTCGCCATTCTTACTTCTCTTTTACACGAATGCAATTAATCATACGTTAACGTTGTTGTGACGTGACTTTTGAAAATACGATTATGTGCGAGTATTAAGAAGCGAAATATGATGCGAAATAAGAAGCCTTATAACCCTACTTTATGAGTCATAACGAATAAAGAAAAAGGTCATGATTGTATAATTTATTTCAACTCTACTACCATTATCCCGCTATGGTTATTATATTCTGTAGTTTCTTTCTCATAACCTTAAATATGTCTTCACAGAAACGATTTATATTTCCTTCTTTCCATAAAATAACTATACTTTTAAGGAAACACTAAATCAACCTTTCATATATTTAGGTAAATGTTTTACGACGTTTCTCTATATACAACATCAAGAAAAAGTAATTGAAGAATTTGCGTCTGACCCATCTGTGAACTTTAAATTATAGTGTTAGCATTGATAAATAAAATGGACCCGGTGTTCCATATCCAGTTAACAACGTTGTTGGAAACATCAGTCCTACATGTTATGCTTTTTTTGAGGGGGGAGGCCATAATGGTGATCCAGAAACTATTTAATAGTATAGGAAAAGGGTACATGCTGAAAGGCCTTTATTACTGATATTTTAAGAGTTTCTTTTCTAAATCAGGTAACGAGAAAACCGGGAAAAGTCCTTACCCTGTATTAAATCCACCATTGTCATTTAATTTCATCTCCAACTACTACTAGCATTATTCACCTTAATAATTTCAACATTATAATTGTTCACTTTCTGTTGAGTAAGGTATAAAGATGTCCAATGTAGGAGACGGGGCACATTTTATGAAGAAGAAAGTGATGCCCATTAAATTGGAAGTATGAACACTGCATAGAGATACGATTTCATTAGCTTTGTGCACGAAGGAAAGGACTTGATGGACGTGAATTTCCTCCCCCCTCTCAAACCACACGTATTTTTTCAAACCATTCATCATTAGTAAATGAGGCTATATAAGTTATAATTAGATTATAAATGAATGCAGAAGTGAGTCTTCTGGAGTAATGAATTATAAATACTGTGTGTCAATTGCTGCTGCACACTTTACGATTGCTACAAATGGAAGGTACACTCCAGAAAGGCGTACAAATTACCTTATTACATATCCCCGGAATAAATAAGTTATAAGTACTACCCTGTTGACTGCAAAGAGGAAATTGTACACTTAAATTAATCTGGGGCAAATGGCCCATGAAGCTCGCCTTTTTAACAAATCAGTGCAATGAGGCTGCAGCCAGGGTGTATCAATATGAACATAAAGTGGAGAGAAAAACAAATATTCGTCGTTCAGATAAGTTAATGATGTTGTAGATAGCTTGTATTAAATACGTTAGTATATATTTATAAATCCCGTCCGTAATGGGAATAGTCATTAAAAGTAGAAGGCGTCAGATTTCTGATGGACTATACTGTACCGAAAAGGTAGCAGAGATGTAGATGGAATCATACGCCATAATTAACTTTTTCATGAAACATTTTATTGAATTCTTTCATGATAATTTGTGAAAACAGATTTCAGTAATTCAAACATGTAAATTCTGTGACATGTTGTTGTTGAATTCATTCCTCAGACTAGTCTGATGCAACCCTCCGTGTTAACCAATTCTTCGTAAGCCTTTTCATTTCTAAATCACTACCAAATCCTTCCTAATCTGCTTAGCGTCTTCCATCCTTGTCATCCCCCTCCTCTTCTTACCCCACACACGTCCCCCTAATGCTAATTTTCCAAGACCCTCATGTCCAAAAACGTGACCTATTAATCTATCGCTTCTCTTGATCAAAGTCTTCCATATTGTTCTCTTTTCTCGTATTCTGCTTAGACCTTCCTGTTTAGTTACTCTACCCACTCGTCTGATTTTCAGCATTCTTCTATAGCACCACATTTCGAAAGCTTCTATTCTTTTCTTTTCTGCAAATCCTACCGTCCACATTTCGTACCCATATGACGCCACACTCCATACGAACATTTTTAGCAATGATTTCCTAACATTCACCCTTATATTAGCCGTAAGTAAATTCCTCTTTTTTGCGAAAGCCTTCCCTGCCTGTGCTATCCAACTCTTTATGTCTACTATACTTCTACCATCCCTAATTATTATGCTGCCCAAGTAGCATAATTTCTTAAATTTCCTCAAAATATCCCTTCCCAATCAAACACCGTTTGTTATTCCACTGTTCCCCATACTACACTCCATTGCCTTGGTTTTCCCTCTATTAATCTACATATTGAGCTCTTTCTCCTTGAACAGGTACATACCATTGATTGTTTCCAAATCTTCTTCTGTCTCCTCTAACACTACAATATCATCGGAAAACCGTTAGGTTTTTATTTCTTCGCCTTGCAGTAAGATTTATTTTCCATAATCCGTTTTAACTTTCCTCATCGCCTGTTCTATATATAAATTAAGTAGCATGGGCGTAAGACTGCATCCTTGTATAACTCCTTTCTTTATTTCTGCTTTCTTCTCTTTATCTTCAATTCTAATTACTGCTGACTATCGTCTGTAAAGGTTATGGATAAGCCTTCTTTCTCCATATTTTAGTCACTTTTATCTTCAAAATCCTTAAGAGTGTGTTTCAGTTTACATTATCAACGCTATTTCTACATCTGCAAATGCCAAGAACGTAGGCTTTTTTTATGCGGTCTTCTAAAATTAGACGCAGAAACAAAATTGCTTCTCGTGTCCCCTCCTAAAGCCAAACTGATCTTCTCCTACCTCGCATTCTATTTGACGTTCCATCCTCCTACATACTATATTCGTCAATGTTTTGCATGCATGGGATACTAAACTAATTGCACTGTGCTGTTTTCATCTATCAGCCCCAGTCTTATCCGGTATAAGACTAAGTAAATAAATATAATGGCCAATAAGTCGGAACAAGTTCAATATTAATATCCAGTTCGATGGCTACATTAAGTTTTAACCAATACAAATAGAGAAACAGTAAGTTTCTTCAATATTTGGTATTTTATTATGAGGATATAAAAATAGTTTAAAAACATTTTCAAAATTTATTCATTTTTGTTGAATTTTTGTATTAATTTAAAATATAAATTGTAAGTTCTTAAAAATATTTTATAGAATAAAAAATAATTTTGAGTAAAGTTTAAAATGTGTGGTCTGGATTATGTATTACTTATAACAGAATTTCTAATTTGTATAACGTCACAACAGATGGGTAAAATCGTTTAAATTGTAAATGAAATCAGTAATAGTCACGTTTATTAAAAAATAAATAAAAATAACCTCCTACTGTTACAAAGTGAAGTACTTATATTTTGCACAAAATTTTCAAATTAATATTTCACTGATATTCGGAGTTAATTACCATCGAAAATTGTAAATGAGTTTCAACTTATGAGGAGAATATTTTATTATTCGATGTACTGTTAATGTACTTAACGCCTCCCAAGCTGACAAATTAATTCGTAACGTGCAGAACAATAGATATCTAATTTCAGAATAGGCATTGATTCAAAAGTGACGAAATTTCTTTGACTTCATAGACATATTCCAAACAAAAAATATAACTCATCTGGTCGATTGATAATATGTTATAAAGTAAAAGCTTGGAAAATAAGGTACATCAGATTAATATCTTGATTGTATGTTTTGTGAGGAGGGTTCTTTAAGTTGAGTGCCCTCACGTCTATTCCTTTTGTTTACCGTGATGACTGCAGCTGCCCAGTGGACCGAGCCAAGGCAGGAAGACCTCCTCCGTTTTTGTGTGTTTATCCCCCTTCCTTCTCTCTCTCTCTCTCTCTCTCTCTCTCTCTCTCTCTCTCTCTCTCTCTCTCTCTCTCTCTCTCTCAATCTGTCTCCTTTTTGCTGCACTAGAATCTGCAGGCAGCGTGACGACGAGCAGCTGACACTCCAGGCATGGGGTCTCTTCATAATTCTGGAGCTATATAAAAACAGCCACGTTCCTTTCAATCATCAACAAGCAGCAGCTGCGAGAAGAAGTGTCGCTAAACGCTTTTTCCTCGTTTACATAATGCAATTCGTTCGTAGCATAAATAAAAAATAGCTTTTAACTTGATGTAAACTGTGAACTAATATTTTTCATAACAACTCTTCTATCTTACAACTAAATATTCCTTTTCGAGCTTGGAAAAACAATTCCTCCTCTATGGAACATTTAATTTTTTTTAAATACTAGCCGCAATAAGTCGTTAATAAATTGTCAGTGCCTTCAAAAGTAGAAAGGAAGTAAATAAAAAATTTTCGACTTTTGAAAACATAGAAGTATTATCATTAATTTATAAAGACAAATTCATATTTCTTGGTACGTATAAAACTATTTTCAAAGATATAAAGGGTTTAGGTAAATGTCGTAACTCAAAATAACATGATGCCTTGATTTCTCAAAAGCATTTTTTTAGACTTGCTGTCTTTCTCTTTTGGACAGCAGATTAGTTCTGCCAGCAGTCAGAGGTTACAGATTAGACTTATTTCACGTTCTTCTGCCGACTTATCACGAGCTACTCCACAGACAAACGATCAATTACTGAAAGGTGGACTTTATAGCCAATCAAAAATGTGCGTAGTTTACAACCAATTCATAATGAATTTTGTCCTTATAACACAATACGTTCATCACAATGTATAGAGGACGTCGGGGCGGAAAGGGACACTTATTGTTTAACAATTTTAGTAAAATTATGGAAAAAGAAAAATGACTTTATAAAAGTATAAAACATGAGTTTATTCTATTCTTTACGACTTAAGATTTTTTATGAACTTTAAGAAGAAACAAATTTCCCGTTCTGCCCTGGGGGCTAAATATGATAGGATGTTTTGTGTATAGGATGTTTTGTATATACAATTAGTGCAATAAAATTAAATAAATTCTTAACACCTTTTGCGTTTTATTTCTTATACTTATTTAGCGTACAGTTGATGGCTTTTACACTTTTTCCTTTTGCAAAACGATTTTTATGCAACTACAGTCTTCGCTAAAATATCCCCTTTTTACCGTTCCTTTTCTTTCTTAATGTATTCTTTTTGGGTACAGGACCCTGTAACTCATTCTCGTAAGTTGCGTCTGCCATTTTTTCCTTTTTTTCTTGTGTTACAGATAACATTTTACTATATAAAGTAACATCATGTTCCGCCCCGCACGCTAGTCTCAGTTTGATGTTTTATTCCGAACCTTAATAAAAGTATATTTAAACTTTCTATGTAACTAATATACAGCTAAAGACATCTAGTTTACGAAGAGTTTTGTGGATTAACTTCTGTCGAAATGGTGCAAAAATTATGAAGCCACAGTTATGAACCGCCAAAATAAGAGCTCATTCACAAGGTGTAGTCAGAACTTGGTCAGGTCGTCTGCCAGGTCTTCTTTTTTAACCAGTTAGAATGTTCCACCTCTATTTACTAACCTCCAGCACTATCCGGTAACAAAAATAGGGTCTCCCGTTCTACCCCGTTATCTCGTTCCGCCCCAACTAGAGCTCTTTCACTGTAAGTACCGTTTTAATATTTTATCGACGCTGTTGCGATTTTGAGTATGCGATCACATCTTCCATTCATTAGGAAGAGAGACAAAGCTGTAAAGCATCGCCACTTTGTGATTTTCTTTTGTTAGAGCGTTTCGAACCGTTCAAGACTATTGAACGATCCACCGACTGTAAAGTCTGACCGGTGTTCCTTGAATGCAAGGAATGTTCACCAGCAAACATGAATCATTAAATGTGTATGGGGAAGCAATACTGTGCGATAGAATAGGGAGGAAGCGTATTACTCAGTTTGGCGAAGGTCATGAAAATGTTCACGATGAGCATACAAGAATGTGTGCACTGTTTTTTGGAAGAAATTAGCAACAAATCGTTTACAGTCTCCGTCGGGAAATACATGCATGTGATACTTTCACGTGGAATGCATGACAACGCCCGGCTACACACCACCCGACAAACTCGAGATCTGAAGAAACACCATCAATCTCAATAACCACGAAAAATATTTATTCACCTCAAACATCTACCGTTTATTCACGTTTTAAATATCAGACCTATCAACCCCCGTCCCCAGGGCTAATAGTAGTGTGTTGCCCCGACAGCGTTTTTGTCCGATCTCTAGAGGCTCGAAATATTCCATTAGTCAACTTTTCTAGAGTTTGTCCTGCATCACTTTTAAGTGAATCACCAGGAAGGATCCTTAAACTATAGCCCGGGGACCCTGGTCGACCCTTGCTCGGGCTTCCACAACCCCCTTTAAAATTTCTTTCCTGTGTTATCAAAGGAGAGTTGCCAGTTTCTGGAGCACCCTCATGTAGGCTGTTGCCAAAAAAAAATTCAAGTGCCATTTTGCACACCTAATGGCTCAGTAACTCTAAAATCTGTTAAACTGACAGACTATTCCCACAAAAATTTTTGCAGCCCGTAAGTGTTTCGTAACACGACGGTATCGCATCTTGTGCGTTCATGTTCTGCGTCACGCTAACAAATGTAGCGTTGGACTTTGTGTCGTAGCAATTACGTCGTCGATAGTTTCAGTTCATTACAAATGAAACAAATAACATCAATTTTGAAACAAAAAATCAAATATGTTGTTATCGGCAGTCTTATTCGAAAATCAGCAGTTAAAATTCGTTTGAACTAAAAACATGTTAAATTAAAAATAATTTATTAATAGAGATCATGTTTTAATTACAGATTGCAAACATTTGCACAGCTCGGCAGTAAAACGCGAGCCAATCGATATGAGTAAACACTCATATATAGATTGGAGAGAAAAACCGCTCTTTTCGTGATCGGATCAGAACTAATCACTCAGTAGAAATAGGTATTCGTCGTGTACACACATATAATTTATTAGTGAAATTATATACATTTTTCGTATTAATAAATAAAGATTATTTTTTAAATTAAATGACTCTAGCTACTTTATTTTTAAAATTGGAAATCCCTTCCTGTGTTATAAAGGGAATTTGCGACCTCATGGATCACCCTTATGTAGCTTGTCTCTCAAAGAAAAGTAGTCTAATGAATAACCGTTTTAAAATATACAGAAATGTCGTGGACTGCGTCAGCAGACTTGATGTTTCCAAATTTAAGTAGTATTTTTATTTTCTGTCAATAATTTTTGTACCGATCTTGTACTACGTTCCTTGTTTTAATATTATGATGAATTCTCGTAATGATCCAAATTATACTCTGATATAAGATAATGAAGTGAATTAGTATAGAGTGAAGCGATCTTCATAGGTAAAAGTGAAAAATATATGGAGTCATTTAGGGAGAATACGTGGACTAATAGATTACAGGCGGGATTTATACGATTATATTCTGGACAGTGAACTAAGAGATAATTATCTCAACGTTCGGTTACCATATTTTGTGAAATACCACTTAATTGTTCCAAAACCATCGCCTTAGGGGAACTTATTCAGAAATAAAGAGATTCTGATTCAGGAGTGAGTGATTCAGAAAAGGTAGGTGTAGGATCTCGGTCCGCGCGATGTGACTCATGAATGAGTGATTCAGAATCAGGTAGTAGCTCTCAGATCAAAGAGCTAATGAATCAGATCATCTGTAGTATATATATATATATGTGTATATATATAGCAATTATGAATTATATTTTGAAAGAACGTCCGCGACATTTTTCAAAGAAGAAAAGTAGACTTGTAGCAGGAATATAACTCGAATGTACTGTTCGTCGTCTACTTGTTAAGAGCAAACACATACTCCCGATCAAACATGGAGAAAATATAATCGATAAACACAATTCAGTGCGTTTTCATGCAATTACTTAACGGACGCAAGCTTTTTTTTTAAGGAAACGAACGTAGTTACGGAACAAGGCATGCGAAATGGCACTCTAATTACACAATGGCCGTGTTTACGTAGCAGCGTGCATTAACACGCTATTTGGAAGTCCACCTCGAATCCAATTCCGTTTTAATTGCATCAACTGTGAGAACGAAATCGTGTTCGCTCCAATTAGATCGCTTATTCAGAGCTCTTGCCGCAACTCCATGCCACGCCATGCACTTCACCAACTTTTACTAATTCCTCACCATTATCCGTTTTGTTCCACTTACAATACGCTTAATACAAACTACGAGCTACGAAAGAAAGAAAGTGGCTATTCTCTTACTTTCGCAACATATTATAGCCTATCGTTACAAATATTTATTTTGAAGAAAGGACTTCTCAAAGCTCAACTTTACAACTGAATCCAGCACTACTCACTGCGCCATTCTCTTAATGAAATTATTTTTTAAATTAAACAAGTAGGAAATATTTTCGTTCCCAAGTTGGGTGACATTCTCCCCTATTTACGCCACTAGATCTGTTATTATTTGAATGACAATTACAAATAAAGTTGGTGCGATATCAAGTAAATTAGACATTTAAAAAAAACATAAATTTAAGTATAACATATTAAAATATATTAATCCATTGTCTTTAAAATATGGTTTAGTTTTCTCTGAAATGAATCATTTCACAGAAACTCTCCGCATAAAACATTTTAATTGAATAAAACATTTTGTACTGCACTGCATTTCAGTTCAACTTCTATTTTTTTATTCTCTCTGTTACATTTTAAGGGGTTTAAGTTTCTTTTTATAGAATTTCACTTCCAACATCTGCTTATACTTGTCCAAAATTAAGTCCTATTTAAAAATGAAAATCTTTTTAAATCAACTATCAGCCACAAAATATATGATAACTGAATAAAAACGGAAATTTTATAATATCTATACTTATATTACTTAAACGTTTTAGATTTTACATTAATCCGCGTTTAAAGAAATAGGAAACGTCATTACAATGGCTATAACCGATAATTAATAGTGTTAAGAATTCTAGTATTACAAGAAAGTAAAATGAAAAAAATGTAGGATTATTGTAAAATTGAACATAAAATTGAACATAAAAATCTCACTAAGATGCAACTAATAATACCATATATAATAATAACTTGTGTACAATTAAGTAGTTTTATTTAGAAACAAACAATTAAATAGCTTTAAGGTGAAATTCAAAAATCTTACTGAACAACATATTCAATAATAAAAATGGAAAATGTATGGGCAACAGTAGAATAACAAAGAGTGTTGGATTGGGAAGGGATATTTTGAAGGAAGTTTAGGAATTCTGCCACTTGGGAAGCGTAATAACTAGGGATGGTGGATGTATAGTAGACATAAAGAGTAGGATACCACAGACAAGGAAGGCTTTCGCGAAAAAGAGGAATTTACTTACGAGTAATAAAAGTGTGAATATTATAAAATCATTACTAAATGATGTGTAGCGTTCAATGGGTGCGAAACATGGACGGTAGGAGTTGCAGAAAGGAAAAAAATAGAAGCATTTGAATTGTGGTGCTATATGAGAATGATGAAAATCAAATAGGTGGATAGAACCACTAGCGAGGCAGTTTTAAGCAAAACAGGGAAAGATTGAACAATATGGAGGACGTTGACCAAGAGAAATGATAGATTAATAGGCCACGTTTTCAGACTTGTGAATCTTGTAAAATTATCATTAGAGGGAAATGTGTGTGATAAGAATAGAAAAGGGAGGCAAGGATGAAATATGCTAAGTAGGTTAGGGAGGATATGGGATGTGGTAGTTATACGGAAATGAAAAGGCTTGCGCAAGATAGGTTAGCATGGAGTGTTGCATCCGACCAGTCTTAGGTCTAAAGACCACAACAAGAACAACAACATATAAAATTTGCTCAATCTACACACGTTTCTTATTTTGAAATATAATCCTAATATACCATTAAAAAAGTCGCTATAATTGATTCATAGCATTACAGAAGTGAAGAAAAACACATTGTAAAATATTTGGTCACAGGTTCTCAATTATGAATATGAAAATTTTGAGTCTATAAAGGAAGGATGTGAGAGGAAGAATAAGAATAAAAAAATTTGATATATCATAAATATTATATTATGCTACATAAGAAAGAATTAGAAATTATCCTGTAATCTGTAACATACAGTTTTTATTTTAGCTTTTTGTTCTACAAAATTCTGTTAGTATGGAGAATATGAGACAGTCTTATAATATTAACTGACAGTATTGCAAAAGATTAATGTTATTTAAAATATGTGAAACTGTTTACGGGTAGCATAAATTAACAGTTTTGAGTGGAAATCTTTGGAAGATAAAAGAAGTGACTCCATAAGCCCTTTACTGAAAAATACAAAGCGACACGTAGATTACAAAATGAAACTATCAAAATACATCAATGAGAACTGATGGTAAGACACACAAGAAAGAACAATACGTAATATACTTATAAAATAAAGTACCAAATAATAAATACAAAAATTAAAATAATATAAAATAGACTAGTTAAAAATGAGAAGAAATAGGAAATACTTAATTGAAAACTGTTAAATACGTCCTCGACAATTAAATCCCATTATATAACTTTCGAAAACTTTACAAAAAGGTCTATCGATGAGATTAGAAATTTTAGTTTTAATTGAACATGTTCTTATTCATATTCTTATGATTGGCATATTATATACTGAAGCACTTCAGTCAGTATTGTGGTTTGTTTGCATCAGATGCGGTATGAAATAACAAAATTAAATAAATCTATAAAAAAACGGGGGGGCGAGAGGTGTACTGTCTACCAGTTGTTTCACCTAAAATATATTCAGGGAAACCGTAGAACACCTGTATCAGGTAGGTCGAGCTATTGGGTACAATTATCACACCCTTCCGAATGACGGGAAATAAGTTTTTTGTGGGATCGCAGCATCCCGTTCTCAGTGTCTGCACCAGTTTTAGGAGGCAGTTGGTCGACTGATCCATTGGGATCAGCAGACAACTCTTTCCGTATGTCCAAGGTCTTCAACCCTAGTGCATACGCCTCCTAAAATAGATTAAGGTACCTTGGCATGTCCGAACCTTGAGGGAGAAAAAACAGAGAGTACGAGGCATTCCTAAAGGTGAGCCCCGCAGTCGATTTGGGGTGAAATACCTGCTAGAGAAAACCTCATTTTCGTTTGAGATTGTACTTTAAATCAACTAAGCGGTCAATTAACAAATTTATTCATTGAGCAGACAGTATGCTTTCTAATTTTACTAAATATTCTGTAAGATTATTTGCGGTTTTTGCATCCATCAGTAGGCTGTTAAATGACTAATCAGAAAGGTATTATTTCATTTAATTGAACTTACGTTTTAAGACGTTTCAGTCAATGTTTTTTCTCGGAACGTTATTTGAATATTTTCAAAATTAAAAATAACTTGGAGAGACTAATGTGAAATATTAGAAAGCGAACATTACTGAGAAAAATAATTAACGTCTTGATACAGGACATGAAATTCATTGTTCCTCTGAATGTGACGTGACACAAAAGGCTGTAATTAGAAGTGTACACTCCGTGAAGACAAGATCTAGATGAAGAAACAAAGAATAGACCTGCAAGATTTAAGCAAAAGATTAGTCGTTAAATAAGAAAGACTATTTAATGCAATCGTAATACAAACCCCATGTCCGCTTACGAAGCGGTGCTAAACACGTAACTTTCAATGTAGGAAGTAAGTTTATAATTATAATGAAAATGTTATTTCGTAAAGCTAAAAGAACCTATGAGAGATTAATGGAAATAAAGACGATTTCTTTTGCAGTTTATAAAACTCGAAAAATACTTACCCGAACTCCAACCGGATTTGACTAAAATGTAGAAATGCATAAGAAATAGAAGTGCTTCATCAATCACTTACATTGTAAGCGAATATCAACAATCATTTTTATTGTGTGCGAATATGATTATTGAAATCATCAGGAACTTCTACTTGTAACATTACTCATCTAATAAGTACTTAAGCTCACCTGGGAAACGCGTTAAAAAATAATCGACCTCTATGATTATATTTTTGTGAAGTAAAGATGTTCAGGAATAACTAAATTTATTTAAAATAATAAGAACAAGCCAACTTTTGTCAGAAATAAATTTTAATAAAATAAAAAATTAGTATATGTTAATTATATATTTATATAATATATATTAATTATATATTTATATAATATATTTTATTTATTTATATAATATATATTTATATAATATATATTTATTATATATTTATATAATATATATTTATTATATTTATATAATATATATCAAATATATATTTATATAATATATTTTATTTATTTATATAATATATATTTATATAATGAATATATAATTATATATCGTTCGGTTTATTTCTTCAGGTGCCAATGTAAAATTTTTTGCAAGTAAGATTATGTAAAAATTTTAAAACCTTCAAGATTTTATGAACATGATGCTTATAAAAAATTATATGAAAATAATTTTAGCGCACTTTTATAGTATAATTCAATTGTTATTTTATTACTTTAATTTACTTTTAATGTAAATTACGGCGTTAAATGTACGTCTGTAAAAAGCGTCGCAAGAAACAGGTAGGGGATTCCCAGAATAAGCTTCCAGCTGAGTAAAGTTCATGCGTAGACATTTTCCCAGAAACTTCTCCACCAACCAATCAGGACATTGGTAACAGATGTGGATAATGGTGCTAAGATCAGGTTTCGACTAGTTAGATGAAATGTACAAAATGGGAGATGGGAGAACAGCGTCCAAAAATTTCCTTCCCAGAGTTTTTGAGACGCTAAAGCAGTTGATTTTTACATCTAAATTCCTTTCTTCTTTCCATACCACGTGGAGCCCATAAATTGATATAAGTAAATAGTTCCCCATTTATTTAATAGAACTGCCCCTTCATATATGTAAGGCGCGCCACAAAATTAAAATTTATTATTATTTACATTTCCTTTCTTGAAATATCAATACATAATTAATTTTTCTTACGAAATGTTCTAATAGTGTGTATTTTTGACTACGGAAAACTTTTCTCCATGTTTAAAATATGGACGAGTAAGTACTATTTAAAATGTTAAATGAAAACTAATTTATTGGACTGAATAGAAATAAAAATATTTTTATGAGTACTTACCAGATATTTTCTATCCAATGTTTTACATTTGAAAATCTTGTGAAATGCATGGTTGTTACACGTACTTTTATTTCCGATGCAAATCATTATCTTGATTTATTTGCTTTTTTAAATTCCACAACATATTTCCAGTTAACAGTAAAGGGCTGTATAGCGCAATTTTAGTGAAGGCAATGTGCGAACAGGCAGTCGCAGACCGAGCCTTCCTTTCCTCGGCGGAATCCCCCGTTGCTATCGTCCGTAGCTAACGAGATAAATAATTCACGTCGCTCCGAACTGCTGCCTGGCCGACTTTCCCAATTATGAAACCAATTGGTGGTCATTATGCTTCCTCCGGTGTCCCTCTGAGTCATAACGGCGTGTCTGCCCTCTTTATCTACCTCATTTGCTTATTCACACGTCGCGTCGCCCAAGGACAACTCTCGTACTAGGACTCGCCTCGCCCTACTAATTTATTCCCAACTAGTGCCTTATCTCGTCACTTAATGGATTAAGATAATTACTTCACAACTTTCTTCAAGCTTAACTTGTTTCGACCCATATACATAAAAAATTACTTTACTGAAAAGGTAATTTCAGAGATCGAATGAATACAATTAAAATTAATCATATTAAGGAAAACCGTTTGGGTGTAATCAATACGTAAACTGTTTGTTGAAAGAATAAAAACTGAAGAAAAGTGTTAGCGGAACGAATACTTTGTCCAAAATAGAAAAGCGTAAGTAAAAATTTTCGACTTTTAAAAATATTTCTCGGATAAATATATTGTAATTAATTTATAAAGACAAATTCATATTTCTTGGTACAGATAAAACCATTATCAAATATATATATATATATATATATATATGGTTTTTTTCAGTAAATGTCGAAGCTCAAAAAAACAATATTCCTAGATTTCTGAAAAGAATTTTTTTAGACTTACTGCCTTTCTCCTTTGGACGACAGAATAGGTTTTGACAACAAACTACCAAAAAGGATAGAATAATGAGAAGTTAAAATACTATTACAGTAATTATTCTACCCTAATAACTTTGAACAATTAAGAGTCAATTGCATGATAATAAAGATATATATATATATATATATATATATATATCAAGGCAGAAAACTCGGAAGGAGATGAAAGTGTTTGTAAAGAACCGATCATGATAGGTAACCCAATTATCTCAGTCATTAAATGTACTTTAAATACACAAATCTCATAAGTTAACGGTCTGTAGTATTATGGTTTGGCATTGTTTTACTAGGAAAGAGAACAGAGAAATAATACAAAAATTAACACATTTTCATCCCTGTCTTTACCATAGAAGAGGATTAATGGTAATGTATGTGTAACGGTGATTATAGTACGTTGAAATCACTGATAAAAAAACTAATTTACATTCTTATCATCAAGAACCAGTAAAGGGAAAAAAATAAAAATGTCAACTATTTTTGACTTAAAGTCTTTCCTTTAAAAAAGGCTGCTGGACAAAGTAAGTGGTTAGCGGTTAGACGAATCCAAATTATATATAATATCCAAAGTTTTAAATATAATGGTCACGGAGGCCGGGATTAAGACTGCTGGAGAATGGATACGCTGACCACGTATCACTAAATTCTGAATGTGTCACGTGAGATGACAATCCGCAGTCAACCGGGTGGGCTAAGACCCTGCCGGAATGGGTCGCAGAGCCAAGGGAGAAGAAGATATCCGTAATATTTGGTACAGTTGGCCATTGCGTACGTAAATAACTGGATATCGACACTTGGCCCAATGAAAAACGAATGAAAAATTCTTTGAGTGATAGAACAAGAAGTAAAAGGAGAGAAAAATTAGAAGCGGTAAGTAGCTATCAATAAAATATTAGTCCAGCGACTGAAGTTGAGGGGCAAGTTCGAAGATGCATCACTTCTGTTCATGTGGGTCTAATAGCTGCTTATATAGATCACGATGTTTTACGATTTTGCTATTCAGTATTTCTTTGGTTATTATTATTAATGGAAACTGTTCCCATTTCTGTCAGAGTTCAGTGTGCAATTTATTTTGTATTTTGCTGTAATTAGTAATTGTCAATTTATAAATAATTAAATAATCCAAATTTACTCGCAATTTATTTTAATGGAAAAAGAGTCTAACACATTAATAAAATAAAATTTTGACACTTTGATCACTTTAACTCATTTTATTAAAAAATAAATTTCTGACAAATCCCTGCTTATTTTGTTACTATTGTATAGATTTGTAGAGTTAAATTTATTCACCTTGTTGATTCAGTCATAAATAAAACGTAAATTTTTGTTCAATTTACAGATAACCTGATGAATATGGCCCGGCTGTAGACCGATATTTTGGGTAGCAGGGTACACGAGGGCAACTCTCCTCTAATAGCATAGGAAGGGAATTGTAACGGAGGATGCGAAAGGAAGAGGAAGACAGCCAAGGTTTGGCTAGGGCCCCCGGGCTATAGTTTAAAGTTCCTTCCCGGTATTCACCTGAAATATATGCTGGACAAACCCCTAGAAAACTTATATCAGGTAGGTCGGGCTGTTGGTTACTTGTCTCACGCCCTTCCGAATGATGAGAGAGGAGTTTTCTGTGTTGTCGCTATATTCCTTTCTCCGAACTCGGGAGGTAGCTGGTCGACTGATCCAATAGGATCCGCGGACAAATCTTACGGTATGCCCGAGATCTGCGACTGAGATCGAGCTTCCATGGAATGTGGGAACCTTAAAAACCACAGAGAAATAGTTAGTCTTTTAAGATAAGCCCCATCTTCATTCTAGGGCTGAAATTTCAACGACAGCTAAGATTAGGTCCCACAGGTCCTTTATCATTAACCGTTATAGACCGATGTTTTAGGTAACGGGCTATATGATGATGATCCAAAAACTGGCAACTCCCTTTTAACAGCATAGGAAGGGTATCGAAAAGAGAGAGTGCGGAATGGAGTGCTACAGGTTGCATATAATTAAAATAAATGCAATTGTAACTATGAAATTAATTTCTTTATATACGAAAAAATCAAATTTTTAGGAATAAACTGTAATTCTGTTTAAAAGCACATATTCTGTCAGTATATTGATTGCACCCACAAAACCCGTGGTTAATTACGGGGAAAATGTAAGACGCAGTGAGTAAGAAGTAACCTATCATCGGAATTTCAAGTGGTCATTTGGAGAGTAGGGAGTTTAGATAGGAAGAGCGCCGTGAAATCTATTATCTTTTCGCGGGATAACTTGTTGGCGTCACTTAACGAGTGCGTGAATCATTAAGTGATTCATGCGGCTGTTGACGAACGTGACGGGAAGGGAAGCGCGACGTATACCGCGTACATACTTAGTGATGCGGCTTTCAAAAAAGCTGAAAGTTCGCGTCACGAGGAAAATGGAGCTGATGGATAATATCCTGTCTTTGTGGAGCACCACAATAGCAATTGTCTTCACATCCTACGCATTCATTTCGTCACCTTCCCAACGTAATGTCTAACGAGGACAAGCCGTATGATAAGGGTGGGTAATCGCAGGAAGGAAACATACACGGAAAGATTTCTTCACTCCTCTCCAGGCTAATTCGCACCATTGTCGCCTTTTCCTAATGTCCAGTGCCTTAAATGTATCACAGAAGTACCACGTTTTACTGAATGCTAGTCTATTATAGCTTTTTAGTGCGTAATCCGTACAAACAACACTCATTAGCATAATTAAATTAAAAAAAACAGAATTATAATTTTGATTGTAAAATTTATTAAAAATTAGTATAGAAGCTTTCGTCACATCCCATAGTCATCTACATATGCGATTGTTCGGCAACGCTTCTGGTCCCACCCTTCAATTTAAGTGATCTGTTTTTCATGTTAAAAAGTCACACGACGCGGGAAATGTCCTCTAATGATAACCAGTCTAATGTGCTTATCATATACTTAGTGATTCATATTAGTAAGGCTGGTTGTATCGAATGTATGTTAACTGCGAAAGTTACATTATAGAAGTTAATGTCAATGCAAAAATTGAAAACGCGGCAAAATATGTTAAACATTGTAGAATAAGATCGTCTCAAATAATGAACAAACATATTGACTGAATATGAGCTAAAAATTTTCAGAATGTATAAAGCGGAAGTTGAAACACGTTGAATGCTGCATGCAAAACAAGTAATGAAACGTTACGAAGACACACAAGGCCCGTACAGCTACAAGGGAGAGAAAGTGGGTAGTGTAAATTTTTCTGATAAAAATAATTCATGATGACATGTTGCTGAAAGCCATAACACTCATCAACTTCATGTAGAAAGGTTTTGAAGTTCTTTTGTAGCTTTTTGAGATGCCAGGCAAGTAACCTGTCTTGCCTGTGCTATCCTATTCTTTATTTGGCTACTCAAGAAGCACAATTCCTTAACTTCCTTCAAAACATCCCTTCCCAATCTAATACCCTTTGCTATTTCACGATTTCCCATACTACACTCCATAACTGTGGTTCTTCCTCTTTTAAACCTATAATGTACTCTTTCTCCAGGATCACCTTCATGCCATTTATTATGGTTTCCAAATCTTCTTCTGACTCCCGTAATGCTACAATATTATCGGCAAACCTTAGCGTTGTTAATTATTCTTTTTTGCAGTAATTTATAATCTATATTCTTTTTTAACGGTTTTCATCGCCTGTTCAATATATAAGTTAAAGAACATGGGCGACAGACTGCATCCTTGTCTTTTTTTAATTGAAAATTATAGTCGCGTCAACAGTGGACTTTCTTGGCTTACAAAAGAAACAAAATTACATAGAAATTACTAATAATACAATGCAATGAGTGAGAAAAAAACTGACAACTTTTAGAGCAGCAAAAAACGATCACAATGGCAAATATAAACTGCATAGATTTTTTCCGAAAATCCAATTTTTACAATAAAATTAAGCGACTGTGAACAGCCACTGGAGAGGTACACAATTCCGCCTGGAATAGTTAGCAATAGTGAACCTTCTGCTAGTGTCATGGCAGGTGCAGTCAAAAAAAAGTGCGACACAGTCTGGGCGGTGTTACAATCTGAGAATAAAGGTTGAGGAGACCTAGAAAAGAGAAATTTATGTGTTAGGCGGGAGTAGAAAGACCTGAGTCTTGTAACAACGACCTGCTGCCTTCTCGATATGTCAAGTGGATAGGTTATTTCCTTGAAGGACTCCACTGCATTATAGAGGATTCCTACGTATTTTCCTTTTCTATCAATAATCCAACTTTCTCTCAGGGGGTTGATGCACCCGACCATTAAGTCTTCCCTTGAACAATTAGGAGAGTCCAAGCGGCTTTATCAGCATGCTCGTTTCCCATGATGTCCGCATGAACCGGGATTCAACAGATGGTCATTTCTCTTAATCTCCCAAAGTAGGTTCCTGATTTCGTTGATGCAACCACTTCAACACCGTTGATTGGAAAGTAAGTTGATCGTCATGAAAGAGTAGGTCAAAATCAATGTGAAATTGGATGTGTGGTCTTTAAAATATGGTAAAGCCATTAATATCGCATATTTTTCAGTCGTTGTCATTGAATTCAGCAGAGATAACCGAGTATCCTACCCCATCATTATACTTTGACTCATCTGTGATGATTATATATCTTCTCATCCCAGAAGCACTCACACTTGCTCTTAAAATCAGCATTGGTTAGGGTTGTATGAATTGGAAAAGTTGTTTCTTGATTTCTGCTTTATTTCCATGCTCTTCAATTTTAATAACTGCAGACTGTCTTCTTCTATAGAGGTTATGGATAACTCTTCTTTCTCAATATTTTATTCTCAATATTTTATTTTAGTCTAGTGTGTTCCAGTTAATATTATCGAAGTTTTTTTAAAAAATCTACAAATGTCATGAACGTAAGCTTTTTTTCTCCTTATCCTGTCTTCTAAAATTAGACGCAGAGTCTTGTATTCTTCCTAAAACCAAACTGACATTCTCCTAACTGGGATTCTAATTGACATTCCGTCCACCTATATACTATTTTCGTTAATATTTTGCACGCATGGGATACTAAATTAATTTCCCTGTACTGTTCACATTTATCAGCCCCAGTCTTCGTCGGTATGCGTATAATTATGTTGTAACTAAAATATTTTAGACAAGTGTCAGTGCAAAATTTTGATATTCAACAAAATTAAATTTTTCTTATACTTGCAGGATTCATCTATACTAATTTTTTTATTCATACACCTGAAAAAGTTGTTTATTTTATTTTACGTATATTATATCTGACGTTTTTGGTCTTTATATTTATTTATTGCTTCAATAGGTGTAAGATAAATGTAACTATTAATTTCAGTTACGTAAAAGAGTATTTTTAGCCAAATTTAAATTTTATTTTAGCACTGTAATTAATAAAACTAAAATATTATTCGAAAACAGAACAGAGACTAATGCACTATTCCGTAATCTATCGCTCCATATTTAATAAATTATTTAAAACTATGTATTTTTAGGACTCGGGATTAAAACTGATAATCCCCTGGTATTTATACTTCATAATTCTTAACGAAAACTCATTTGGTTATTTTCCAGGCTATCAATAAGATTCCAGAAAGCCGATGACAGCCCTCTCTGAAGACGAACAGAGATTTTTACTGGTCAAAATGTCGATTTATTTCCGTCTTCGTTACCATCTTCATCCTGTACTCATCCGTTTTACTTTCTATTTTCTTCCTATATTATCTTAATGTCAGTAAACAGACTATTAATATTAGACAAGAACGTGAATAGTAGGGATGGGACATATTACGTGTACCAATGGGAACACAGCTGATGGAAATAAATTGAAGCTTAGAACACCATATTATTAAATTATTAATTGTATGAAAATGTAAAGGCTCACTGAATTGGAGATAGTATTTATCGCGCTTTTTATGTTACTAGCATCGAACGTGGCCTTCGGAGATAATTATTTTCAAAGAAAATAGGAAAGCAGATGCAGAATTTTTAGAATATGGTCAATTATTACTTTACCATTTTTTAGTTTGACATCATTTTACATAATCAGATTAAGAAAGAATGACGTGAGTCACACGCACAGAAAAAAAAGAAGACTGACTGGAAGACTAAATAATATGCTAAGCAGGTGTATTAGACTTAATCACACCTGAAGTGAAGTATCGACTCGTTTTTCCTGTCTTCTCTTTTGTGGAAGAACTCGATCTGTGGGTTGTATAAATTACAGTATTGATGACCTTCGTTTAAAAAAGCACAACGAAGTTGATAGAACCATTAAGTTATATAGTTAAAATTATCTTCTCCGGTTAATTTGGAGGAGAAAACTTTGATATGCAATTTTGTTATATTTCAGTATACTTTTCAAGCAGCTTGCCCTTACTTAAATGCGGTATTGACACTGCTAGAACTGGTTTACCTACTTGTCAGCAAATACAGGTTTCTAAATTACCCTCAGATAATCTTAGACTTGTAGAATATTTCTGTGCTAGGGGAAAATGGTGTGACGTTTTAAAATAAAACATTTCGAATTACTTATTGGAATTGAGGGCTGGTATCATATTCATTTACTTAGTTCCTACGTTCTGTGCTTTGAATGAAGTTCTGATATAATTCTCACGTTAAATATAATTACATATTTTCAGTTGCTCAATTTGAAACAATTGAATCAATCCTGCAACGCAATCTAAGGGACTCAATAGTCTTTTGTTAACTGACTGATTATGCAATGAAATCATCAGTTTAGTTCGACGTTTTATGACAATGAATGAATGAGAGGCTCTCCATTGTAGAAAACCTAATCTGATGAGTCAGGATTAAAGTAGAAATGATAGACTGAAATGATAGTTATGTGAGACTTAATTGGTGTTACAAAAAACTATACATATTATGTAGGGTTTTATAGTTTAGTCTCTTGCCTGCTCTTTTACTATCCACCATTTTTTTTCTATTGTTCCCTAAATCTACTGCCTCCTTCCAGTTAGTCTCTGCCGTCGTCTAATTTTTCCTTGTTCCATTTATAAAATGGCCCATCCTCTTCCACTGTTTTGGTCCCTTGGGTTCCTATTTAGAACTCTCACGTAGCGACGTTTCCTCCACAGTAGATGTACTTTTATTTGAACGAGTAAAGCAACTAGCTGCAAAAAAAGATCATTGCATTGTCAATAATGACATCAAGTTCATTTAATATAATATATTTTTAGATTATTCACTTCTAATGTTATGAACACTGTTATTTTAATTATACATCATTTTAATTTAATAACCACACTTTTATATGTTTCAATGAATATAATTTTTGATTTCTTATAAAAAAATATGATAGTAGCTTCCGGCCATAAGCCATCATTAACTACTAGTCAATTTTCTTTTAAATTTTATTTATAAGAAATGTAGATTACAATCTATATATTATTATTGACATCAAACTTTAAAAAATTAGTTTTTAGAACACATCTAATGTAATTATGTATAACAGACAGTTATTTTTCCTTAAAAGTCAGAACATATATATTGTCTCATTTTTAATTTTAAATAAAGCCCATACACAGTTTGAATTCCTTGATTGAAATAAATTTTTCACTAAGAAATAGCAAATATTTCAGTTTTTCAATAATATTCATCAAAGTTCTCTACGACGTGTCGTCCAGATTACAATCAATTTCCAACAGAAGTTAAATTTTGAAGGGATATAAATAGGTAAGCAATAAGGTAACTTTGCTTCCTGGACTGCGTTCAGATACGGTATCACCCCAAAACGTTTATTATTGAGGAACAAAACACGACGAGAAAAAGATCTTCCAATGGAAATGTATTATTTGTGCACAGATAAAGAAACTGGAAAAACGTCGCCGAGAACTTTGAATAAACAGCGTTCAAAAGCTGATATATCGACCGTTTGGTTTATTGGTTAATTCTGTGATTTTCAGATAATTGCTTTCTTAAAATTTTCATTATGATACAATTTCTCCTAAGTATTGTGTCGGAAAAAAATGTCCAAGGCTGAACCTGATCGGCGAGTTTGAAATTGCTGTCTGAACTTGCATTTGAGTGCTTAAATAATTTCAAAATAAATATATTTTCCTTTTATAATTATTTATAACCGGATCAAGTACAGAATGTATCAAACTCACAAGAATACAATGTTGGCCAGTGCAATTTGTCATAGAGTTTTAAGAGCTTTAATATGACTATATTGCAATGCGTTGTTATTACTTGCCCATCAGGATTTGAAGTACTCGTTCCATGCATAAAATTACTCAAATTATCTTACTTATCACGTCCTGGTAATTTTTTTCTTCTTATATCCTGCCATCAATTTAATTTCCGTTTCATTTTTCCTTTTTCTGTCTTGAGTACGTTACATGGATTCTGAATTGGTGTTTGATCGCACTGATGGGCTGGTCCCTCCCTTTCTCCGTGTACTTTAGTCACGCTACAAGAAATTGAGAAGAAGCCCTTCTTTGCAAGGCACAAGGGGACAAGATAGCATCACATCATGACGACGCCCTACACTCTCCTCCACGACACAAAGGAAGAAGACGTTCAGATTGATCAGTACAGTCACGAACCCTGACCTGATCCAACAACTGGCAGCTACAAGGAAATGCTATTCATAAACCGTCACGATGAGAGAATCGATCAATATCAATCCATACATACTAAACACAATACATTATTAACCCTGTAGTTGTAATGAACCTTTTTTATACTGAAGGGGAAGGAAACTTTCAAGTTACCGGTGCTCTCTCCCGTTTAGATAAGACCGGATCCATTGATTTATTTTAGCAATGAGCAACGAAGCATGGAACCAGCCGCAGTCCGTTAAGTCGTTAGAAAAAAATTGTCAAGTCATGTACGGCGACATGCACAAATATAAATATTTCCATGTGCTAAACCTTCAGATGTGAAAGGTCGCTCAGTTTCCCAGTTCGATAGTACAAAACCGTTGCTTAAAGGAGCAACAGAATTTCATATTAACCAAAAATGGAATTGGGCTACTTAGTTTCACTTCTTAATTCAAAGAATATGCAATAATTTATTCATTGGGAGAGGGGACAATTTTAATAATGTAAGTATATATATATAATATATAATTATCAATTAAATTATTCAACTATAAATACAAATTTACTTGACTCATTGTAAAATATCATTTTGACGTTTCTCTAACAATCAATTGTAGTGGAAAGATATTGGGGCAAAATTAAGTTTTGTGGCATAAAAACAAAATATTTTGTCAAAAATGTTGAGTATGATTTTTTATTTTCATTATTGTCCATAATGAACTTGTCCTCTTTCTCGCAAACTATGTCTCCACAAAATCACTTTCCATAAATTTATAATGATTTTCGATAAATTAAATCACTGACCATATTCTTCCTTCTTCTACGGACGTATTAAGTCCTTCTAAATTCTTCCGCAGTCAACGTTTACATTCACTCTTGAATTTCCGTCAGTTCAACAGATACTGTGAACCTGTACTATTTAATATAGTGAATCAAAGCTGCCGTCGTATGTCTGTCCCTCAATTCTAGCAATTTATACTTCACGACATCCCGGCAACAAATACATTAGGAATTTCCACCCCTCAGAATCCCCGCACTGCTTTCTTGCCCCGTCAAAGCTCGTAATACTTGGCATTGTGCCAAATCTTAAAAGTTTAAATAACTTTGAGGGATTCAAATCTTTGCTCATAACTAAAGAGTCTTAATAGATATACCATAATTAAATGTAAAAAATAAGTCAGTATAAATTTATTCAACGAATTAATAAATAGTTGTATTAAAAAGATACTGTTTATAAAAACACATTACTTTTTTATATGAGACTTTTCCAAGTGTTTATTATTTGAAGGATGTACAATTTACACTTTCTTCAACATCTTACATGGCCAATTTTTGTAAACAGGGCCTTTTCAGTAAAAATATTAACTAATTCATTGAATAAACTTATTCTTACTCTTATTGGTCATGTTCAATTAATATATATTTTTTAATCTTTATCATTCTTAAACAGGAATTTTAAAAAGCTTATAGATTAACCAAGCATTAACAGAATATTATTTAAATGTATAATAAACAATTCACATAACATCAAAATGTTTCTATACAGGAATTTTGGGAATGAAAAATTAATACAGAAGCTTAGTAAATAGCAATTGCTTAAACGGAAAGAATAGTGCAAAGAAATAGTTTCCCGACAATCTAGTCCTAAAAACTAATGTATATATAATCCTCAACCTTATGTGGTTCTCTCTGCAGAACAGGAAAATCAGGAATTGATTTCGTTGCTTTACAGAGAAAAGACCTTGAAGAGTGAAATTTCAAGGTGCCTAATTTTTTCGTATTTGGAAACTCTTTTTATAGGCGAGCAGCGGACTGGGTAACGATCATTATAAATTGATCTTTCGGATAGAAGGCAATGGGAATAGGCGGTCACGACCTATTGTGCGTTGTGTTGCTCTATACCCATATACAGTGAATAAAGAACAGAGAAATGCTGAAGATAAGCTAGGAGTAGTAATGTATTTCGGTAGGGTTGACCGTATTTTGGAATTTGTTCGAATGTAAAGAAACCCAGTGTTCTTAAGAAGGAATTCCAATAATTTCGTTTATCTAATAACATTCAACGTTTACTAGGCATAATCTTTAACTCAATGAATAATTTGTCTACAAGAATTTATAGCACATAAGCTTTAAAAATCATAACAATAGAAATATCCTGATTCGGGTTTATTATTTTTAATGGCCTACCGATAATCATATTTTATGAAACTATGATTTTAAAATCAAAAACATTATCTGAAGTTTATGAGATTTTTTCTCACAAAGAGTTGACTCTATACGTTTTCAATTGAATTAAATTGAGAAAACAAAGAACCGGTTTATGTTTTTGGTGAAATACAATATTCGTCACTTAAACAATTCAGAAGAAACCTCCACAAATTGGTTTGTTGAAATAAGAGATTGTTAACTACTGAGATAGTTATCATTTGAGCTATTGTGAAATATCGACCAGTATTATTATTACCCTTGTTCAATGAATCGCTGACTAATAAAGAACAACACTTAGGTGTTAAATTTCAAACGTTGCATTTTTGAAAAAAGAGGAAGCTTTAAGGCAATGTTTTCTGACTTTGGGTTTTCCGCCGTTTTTGCACAATGATTATAGTCGTATTTTCCCAGCTGTGCCATCCTGATAGCAGACATGCAAATAAATAAATATTTGTAGTTCTGAACATTTGGTAAGCTGCTGTTGCTGCTTAAGGCTTTTTTGTATACTCTCGTCGCCATTGTCGGCTTTGTTTATATTTTAGGAAGCTATTACGGTCTGAGTTTCTAAAATACACACATGCTAATGTCAGCTACGGCTGATATGCTTTCAGCATCACTCCACGTCGCAATTCTTCGTCATCTTTTGTGCGTCAATTCTTAAGAGTTTCCTTTCCATTATCTCAATTATGTCTCGTTCATTGCACACGTTATGTTTCTCGTTTGTTTACTGAGGTTATGGGATACGTGCCTTATCTTGAACCTTACCTGAGTCAGCACTCATTTATTTTCAGTTTTTTGTTTTAGAAAGGGCTTCAATTGACGATTGTGACCTTCCTTGTCCTTGTTCAGACCGCATATCGGTGAAATTGAAGTCATTTTCCCAATAGAAACGTATCAGCATTTTTGTATTTTGTCGTTGGACGACGTTAATGAATAGAAGTTCCCATATATTTCAGCTGAAAACAAATTTATCTGGAATCATGAAAAAATAGCCACATTAATGATAAAAAAGAGCATCATTCAATGTTTAAGTTGTTCCATACATGTTAAACATAAATAGTACCTGGAATATTTTGCTTACAGAAATTCTGTGTTGATAAGTAGTATGAATTTTCCAGACGCACTTGCAGTAATATTTACTTAACAGTGGTGTACTTTATTTACTCAATATTAATGCAATCTGTCAAAGTAACCCGTATTCTCTGGAGAAGAAAAAAAGAGATCAATAAGTATTTATAATCAAACGTCGACGTGTCTGTCGGTCGATTTGAACAGGATGAACTCAGGAACGGCTAAAGAGATTTTATCCATTTTTGAAATTTGTATTTCTACTTTATCAAGGTACTTCATGGACCAAATTTCAAATTAAAACTGAGTTTTAGAGAAAAATCAAAACACGATTGAAGTGGATAATTTCTTGTCTTTCCAGTAAAACCAGTTTCTTTAGTAATATCAATGATAGTTTTTCGTATTGTTAATAGGGAAATATGATCAATAAGTTTCTATTAGCGAAAATAATATTAATCAACTTTGTTTTAAGTAATTTAAATTTGTCTAATTGCTAGTCAACCTTCTTTATTTAATGGTATTTGAGATGATTTGAGTGTATAGTTTAAGAGGAAACGTATTTCAGACAATGTACTACGGTCCATGAGCACAGATTTTAATCTTGTGTATTACGACATATCTGAATTCTAAACAGTTAAGTAGGCTAAGGTTCGAGTATGATTCAGTCGAATCTGACGACTACAGTCAATGATATGTCGTTATCTGCTGGAATCTTAAATTTCCGATTAGGACACAAAAGACTGTCGGCCATGATTAGAAATTTTCAAAGCGACGCTGATTCACTGAAACATCCTAAGCAGGTTATGGGGTTAATAACTCTTTCAACCGTAAGTAAGACAGTTATTTAAAGCACCGGTTTATCATCTGATCATACGATTAACTCTGGCGCCCAATTCTCCGTACTATACTTTAGTATCTGGTCCTTCTCGATGTTAAACTTGACTGAAATACAAGCACTGTCAATTCTTTAAGCAGTAGTGCTTCGTTCAGTCACCTCTTGATGGCTCAATCAAAAATCATCGCGTTGGCTTTTCTCGCTCCAAGGTCAACTGCTGGTCGTTGAGTTGCCACAGACATCAATGGACCAGCCATCACGTTTCAAAGTAAGTGTCATCCTCAATTTACAGGGGGCAAATGAGATAAGTGTGGCTGAGTGAGCTAGACTGCCTATGTTGCAATAACCGATTAACTAGAATTGCACCCTTTAACCTATCGACGTGTTTTAACACTTGCAGATATGTTGAGGAATCCCGATGGGAATTCACCAGTTGGTACGTCAATTGAAATTATTCAAATTATTCGTTGTGAAAGGCGCAGAGCGTGATGCAATTCTTCAGATACTTTAAAGACGGATTAGTTTTTCTTTCAATATATTTATGTTAGAAGATGTCCAGTATAAACGTATTCCTTTGTTCAGTAGTCCGTATAATTAATTATGAAAACTTATAAACAAGTATGTCTTGCAATACATAAAAATACTATCAAATAGCTGTAAATAATATCACCAAATTATAGTCATCAATTTATTACGCCAAAACAAAAGCTCTAAAATCACAGAATGTTTCGCCGTATTCGGACATAACCCGATTATTTCAAGATAGGGCGCAAAGTATTGTTACTTTAGTATCTTAGAATTTTATAATTTGCACGAAATAAATTAATCACTGTATTTCTTTCGTAAGATTGCATGATTTAAAGGAATATATGTCCGAAGAGTTCGTTTATAAGAATTACTTTGAGCTTGGTAAAATTCTAAAACCTTAAATATTTCACAGTACCTCATTTAAAATTCTTCTAATCCTTATTACGATGATCAACCTCTTCAGACCAGTTTTGTTCAAATTTACAAACAACTCATGAAATAAAACATAAAGCCATTTCTCGTTTCATAATTGGATAATTACTCACGCCATCTTCTTTAGTCGTTACAAAGGACTAAAAATATTTTAAGTCGTAAATTTCCTCTAGAAATCATTGGTGAGTTCCTGAAATTACTTTAATTCTATAATGTAAAACATCCCTAGCAATTTTTTTTAGTTTTTTCAATTTTCTAAAATTTGTAACTTTATGAGCGAAGTAGTTCATTCCAAAGCTTTAATGCCCGACTATTCATTGTTTTAATAGCTTGTTTCTCGGAATCTTGTAGAATATCAGTTCCAAGTTGTGTAAAAGCTTCCACAAAACCGCTTTAAACAACATAAGTTAGGGATTTTTGTCTTCATTAGTCTACACGTAATAAATAGTAATTTACATACCATTCTAATTATCTTCCCATCTTACGATGATTCCAAATATTTATTTTTGTTTGAAATGAAGCAAACATTTACTACCGTTCTATTTGAAACTGTGTTCATTGTTTTGCATATTCATTCACTTTCTGACATATTCTTTTATTGCCCTCCATGTTATCACAATTGTCGGAATTAGACAATCTTGAAAATTAAGGAGCAATTGTTGGTTGCCCTTGACCAAATTCGATTCAGAGCGTAGAATTACAGAAACAGACAAAACAGGTTTAATCAAATATGGCCTTTTGTGTGAATTATATTTATTTATTAAAATGCTATCTCGATACATACACAAGTTCGTGCAACACACAATGGAATGGAGCCTTATTAGCATTAGCATTAGATAAGTCCCTTCGCCTTTCTCTTCCTCCACAATGCGCATGTTTATTTGTATTTTTGACGGAATTTTATCTGATCAAGCAACCTTTGTTTCACGCTGACGTGCTTGACAATATAACAAATGAAAAAAAAATTCATTGTGCTCCACGTAGTGTTTGCTCAAAAATTCCTGGGAACTTAGGTATTTGACTTATAATTCATTGCATCAGAAAAACCTTGAGAAAATCTACTCGAAAGTTTATTACACTGGAAGTATAAACATTACTTACATATATAATCTGTATTATACCTAAGGATATTAAATTTTTGTTAATAAATTTTGAACTGAAATTTAGTTAAATACCTTTTCTCTTCAATTGAAATAGAAAGTAACACTTTGCACTTTCATTTAATACAATAATGTCTCCAACTGGATAACTGGAGTACACTTTGAGAACAATCATTTAAGAACCGAATGTGATAGCAACTATGACAGTTCCAAATGTATAACACTTATTTTTCTCTCTTTTCGATGAATTATCTTTTTAAAAATGATCACAACAGGACTCTATTTACAATAGTCATGTTATATGTGAAGATGTTTTATTAGTTTTAATTTCAATAATGCCGTCAAATTAGGTATTTTTCAAATATTTTTCCCTAAGAAGAAAAACAGTATTTATTCCCAGTTTGTTTAACATAAAATACACTTTCTAGTCAAGTCACAATCTGAAGACGGTAAAAATGGTATCGAAACGTTGTTATACTAAACTGATTTTTTGCAATAAATGTGTAGTATTCGTCATAAACATAATTTTGTTTTATATAAATAAAAACAATAATAAAATAAAAATGGACAAAAATTATTCTATACATTTCAATTCGCAACAAACGATGGACATAATGCTAATGTTTATTAATAATATCATCTCTATCTAAATATTGTAAACAACTACTAAGCATAGGGAAAAATAAATTGATTTAAAAAGATGTCCAAATGCTATCAATCTTTCTAACCTAATTGGAAATTAGTTATATTACTTATGCTTTTATTATTTATAATATTTTGCTTATAAGCTTATAAGCAAACATGGCAAGTTATCGAGAGGTAGAGAAGAGTAAATTTTGAAAGGAAGTACCATAAAATGAATGGACAATAAATTAATGACAAAGTTTGAAACAGACGAACTTTTTAGAAAATTCTCATTACTACAAGCCAATGAAATATTTTCTGAAACATTAAATGAGCCCTTTTTATCATAGGAATTACATAATTAAGGTTTTTACAAAGAATGTTTAAGAGAACAACAAAATAGAGAATTTTGTATTTTGTGAATTTTATAAAAGAAAACTTTCTATTCTGATTTTTACATTACACATTCCTACCTATTTCTTTGAACTAATGAGGTATGGACGGATTTTTGTTTTGAAGTCGAGTATATCACTGTAGTTATTTGTTTGCCCATACATTTTATTTTTGTTACATTATCCACACACAGTACTACATTATATTTTCACACCATTTTTCCACTTCAAGCAATACTGTCCTTACGTAATTCTTTCTCACAGTTGCGAGTACCATACGGTTAGTTAGCCTCTTTGGCTAGAGGTCGACTTGAAATTTTCCTCTTCCGACACAATAGCAACAATAGAATGTGACTAAACACAGACATCGCTGTTTGGGACGCAAACATTACGAGGCAAAGCTGAGCAGACATTGTCCTTCGCCTATCTAGTTGAATATCCGGGATTCGTCATTACCCACCCAAATATTATACTGACCGGAGCATGAAGTAAAGGAATTTGATTATTTCATGCCAGTTGAACAAAAGGGAAAGAGAGTTTCTAATTATACCTAATCAAATAACAATCTAGAACATATCTGGTGCATTCGGAAACAAACTACAAATGTTGAGTTATATTTTATCTCAAATAGTTAATACATTTAGTAATTGACTTTTAAATAATAAAATAATGAAAAATATTTTCACTAAAAAAATTAAATTTATAAATGAAATACAAAGAATGGCCAGAAGTAACAAATAAACGAATTTAATTTTTCAAGTCCTTTTAATTCCTTATTTAAATATTACCACAATTTCCTGTTGCTATCGCAACAGGGCAAGAAATTAATTAATTTAAAATTTAATTTAATTATGGGTCCTTTATAAGTATTTACATTTACACACATCACTTATTGTAAAGAGAAGAAATAATAACCCTGTGGTTTGCCGATGATATTGTAGTACAAGGGGAGTCAATAGAAGACTTGGGAACCATATTAAATGGCATGAACGGGATCCTGGAGAAAGAGTTCAATATGAGGATTAATAGAGGGAAAACCAATGTAATGGAGAGTAGTATGGGAAACAGTGGATTAACAAAGGATGTTTGATTGGGAAGAGATATTTTGAAGGAAGTTAAGGAATTCTGCTACTTGAAAAGCGTAGTAGTAGAAGTATAGTAGACATAAAGAGTAAGATAGCACAGTCAAGGAAGGCATCGCAAAAAAGAGACATTTATTTACGGCTGATGTAGGTATTAACATCGGGAAATCATTATTAAAATTGTTCGTATGGAGTGTGGCGTTATATGGGCGTGAAACGTGTACGATAAGAGTTGGGGAAAGGAACAGAATAGAAGCCTTTGAAATGCGGTGCTATAGGCGAATGCTGAAAATCAGATGGGTGGATAAAATCATAAACGAGAAAGTTCTAAATAGAATAGGGGAAAGTGAACAATATGGAGGACGTTGACGAAGAGAAGGGATAGATTAAAAGGTTACGTTTTAAGACATGAGGGTCTTGTAAAATTAGTATTAAGGGGACGTGTGTAGGGTAAGAAGAGAAGGGGGAGGCCAAGGATAGAATACGCTAAGTAGATTAGGGACGATGTGGGTTGTGCTACTTATAAGGAAATGAAAAGGCTTGCGTTGGATAGGTTATCAATGACGGTTGAATCTGACCTGTCGGAGGACTGAATACTACAAGAACAACGGATATTTATACCAGAATTTTGGGAGGGTTAGAAACAATGACATTTCTAGTCTTTAATATTAATGAAAATGAATTAATTTTTCGCTCACATATTGGTGCTGTCGATGTTTTTGTTCCTTTGTATGAATAAATATATATGCTTTGCTCCTTTCATTATAAATTCTCTTATAACTGTTATGTTAGCATCTTTAACGTTGTTTCAAATTGTGTAACTATTTTTTCCAATTTCATGATTAATCCTCTGACTTGTATTCGGGAATTTAATTTTCAAGTATTGTCTCAGCGGAGGCGCTATGTCATCTATAAACTGTTCCACGTTCGCATCCACTTACTGTGACCATGTTGATGCCTGTCTATCTGATGCCCTTAGCCTTTCCGCTTTAATGTTCAACTTACTCTGGATTCTCTGGATTCCTGACGCCTCATAGGTACCTGAAGACGAAACCGCTCGCGACCTCTCCATGATTACAACTCGATTTTCTCACATATGATATAAAATAAGAAGTCCCAAAAACTGTCATAAGCCATGGTTGTAGATGACAAAGGTAACATTCATCATGCGCAATGTACTGCAATACATAAAAACAATTATAGCTGCGTCCTGAGTTATTGTGACAACAATGATCAGCTGGACCTCAAAGAAACGATCAAAATTACTATCTGAAATTTTCTGTCTCCATCTCTCCTCTAAATGTCTTTATTTTTTGCATCGGACGGACAACATATGTTGTCACATATCCGACTACATTGCTTCATTATTATCAAAATAATGAACAAATTTTTCAGGAAACTTATTAGGTTTCGGCTGTTTGAGTTGTTGGAAGAAATTTAAAAAGTCAAAAAAAACTTAATTGGTTAATGTAAATACAAATTATGTTTTGTTAGATTTCGGCTCAAGTTGTTGGAAGAATTAAAATAATTTTCTGGTATATGGTTGATATGAATGCAAATTAAGCTTTTTAATTATGAACTTTGAACAGGTGAGGAAATAGAGTAAATGTAAATTTTAATTTTTGGTTATGATACATTGATCTGTTTTCATTTATTTAAACGTGTTTATAAATTAACTAAGGCTTTCCCGATTTAGATTTATTATTCAATCAGTCCTCGGTAGGAAGATAGGATACATCGCATATAACATTACAAGAAATGAATAAGATTTTACAACTAGGAAGTTGAAAGACTAAATATTGCAGACTAAATATAATAATTAATTATTATAATTATTAGCCATATGGCCCTGGTAAGAATTGGGTTTCGTGAAGTCGCAAAAAAAATAGTTATAGAATATGAAACGACGTTAAAGATGCTAAAAAACAGAAATTACAACGAAATTTATCTTCAATTTTCAGTCGACGGAGTAGGCAACAGCAAATCTTGCGTCCATGTGTTCTGTGGTTCTCAACGTTGGGATTGTTCCTCAACTTAAATGTAGAATTTTAGGAAATTGCAGTTCATACACTTCGTCTGTTCCTTTTCTTTCTTGTTCAACAGGAAAAGAATACATTCGTTAACCAGTCTGCTTCACTGATCTCAACAACCTTCCCAGTAGATCTCTGTTTATCTGTTTATAATTCGCACGTCAATATTGAAAATCCCACTCCATAAATTTCTGGCAGGTACTCTGTACTGCACCACCCTGTTGGTTTACTTAAATGTGTAAATATCTATAGAACGTCACTCGACACGAAAATAAAAAAAAGTAATTATCTAGGGATACTTGTAGTTGAAAGAAACCTTCCATATAATTAATACTTGGTCAAAATTTTTGTTGTTTTAGTGGTAGGTGCAGGTGTAATTGCATAGCTGAACTTTTGTGTGGTTATTTGCGGTGTGCCACAATGGACCGTGGACAAAGGAAGGCAGACAGGGCTGGAGCCTGTTGACTGTCCACTTAACCCTCGCGCCTGAGAGTTCTCCAATGGACAGATGACGTCAGAACACTCGCCGCCATTGCAGTCCTAGTCGCCTCGCTGGATGCGTTGCGCAAAGAGCACTTGTACACAATCTGTTATGCGGAAAAAAATAACAATGAAGTTCTTACTCAGCGTGTATTCAGCACATCTTGAATTCATGTCTCGTACGTCTTGGCACACATGCACAATTATGCGTATATAGTTACCAGGAAAATCAATAATTCTTTCGCAAAAGCATGAAAGTTTGGGAAACGACTTGAAAGATACATGTATCAGGTGAAAGAGAATTAAATATTGGGACGGAGGCCTTTAAATATACGAAAAACAATAAACAGGAACGAAATTGAACGAATCGAAAAGTATTACTTAATTACTCCATGAAAGTTAATAATTCTAAACTTAGATTGTTAAAAAAGAATATTTTTTCTCTAAAACACCGATTGGTGTTCTACATATTAAAACTGGTCTAAAAGACCAACCATTAATTTTTTTTGTTATTTCTTAATACTAGGTTCTTATGTACTAAATTTTGTCCAACGATACTATTTAGGTTTTAATAATGTTCTGACTTCACTTTTCCCTCGCCCTCGACTTAGACGAGTTCAAAAGGTTTGGTCCTCTTCAGTCTTCGGTAACTGTGGTGATTCTCCAATAGCCAAAGAACATGCTCGTGTAGTATGGCTTCGCGTTTCCCTGCAAGCGCTTTATTTATTCCCTGATGGTTGGCATGGAGAGCTCTGCGTATGTCGGTGTTTCGTACGTACCATGGTTTATTTACCATGACACTTAAAACCTTATTTTGAAGGGTTTTTATGCTCTTGATGTGATGGTTTTTGGCACACCCCCAAAGCTGTATTCCATACAGCCATGTAGGTATAATTATTTGATTATATACTTTTAATTTATTTGGTAATGACAGTCTAGAATATCTTCCCATAAGCCATCTGTATTGTCTGTATTTTAGGTTGAGCTATTATTTTTCACGTGTTATTTACACCTTAATTTTGTGCCCAGAGTCATCCCCAAATATTTCTCTTTATTTTAATTTATTTTCAGTGATGGTGGGTGAGTGATTCTTTTATTAGTGAAGTTGACATGAATACATGAATGGACTTTCATTCATTTAATTTAATTTTCCAGTTTTTGATCCACTCATATATAGTATTACTAGCCTTTTGCAGTTATTCGTTGGACGTCTGATTATGTCCCGTTGCTAGTATCGCTGTATCGTCGGCAAAGGTGACAATTTTACAATTTCTAATTTGGGGATGTCACTCGTGAATAAAACATACGAAACAGGTCCAAAAACACTTCCCTGAGGTAAAAAAGAATATTGACTCAATTTTATGTACAATGTGTCTATTATAATAGACAATAGATACATTTTTTGTAATACTTAATGCTTACCTAACTAACTATTTATAAAATGTGCTCCTATTAGCATTCTGTAAAATAAATTATCGATATGGCATTCTGAAGTTCTTAAATTTGTCTTTTTAATTAAATCGGTGTGTAAGGTCTGATAGCTTGGACCTTGTTAATCTTCTTGACCCTTCCTCATCCTGGAACACAATTCTTGCAAGTTGATTTTGATGTTTTTTGCGAAATACTTCCTTGTATTTTTTTGCCTATTGATGAAATCTATTATTTTTTGCTGGTCTGAGGGTATTTTTAGGTCAGTTTGTAAGACTGCGTTGGGAAAATACTAAGGTATGTTTACTCTTGACCTTCGTTTTGAAATCTCTGTATTATATCTAAGTTGGATGTACTTGTGGTTCTCCAGAGTGGAACTCCATACATTCAGATAGGATTTTAAGTTAGTTTTATCTATCAGGAGCTTATTTTCGATAGATAGCAACCAGTACCGTTTGGATAAATTTTTGGTCAAGTTGTTGAGTATATTTGGGCGCCAACTTAATCTTCAATCCAGGTATACACCTAAATATTTAAGTGTTTCTTTAAGTGCTACGGGATTTCCATTTAAAGTTATTCCTGGACAGTTTTCACGTTTCAGTTAAAATGTAATTTGAGCTTATTCTGCCTCGTTTTCTTTAATTCCCCAGCGCACTAGGTGATTCAAATGTATTCGTAGATTTCTGGAAGCTATTAGGGGATCTTCGAGGGGTGATAATATTGTTGTATTATCAGCATAAGTAGCAATAACTGTTTGAGTGGTTTCTGATAAATCTTCAGTATAAATTGAATACATCGTATTAATAATTTTTAGATTGGTGATGCAATATAAATTTTTAAAATCTTAAGTGAGAAATATCAGTATGATGATACTAGCTTTATACAAATTAAATTAACTTCAAGAACAGACCAAATATTTTCAAAGATGTTCAGTCTCAAAGGCTATGAAACTGAATTAAGGGACAATGATTGGAAAATATCAACCAGACCGGGAACCTAACACAGAAAGGACTTTTAGTATGTCCGGTTCCCAATACGATCGAGATTCTCCATCCTGATCTCTTAATTAAATTAACGCAATCCATGCCAATCATTCTTTTTCTCTAGTCAGATTAATAGGTAATGCTTATTAAAAACTACACGTTCACAGCTCTCATCACTGTTGACTTGTTTCCTGATTGATGTTCGACCATTCAGAAAGTTGGTTGTGACTGATTAGTGGAGTCTGTTACTTTGGTTCTCCCTAGCATTGCCCACTTTAATCACATATGAGGATGTGTATGCCACACCTTAACACCTCGTATCAAACGTCATACTTCTACTCACTTATAAATTATTCATTCGTTGAAATTCTTGGAATGCGCCCTCAGTTACCTACAGAACATTCGAACCCGTATGAAATAATGTACACAGCAGTAGTTTTCTAATGTTATGTGCTCCACACTAATGTAAAATATAGATAGTACTATAAGAGAGATAGTGTTATGAATACTCTGCGTTATAGGACCGGACCCGAAACGTGCTAAAATTATAATTATGTATACATAACATGTAATAGTGACTTGATTTTAAATGTGGAAAGATTTGAAACCAAATTGGCACAAGGTTCTAACACGAAAATTATTTTCCTTCGTATATCTTTTAAATGAAGCTAAAGATATGTACAAGCAACGCATGATGATTGTATGAAGATCCGTGCAGTACATTTTCTGCGAGTAATGAAATGCGGCTGCTTAAATCTTTCTCCTTTAATTTGTTTCTATTTAAATAATACGAAAAATTTACGAATACTATTCTTGTTTTGAGATTATAAATTATTTTATTAAAAAATAGTTCAAATTTATTTAGCTACGCAACTTATGCCGCGTCTCTTATCATAGTAAGGTTTCTACGTACTAATTGATCCGTAGGACAGGAAAAGGGCAGATTGTTGATCTGGGCGAGTGGTGCAGAGAAAGAAGCAGAAACTCATACTGCTAAAACACAATTATAATAAAAGATCTTAAAATGATGAGAAAAGTAATTCCAGCCACCACTGCACAGCAGACAATATCGTATACATTATTTCCGTAAGTCCCAAATATTTTTTGTACTGATAGGAAATTAGTTATACCATTCTTTAAGAAAGCTTTCTCCGTGATGAAATATCACAAAGGTTATGGATTATCATTGCAGTGATTTTTAAAGCTTTACTCACAAACTTAATATTTTTAAGTAAATCATGTGCTGTTGGAAGAGGGAAATCAAATTGCTTAAATAATTTGAAACATTTTGCTCCAGAATTATGTTGAACGTAACATATAATATTGTAATACGGATATTTTCCGCTTGAATGAATCTCATTTTACAGCGAATTCGGAAGAAGAACTAAATAATTTAACCCGTTCTTAGTATACAATGACATAGAAGGGTAAGTGGGTGGTAGAAGGAAATATAACTAATACGAATATGCTGAATTTTTAAAGTTGACTGAAGTAAGTAAATTTGAATTGATAGTTGGAACGTCACACAGTTCGTAATGATTATAAGAAATAATAACATCACGAATTCTATTTTGTATAAAACAGAGTAAATTCTTTCTGGTCAAAGCTAACATCAAATGATTTTATTGTAAATAATTTTACAGGGACTCTCTGCCTTAGGAATCAATTAATATGAAGGTTAGCCAATTCTCATGTCTCGTAGACTATTAATATACAAGTAATGTCAAGAGAAAAGGCTGTCATTTCTCTATCCTGGGGGAACTGTTGGAAAGTCCTCTGGCCTGTGAGCGATTTGGGCACAAAGCTAAGAAGAAGAGGACGGGGTTTGGCTTTGCTTTTGTGAGCGACCTTCGCCCACATCAGCACGGCTGCCTCCTTGTGATCTCCATGTGAGAGGGTTTTTCTGCGATGCAACATCAGCCACTTCTCAGAGCCTCAAAAGCATTGTGTCCTCGGGCCACTGACGTCATTTCCGAGCACAAGAATTGGCTTCGTGCTTCATAATATCTCGAGTAGCAAGTCAAAGAACTGAGTTCCTCCGACGAAACATCATCCGCCCTGGCTGGTTTTTTGTTCGGATGAGGGGAAACGTGGAAATGTAGAAAGCAAATACCGATTCCGTCACGCAGGGTTTAACCGAAACAATGATAAATACCAAAGGAGGAACAGATCTCTTCTTACAGAGACGACCACCGATTTACTCTTTAATGTGAGCCTAGAAAAAAAAATATCGGAATGTAGACAACGGGATGGATAACATGGCTAAATTTTCTCATAAATTGCAGAATATTCTACATTTCGAAAACTATTAGTAACAGTTCAAATCTGTCAATTCTTAACATGCTTTTATGTATGGATTCTGACTTTTAAACTTATGATGAACGAAACTCCTTGTGTTGATTATAAGGTTTAATTTGAAAATGAAACAGAAAAAAATCGTATTTCAACGGTTGAACAGAGAAGTTACGTCGTTGCGTCTAACAATATTGCCTGTAGAGATTCTTTGCTATGTTCCGCGATACCCGAGAGCTGACATAAAAATTTCCCCGTTCAAGTATCGTAAATCCATGGTGTCGAGATTTACTAATAGCAATGTGGAGAGTTCTTGTAATTTAATTAGGCTGAGTGTTTAGGTATTACCGAAACTCTGCCGGAAAGGTTGAGCCTGGCGAATTTAGGTAGGTGAATGTGACCATTACCTGTGTGTGAATCGAGCGGACGGCTCTCGCATTACGACGCCAGTGCTCATACATATGGAAATGCAGACTCGATGGGATGGTCAAGGGGTTCGAGTTTGCTTCCAAAGGGTGCCTCACAGTATAATGAATGGATGCTCGGAGCATTTCTTCCGAGGAGCTTAGCTTAGCTGAGCTGAGCTGGCGTGAGAAACTAATTCTCACTGCTGGTTCCGTATACTGTACATAAACGCGCTTCTTCACACTAAGCCTGGGAACGGTGATGCGGCAGAAAAATGTTGGGCGACTTAGTCACCACTGGACTGGGGTTCAAACGTAAGTACCTAAGTACGGAACATCTGTCGCCGGGTGCGAAGTCCTGTCTAACCTAAGGTAAATATGTACACAGGACTCGTCACTCAAATGGCAGGAACGGTGGACTCCATCCAGTCCATGATCGATAACTTACAACTGATACTCGGGCGTCCCTCAACGTTTAGAATGAGAGCTAAAATTACGAATTTATCTTCTTTAACAGATGATACAACCTTAAAGGTATTGTAAGAGTATTGAATCGTTAAAATCACTACAGCTCTCAGATCATGGAATCCAGAAAAGTATGACTTCTATAAAAATTAATAAATACAGAATAAAATATTCAGGTCAATTGTATTCAAATAAAATTAAATTAGACCATTGTGTCATGAAATTACACAGAAAATTTAGACTCAACTTTAGACCTTATATTAATCTATACCAATAAATAAAATTGAAGTGTCTGTCTCTGTTGTCTGACTGTACGTATGCTCCAAAGCACTCCATTTATTGTTGAAGTAGGATTCGCACCCCTATTAACATCCCTGAGAAATAATAAACTTCTTTGTATCGTCGTTACGATGTATACGTAAATAGGTTTTATTTGTCGTGTCAGATAAATTTAAATATTTAATAATTGAGCATTTTTATGTGGCTCCGAAACGTCGATAGCGGGGACCTGTTCAAAACCAACTGCGAGTTATAAGGTTTGCCCTGAAGCGATCATAAATAGACATTGCCGTACGTTTTATATATTCAATGAATACAACTTTATCAAAATTCTGTACCTGTTGTTTCGTTTTTAGGGAATAATAAAAAGAACTATTTCGGTGCGAACGAAGTCGCGGGGGTTAGCTAGTATATTGAACGAATGAATGAATTTATATATACTCCAATTGAGTTATACTCGGTGGCAGTTACAAAAAATAAACTTAAAATAAGGAATGTGAATAGTTACAAATAATAATAATAACAATATAAACAAACAGTAAATAATTACATCTTCAAGAAAACAGAAAAAAAGTACCACATGTTCAAATATTTTTCATCGCACTACACTTCACTACACTTGCAATTCACGATCACTTACACGTTCTAATTCTTCCCTGGAAAACGTTGCTATTGGGAGGAAATGTTTATTAATAAGAGAAATATATAGCAGATGTAAATTAAATCTATGGAATACAATAAATGACCCTTTCAAAGCAGAATTTGTAATTAAAGTTGTGAACAAGTTCAATCATCATATTAAATATGACATTAAATTATTACAAAATAAATAAATTAGCCGGTAAATAACAAATCATTTAATTCATGTTTATTCTTAAAGGCAAATCGTAGCGTTTCATCCTTAATTTTAGAAAATCTTCAGGTTGCATGAAATCAAGAAATTCTTTAATTGTTTAGTTTAAGAACAAGTATCTCCTTCGTTGCGAAATTTTGTCTTAGAGCCTGTGTAGTGTCAAAATCACAAAAAAATTTATTGGCCAGACTGGTGTCCATGACCAGGGGCAAAGACGAGCCGATAAAAATAATCCTCATCATTGATACAAAGTCCACTGTATCATCGATTAGAAGCTTAACGCGTTTAAGTTCTGAGTAATTGATATCTGGGGAAGCGTAAGGAATTTCTGTTTTATAATATTTCAATTTTCAGGTTTCAAAATTATTAATAAATTTTACATCGCATGGAATGACCCTTATGAAAGTTAAGCCAATCTACTATACACAAGTATGTTCTCCATTCATATGTTTAAATTTATAAAGTAAACACTAACAAACCTAAAATAAACCAATTTTAATGCTTATAATTGTATTTAAAAACTGATGAGCATATTTAAATTGTATTTTTTTATAATAAAGTTTTAAAGACGCGTGAACCATTTCTTCAAGACTGCAATAAGTGTAATTCTTTGCTTTATACATGTCCCAATAGTACCATCTTTTTGAAGTGTTTTTAACGAGACACCCTACCTCGACATTATTATGTCCCGGATGCTTGTTGTAGAATATCATCTTTCTCTGGTGGAAGGCGGGAAAGATTCTGGAAGGGGAAAACAGGATATCGAACAGATCCTATTCGGGAACCACCGGCATTCACCTGGAAATGACGCAAGAAACTGTTTGAAAATTTGCATCTAGTTGACTATGTAAAGATCATAATGCTCTTTTCCTCTTTACAGTAACCAAGCAAAGTAATTACATCAGCTCCATTGTAGAAACGACGATTACCGATAAGGATTTCAAATATCCCCAATACGAATAACCAGTAACTGATTCAGGAAGGAAAACAAGGGGAATGTGTAACAAACTTCTCCGGGAAAGATATTTAATTTTTCAAAAATTACTGCATTTTTCTGGACAATTTTTGATATTATTAAAAGAAAACTATCAACTTGCGTGGTTCCGTGATGAATCTTGGTTTTCATTATTAGTCATAACTGAAACTACAAAAATTGATTACAAATGTAATCAATAATACCATAATATGTTAGTATAACATAAATCACATGAAATAATTTAGCAACAAAATACGAAGTTTTTATTTAGTTCATTCGACGTTACCTGGTGTCCATCCTTCTTCAAGTTCTTCTTTCTGTAGAGGAAATATTTACATATAGTTAAATTTATAACTTATCACACTATTGTACTATCAAGTTATTAAAAGCACTTAACACATTGAAATAATGCACAGAAATTGAAATAAAACTTAGTCTGTTTCCACTCGTTAATTTATTTCATTTAACTTGAAAACAAAGGATATATGATTTTCTATTAAATTTATAAATAATACAGATCTGAAATCTCTCACGCTCTCTCACGCAGCCTTTACAGAAAAATAGAAACTTATATTCTCTGTTAGCAATGGATATATATTAGGTCGAGGAAGGCGCTGCGAGAGTTTCTCGTAGACGCTTCAGCCCAGAGTGACTGCGGGGCTCACCTGATCATGTCGGGGATGCCTCGCACTCTCTCTGGGTATTTTTTATCAAAGTTCTCATATGCCGAGACACCTTCACCTATTTTAGGAGGTATATGTACTGGGGTCAAAGACCTTGGGCATATGGCAAGAGTTGTCCGCTGATCCCATTGGATCAGTCGGCCAATTGCCTCCTGAAATTGGTGGAGACACGGAGGAGGGAATGCTGCGTCCCCACAGCAAACTCGTCTCCCGTCATTCGGAAGGGCGTGAGAATAGTACCCAATGCCCGACCTACCTGATGCAGGTTTTCTGGGGTTTTCCCTGCATCTCTTTAGGTGAAACACCGGGTAGGATCCTTAAACCATAGCCCGGGGCCCTAGTTAACCCTTGGCTACCTTGCTCTACCTTCCGCATCCCCCCTTTTCAATTCCCTTCCTATGCTATTAAAGGGGAGTTGCCTGTTTCAGGATCACCCTCATGTAGCCTGTTACCCAAAAAAAAAATGGATATATATTTTTTAATTTGCTCTACCTTCCGCATCCCCCCTTTTCAATTCCCTTCCTATGCTATTAAAGGGGAGTTGCCTGTTTCAGGATCACCCTCATGTAGCCTGTTAACCCCCAAAAAAATGGATATATATTTTTTAATTATATACCATTTGTACATTACGAAATACTAATTATTGTTAGATAATTTTTATTCAAAAACCATCTTACATATGTAATATAACGTAACACTTATAAAATAAAATAGACTGAAATGATTTGGAGTTTATTATTAAAACTAATCTAATATAAAATTCATAAAAACGTTACTCTTTTCCTTTCGGATGACAGGTTACATGAGGGCAACTCCTCTTTAATAGCATAGGAAGGAAATTGAAAAGAGGGGAATGGGAAGATAGAGCAAGGTAGCCAAGGGACCTACCCGGTGATTCGCCTAAAAGAGATGTAGGGAAAACCATAGAAAACCTGCATCGGGTAGGTTTTTTTTTGGGTAACAGGCTACATGAGGGTGATCCTGAAACAGGCAACTCCCCTTTAATAGCATAGGAAGGGAATTGAAAAAGGGGGGATGTGGAAGGTAGAGCAAGGTAGCCCAGGGTTAACTAGGGCCCCCGGGCTATGGTTTAAGGATCCTACCCGGTGTTTCACCTAAAGAGATGCAGGGAAAACCCTAGAAAACCAGCATCAGGTAGGTCGGGCATTGGGTACTATTCTCACGCCCTTCCGAATGACGGGAGACGAGTTTGCTGTGGGGACTGACCTCCAGGTTACTTACTTCTCTGGATCCGCTAATAGAACTGAGAGAGAATAATCAAAACTAAGAGCTAGTAAGGTTCTGTTGTTGAACGTCCAGTTGTATTCTGATGTATAATGCATAAACATTAAGACGTGTAGGATTTCGTTACAGATATTCATAAATATCACAATGTTGGAAAAGCAGACATAGGGATCCTTTTAATTTTTTTAATTGATTTTTGGAGATCAGAAACTTAATCAACCTTAATAACGCCATTTTTACAAATTTTCCTTCATGGCATTGCTTACGATTCTGCGAGGAAATTTTACTTTCTTACGCTAGTTAAATGACATCACAATATTCAACTTGAATTTTATCGGGATGCTGCATTAAATGCGAATATGGCATAGTGCGTATTTCAATAATAAAACTAACAATTAAGAACTGTCTGTATTGACTTCCGAGAACCGCTTTTTTTTGGTGAGTCTTGGTTTCCTTTTTTTTGGGATTCAAATTTTTGTTTTACTTTCTACGACAAACAGTGTTCGTCCTGAAAAATTTCGTACGGAGTGATAGGTACATTTCAGTTTACATAGATTGTTGTTCGTTTTCATGAAGGACATTATCCTGTTGTCCTGAGTGGTAAATATAGGGAAGCCCTCGTGTCCTCGTGGGCTACTTCCGCAGACGAGAATAAACACGACGCGGATGTCTGTCAACACAAAGTGAATGTCTCCGCTTCTCTGGCAGCCATCAACAGACTCTAAGTGACACTGTCATTACAAAGTCCGTAATGTGACTCAAAATAGACGAGCCTACGCGAAAGCTACAGGCATGGAATTTGCATCCGTCGGAGGAAAACGGAACATCAAGAAAGGTGCAATATTTGTAGTCTAATAATTTCAGGAAAAACAAAACATGTGAATATTAAAAGAAATAAAATATTTTTACATGTATTCCTCAAGAAATAAATGTAGAACCAATCTTCTACTTCTCAAACATCAAGACATTTATTCAGTATAAATAATTTTTAAAAATTTGGAATCTGGGGGTTTGATCCCGTCAGCAATTCTATACCAAAAATTAATACAAATAAAAATAATTATGGTATAAGAAATTTTGTTAAATATTCTGCAGATTGCCCTGAACCACACTTCTGAACACTTCCCCTAATTTAACTAAAATGTAATATATATTATAATTACATATTTCAAAGACAGAGAAGACCAATTAAAAATAAAGTTTCCATTTGGCATCACAAATGTATTTAACAAAGTTCTAAACCTTCTTGCTACTGAAACATTTTCCTTAATTAGTGCTGCGGGTAAATTTGATTCAAACTCTCATTGGTGTGGTTAAATGTTGTATGACAATTCACTTACGTCTATTTAGGATGGTATTGATTTGATCATTTCTGTTTTCCAGTTTATTCCCAGTGTCTTTCCGTGATTTTTCCAATTAAACATATTACGAATGTTTCCCATTCTAATCCATCTATCTTAATTCACGAAAGTTTGTCCCCGTCTTTTTTTAATAATAATAATAGCTATTCTCCTCTTATGATTTTACAATCGTTCTATACGGTTTCTCCATCACCATACTGTATTGTGGTACAAATCAAATACATAAAAACAGGTTCTCTTTATTTGTCGTCGCTAAAACGAATGTAAAACTGTGGGTTGACATTCTGTGTGTTGAATTTCCCCACTTTTCATGACATCATCCCAAGATATTTCCCAGAAATGGATTCTTAAGTACTACAGCTCGTACCACAGACAGGAAAGCTATTAGCATTGCTAATAATACTGGAAAACATCCTGGGAATTCCAAATTAAGTGTTTATTTTCGAAGTTCCTTGAATAGAACTTTCGTTGATTATCTCAAAATCAACATCAATAATAATAATTAAATTCTAAACAGAAGTGTTTTTAAAAACTTTATACTTTAAAATGTGTTTTATTATGTATTTTCAGCTACAACGATATAAGAGCTGACATGAAAAAGTTTAGTTTCGTCACAAATCTTTCCCAAAACGGAAACGATTATGATGAATAAAAATCTACCACAATATATGCAAAGTTAATATAAGAAAAATAGGATAGAATAAAATGGCACAGTTTCCAGGCCAAGAAAAACTGAATATGCGAAACAGAAATGTGTTGTGCACTTTCCATACCCTAAAAAGATATTAGAATTCTTTCAATAACATCCAAGGCGATCACTCAAGCTAACGGGTGACGTAACGTCAATAAACCCCTGTAAACTAGCCACTGAGAAAAAGTGTTGTTCAATATCTGCTTGTAGGCAGTTAAAAAATTTAAGAACTCTTATGTCTTGATTGATAGGTTAAATAAATAGGAAGTTATAATATACAATATATCAATATTATATTATTTATAAACTATCCGTCTCTAAAACCCCAATTATTCAACTGAATACGAATGCACTTAAATTTCTTCAGTTTATGATTTAATCTTTATTAATATCAACAAACCGCTCAACGTTTTATGAATACACTAAACAGCATTCAGTTTTCTTGAAGACGATTCTTGGCCCTGGCTTTTAATAACATACCAACTTCGGGATTTTATATTTATAATGTTACAATTCTTTACCATTTTAGAAAATCCATATGATAAAAAATTATGTTGGTTTTTAATAGAGTTAAACGCGTGGAGAGAATGCAGCAAAATTTGGTATACAAATTCACAAAAACTCATTAAAAAGCACCGAGTAGGAGGGGGGAGGGGGTAGAGGGCTGAGAAACCCCTAATACAAGCCTGGAAAGAATTAAAGAATAGCTACAAAATATATATGTGTCGACACGTAAGAATATGTAACGTCAACATTATTGAATTAATTTCATTAACTATTCAATATTTTAAGAAATAAATTTTCCGACCTCTTTCAGACTTTACTTTTAACAATTTCCAAAGAGGGAAAAAACAACGTTTCAATATTTATTTATACCGTCTTCACGTTATTATCCTGTGGTAAAACATTGATTAACAATAAAACCCTAATATATTACATTTTTTAGTAGCAATATATAACTAAACGAAAAAAGGTACGCAAATGTGAGCACTCACCTAATCATCAATACATGAAGTGTCAATTTGAAATACACAAGATTTATAAACACAACTACATTTATAAATATTGTATATTTATATATGGCACTTGATGTGTTGATAATTAGGTGAGTGTTCTCATTTGCGTACCTTTTGTTGTTTAGTTATATATTACTACTATAAAAATATGTAATATGTTTGGGTTTTCTTGTTAACATGTGGTTTATCAATGTTACTCCACATAATAATTACCCGAAAAAGATACAAATAAGTATCGAAACGTTGTTTTTTTCCTCTTTAGAAATTGTTAAAAGTAAAGTCTGAAAGTAGTCAGAAATGTTACTTATTAATTCAAAATCAGACGTGAAAATACAACCCATTCAATATTTTCTTTATGTTAGAACAACTCATAAATAAAGAACACAAGGGGTAAATGTTTTAACATACAAAAATATTACAGGCAATTAAATAATTTAATTAATATACGACAAGGTTCTGCCCGTAATTTATTAATCAATATAAAACTAATATAGAGGTATGATTTATAAATCAAATTTAGAGAAATTTTACAGAAGCAATTTAAAATTATTACAATTCTCTAAAAGTTATAATGTAAAAAGTTAATTCAAAACATCATTCTAAATGAAAGTGCCCTGTTTCATTGTCAAAATGAAGGAATAAAAAAACAGATATATGTTTTAATACACAGAGAATTCAACTTTTTTGTCTCTAAACTGGTAAATTTAAGTTGTCTTCATGAAATTTTTTAATTATATTTTAACTTAATTACGAAACTTTTTAATAATAATTTTCTTTAACATAATAATGTTTTTTTGTGTGTTCCTGTGTGACTTGTGAAAACATTCAATTATATTAAGGGAAAAAATTGAATTTATGTATCTAAATAAGCTTTCGATAAATATGAAAAACCGGATTGTGGCTCTCCTTGGCGCCACCCGTTGCGGAATATGCAAATTTAACAGAGTATCTTGTGAACAGTCAATAAAAAGAATATTCAATTTTAAATTAACCAAAATAACGTGGTGAAAAATATGTAATTTTACAATAGTTGAAAATTTATTGTTTCTGCTTTACGGAAACATAATAGCGGTTTGTCTAATACAGAACCAACGTCCAAAAAATCCACGGGATGGTCAGATACTATGTGGGCGAAGCAACGCAGCTAGGGCAGGATATCGCCAAATGGAAAAATTTTGCCTATCTCAGATTAAAAGCTTACAATCTCTCTGATCTATTTAACTAACTGACCACTCCCCCAATATTGTAACTGCTTCGTAACACGGTGTTGCCCTTTCCATTACAATGTTGTGGGGTTTCTTGCCCTACGTCACGCCAACATTAAGGTGCAATTCCACTGGAGGCAACTTTTAGGCAACATGTAGCACGCGGCATTGACGCATGCTACATGCAGCCTTTCCATTAAAGCAACTACATGCGACAAGAACAAAGTCTCCTAACCGCGCGCTACATGTTGATTGACGCATACGTCACCTTTCGACATGATTCAGCTGGTCGAACAGTGTCCGTATCTATGCAACAGTCATCAGATCGGTGGGGTTTGTAGCATGCGACATGGAATGGAGAATTAAGAAAACCTCTTTTGTTGAAGATTACCGTAACTTGAGTGAGTTATGGAATAAGAAGTTAACTACTTATAAAGATAGTAGAATAAAAATTATAAATTAAATGTGTTAGCTACTAAACACACTTGTACAGTTGTTGGCGTAAAAAAAATAAAGAATTTTCATTCGACATTTCATCCTCAACGAAAACAAATACAATTAAAAAGGAGCAGCTTATCTCCCATGAATAAAACCAAATGGTGTGCACCTGAACTTTTAAGGTTTTTGCAAGACGTGAATGTGCAGTAATCTACATTGTCAACTGGCAGTAAAAATATTTTTAATAAGGACAAATATTAATTGATATATATGGATTTATAGAAGTAAAGATCCTGCCAAAACACAGGTCTTAATTTGATTGAAAATATCTCATCGATTCATTAATCAGTTCTTGAGCTTCAAAAGTTGACTACCGTGCTTTATTTGGAAAATCTTGTAGACCAGAATCGCCTTCGGTTCCTGGATCCGGGATTAATGTTTCCATCTTGCGTTCCTGGTAGTCAGCATAACGATCGCGATGTTTTACTCTTCCTCAAAAGGTTATGAAGATGAATACAGGTATTATGCGATTGCTTCACGAAAGTTGGTATCATTTCGTTATATTAGGTGAGATTTCATCGGAAGGAACTCAAAATCTTATTTATTCATTCGTGTAAAATAACTAAATAAAGCTTCATCATCAGCAGCCAAGTTATTGTATAAATAATCTTTATATTACCATATAGTTCTCTTCACCTTTTACTTTTGTTACTATTTAAAACTATTGTTAAATAAATAGCTAACGGGGTGCAAGATGAGATGTCTGTGCAGGATTTCTCTCGTAGGCATTTCTCCCCGGATTAATTGCAGGACTCACCTGATTCCGTCGGGCATACGGTAAGATTTGTCCGCTGATCCCATTGGATGATTCGATTGGGAATGCTGCGACCCCACAGCAGACTCGGCTCCCGTCATTTAGAAGGGCGCATGTTACAAGCAAGCGTACACGACAACGCGCATCCGACGTAGGGTAACAAAGTTTGCATGCGACAATACTGAATTTTATGGCACAAAGTCGCACACTTCCATCAGGAAACACTAGGGAGCAAGTGGCATGCCTCATGTCGTTCAGTGTTGCCTCAATGGAATTGCCTTAACAATTTTCCGTTCACGCGCTCAATACATGCGGTCCATTCAACGCAAATTTGGTCTTGCTGGATAAAATTTAATGGCTTTATTTTTTTTGTGAAATTCTTTGTGTATCGTTTTAATTGAAATTATTGTTCTAACACACTTTAAAATAAACTGATCATCAAATATCAATTATATTTTGACACAATATGCTCTATACTTCACGAATACACTAAATGGGCTGTTAAACTTTTGGCAGACATTATTAGATGATTTTGGCTAGCGCGAAAAAACCTGCGCACGATCGGATGCCTTCCATGATTCATTTCTTTGCTGTGTAAAAATTAGGGCCGATATTTTAAAAACATTTCGTATACTATATTACATAATAGCGAAAATACATAAAATAATATTCATCTGTTCTCATTGAACATTTGCTTCGACGCATGTCGATATTTGTCATTTCGTGCAAGGACGAGAAATAAAAAAAAACAGGATGGGAAACGTCAACAAAGCTGCTAATGGAAACTAGGGCGACAGGTATTGGCGGAAGCTGTACAAATATACTTTCAGTGTAAGTACCTAAAAGATCCAGAGATACTTCTAGAACGAAATAGAACTGTTGGATAAATATCAACAGCAAATCCCATTAAATCAATTAGCCACATTATATTATGTATGTAATTTTAAATGTATTCTCTTAAAACATTACTTATTAAATGAATTCGTGCCAAGAAATTAGTATCAGATTTTAAAACAACTTTTATGTTTTCGTCCTTATAGCAGAATTAGTGATACAAAATACCAAACAGTTATTAACAGTTATTACAAATGTTCCCAAAACGAATACCGTTGTTCTTAATTGCATATAAATGATTTCATATCAACGAGTGACCTTTTTTGTTAAAAAAGCTGGGAAAATGACGTGGCTAGTCATTAACCGAGTAATTTATCTTCAGCATAATTTTCTAAACCTGTATTACGTATTGCGTAATGTATTATGAAGGATCCTGTTTTGAACCTGATTATCAGCATTTTGAGTTGACGTTATCATATTATTTGTCATTACGGAACGGCAATTTAAATATTTTGGAGACCACTTACAATAGTAGGGAAATTTTCCACTTGGGTTACAAAACACACAATCCGAGACACGTTCTCTCTATTTCTTTCTCTGTTCTCCGTCCTTGTCTCTTTCCTCTCTCCCAGTCTTGACACACACTGAATTTATAAGCAGCTTGTCATTCAGACACTTATTGCGTGCAAAAGTCAGACATCTCCAGCTCAAAATAAATCATCTTGACGTTAGAATGGAACGTTTGTTTATGGCCGTGTCACGGGCTTTGGAGATACAACTTATAAAACATACCGATAGCATTTTAATTTATCCGGCGTAATCAGTCTTCGTCGTCGCGCTACGAACTAAATTTGATTGGCTCTTGTGGATACATTTTTTTGCGTTTACAGATATGAAAATAGAGTTTACCAGAAGATTTAGAAATTATCATTACATAAAAATGTCATACAACTATTAAGAAAAACATGCTCAGAGTGTGTTATGAATTTTAACTGCAGTTACGTCGAACGAGAACATGTTGATTAAAATGAAGGTACTTTAAAACAAAAAGTCCTGAAATGCATAATCGTTAGATATTTATTATTTTTCCATGAATAGATTGCTAGGAGTGTTGCGTGAGTATTTTGGAAAAAAATTGTCTCTATATTTCGTGATTTAACATCGATTAATTATTAATCATATAAATTACATCATACAATTTTCAAAATAAATTTAAATAGTTCTTATGATCAAGTAGTAGCAGCGTCTACGAAAGGTTAAACTAATTCAGTTATTTCTAAACTTATTGAGCTATTGTCAAACTACACATACATTGTACTTCAATCACACAATTATTTATAAAAAATTGAATGTAGACGAATTGAAATTCTAATAAACTTTGTATGAAAATAAACATAAAATTAATATCAGGTGATATTAATGTTGCATATAAAATTAAATGTAAAAATGTATTGGCTATACTCCTAACTGCTTAAAGTTCAGATTGAACGACCCACATGAAATATTTTAATCATGAATTTAACTTTGAAAAAACAATTGTTTTTCCCCTTAAAGAGAGATCAAGAATTAATACTCATTAATATAAGTCGAGAATTCTTAATAATTAACAGGAACTGGGAGTCTAAATTGAGTCGAATTATGCTGATATTATTAATTAACTAGCTGATTGCCCGGGTATTTAATTGCATACCTCTTAGTCATCGCGTGATTAAACCGGCATCGAGAACGTCACATTTTTACGCACACTACTCTAAGCTGGCGGAATACTAAATTTAATCATAACCGAAGTAAACGCAGTAATTAAAACTAAGCCTTAAAATCAGTAAATTTAATTCTCGTATGCGTTACAAGGGACAAAAATATTTCTCATGGTTCCTTTCCATCTTCCAAATCCCCACGTTGGGACTGAAGTACAACTTAAATTACATTTACAATGTCATAATTAAATACAGCAACTTCCACAACCTCAGAACTTCGATTTTTTTCTAGTTACCTTTATGAAACGTACCTTTATCCCAACCCCTATAGTAGTTCCCCACCCATTCCGCCGGGATTCATATCAGTTATAATCAACATCGGAAGAAGCCCTATAAAATTAACAATAAACAAATAGACGGCCAAAAAGTCAGCATATAAATTTATCGCTATAAACAAGACCCTTTTCGTTTCCATTTTTTAGACTTTCTCGGGCGTAAAATTTAGCAATACATCATATCTACTCCTTGAGTCCCTCAACCAAAAAGGTTATAGAATTTACGTGTGAAGAATTTAGTTTCACGCATGGACTATCTCCAGCGACGGATGCGAACAAAATGTTATATAAAATTAACAGCAAAAATATACATTCACCAAAATATCCGCATTTTTGCATGTTTTAAAATTTTAATCCCCTCCACTCCCGTCACTAATGGGAGTAAGTGTGTCTTATCACCAATCCCCACCACCCCATCTCCACAGGGCGTGTTTTCGAATCGCATTGAACACGCGTACAAAATTTGGTCGAAATTGTTCCACCTCTTTAAAATTGTACGCGCAACCTTGTTTTGCACGTATGCGGATTATCCGCCATGCTGACTGTAAGATTTAACGTCAAAAATTCCGGTTTGGCACAATTTCGATTGTTTTCTTGTTATTTTTCTGCAACGACCCTCAACCTCCTCCCCTCCTATGCTGAATGGGGTTGAAATGATACAGAAACGACATCGGGAGAAACACTGAAAAATATTTATTCCGCGTAAAATTGGTCCGTTCTCACATATTTCAAAATTTCCGCCTGCTCTATCCCCACCCCTAGCGCCTGTAATCTTTTCTTACCCCGAAAATTTTCTGAACTCCGAACCAACAACCAATATCTGTAAGTTATGTATAACCAGAAATTTGGCTGTCGTAATTTGAGAATAATAAATTATTGTATGTTATATATATATTAAACAAAGAAGACTCTGGGCCATGACGGTTGACTGTATATATTCGAAGTGACTGTACGGCGCCAGAAGAGCAGATTAGAGTAGCAGAAGTAACGATAAACAGGGACACTCCTTGGAGGAGATATCGACGGTGCCGTTCACTCCGGATGCTGATAAACTTGCTGACGGACAAACTGTTGCTCTTCCTGCAAAGCTGCCAGCCTGGCTCACTGCGGTGGCAAATATTTGTCCTGAAATGCTAAGAATACCAAGTAGCCGCGCTATACGTTATGAAACCCTACAGTCAGTTCAATGCCTCTCTGTACAAGTATTCAAGGCTGCGAAATACACAACAGGATGTAGTTATTTTCAGCTATTTGGTTGAGCTAACCGTTATTTATTTCTAATGCCATTTTAATAATTTGACTAGAGTGATATCATTTACAATGATGGGTTCAAAGCATTTTAAAGAAAAAAGTAATTATATTTTTAGCGTAATTTTAGGTAAGAATGAGATGGGCATATCTTAAAAAAATTATACAAATCAACAAATCAGTAATATGCCAGCTTTTTCAAAACTATTTATTTAAGCTGTTTACTAAGTTTTGTCAATAGTGACCGCTATTTCTCATTTATTAGCTCTAATGAAACTAACCTTCGGACCTATTTAATTTTTTGTGAGTACAATATTATTAAACAACTGTTTACCATAAAGTGTGTAAAGCCAGTAGTGGATCCAGAGGACAATCTGGGAAGGGCGAGAGTGTTGGGGTGAAATTTTGTATATTTGATGAGCATAATAATTATTTAATCCAATCGGGGATTCAGTCTCTCTTATTTTATATCTGCTACTTTGAATTACATATTTCATAGACAATAATAGTTTTTGTATATTTAATAATAATTAGAGTTACGTATTTAGAAAGATCATCACGTAAAAAATCCCAAACAATATAACAATTGTTATCTGAAAATATAAATTTCTATTTTGGAACAATTAATGTCCGTGAATAACAAATACGTATGAAGAATCAACGACCGGTGTAACAAGCTTATACGTTTTAACATAAAGTAGACGTTTTCAAAATTTTGTGTTAATTCTTCTTATGTTTAACTTTCTGTTGTTCAGTAAAGGGTAGTTTCTGACTGCTTGAGATATTTCTTATCGGTATGATTTATAAATGTAATGGATTAAGAACCATGTAGCTATATTATAGGCATTACACCAATAAAACAACATCCGACATATTATGATATTGTTCAGTAATTTTTTAATCAATTTTTGTATATTCAACGAAGAAACGATACGATATATATTAATTTATTGAAATACAATAATGCCTCAATTTTCAGTTGTGACTGTGAAATGAATATTGGGGTTATTATTTATTTTATACTAATGAAATGGTTTGGGTGTTGTCTCGATCACGCCTCATTTGCCGCTGCTGTTGTCCGTGGTTCAGACAATTTCCAGTTTTAGCCTCGTCTCCTCAATCTGTCTCATGATTCTGTTTCTCACTCCCTGTCTGAAAGGGTTTTTAATAATTCTTCCCTACTACCTTAATTCATATGCCGAAATTGGCGGGTATGGATATTGACCAATGAAATTTGTTGTTACTCCTTTCTGGGAGGAATCGCTTACCCTCCTCCCCCAAGGTTTTTGGGGGAAATCCACACTTATTTTCAGCGGCCCAGGGACAACCCCGCTAGTGACTTTTATTACCCCTGTTTGTCAAATAATGTATCTTTTCTTTTGACTCCTCACCACCGAAGTTCGAGCAGATGTGTTTGACCGTTACAACTGATAATAAATAGAACAAATTCAGGTCGAAATCACAAAAGTTGTTATTTTTCTATAAATAACATCAATTGTTCCGCAAAATGAATTAATTTTTTGAAAATGGTATTGCCTTCCTTGGGAACCCCCCGGGTTCAGGACTAGGAAAGGTGCATTACTTATGGTAATTTCATGCAAATTTTAAGATTTTTTTGGTTTCTACTTTATCATGGCCTAATTTTGGAAATAGACTGATGTTGGGTTCAAAACTTTTTAAAGAAAAAACTTATTATATTTTTAGTGTAATTTTCGGTAAAAAAATTCTAAGAAACAACATTTATTACCTCCTTATGAATATCAATATTGCTTAAATCAACTAGTTAATCAATAATAATAGTTTTTGATAAATTCTATCATTTAGTTTAACTAAAACTGTGCATGGTGACACATAATGCCCGTGCAAATGGCTGGAAAAAAAGTGAGGTTCAGGAGAGAGTCCACGCTAAAAGCATGTGAAAATCTTATCAATGGAATAACATTATCGTCAATATGGAGGTATACAAACACTTCGACAGGCGTGTGACTGATTTGAACACTCCACCTCAGCGTGTTTTGTTGACACAACAACGACTTTATCTGTATCTCTAAAACACGTTTCATATGCAGCAGTCCCTGACTTTTTCTAGTCTGTTTGCCCTCACCATTTCTTCTATCTCCATGTTTACTTACCCAGGCTGCAGTAATAAAATGTGTCTCTATTTGATCGATGTATATGCAGCCTGTTTCTCTCCATGATTCTATTCGGACCACCAAACACTGAGTCCATGAGCATAACTGTCGACATTTTCTTTCGCAACCCTTCCTACCTTTATTCTGCTCTAGACTTCACAACAACTCCATCTTTCTAATCTATCTTCTATATAAAAAAAGAGCAGTATGTTCGTAATTATTTACACAAAATCAAAAGGACAACAAAACTTGGTACACACATTGTTAAAATCACGTGAAAGACAGTGATGGGATGAGAAACCCCTAGCATAAACATGAAATTATTTTTACAGTATGGCGTCTGTTATTCGTTTTTACGCTCACCATTTATCAATTAAATTCTGGAAAACGTACACATGGAAGGATGATGATAAATAATAGCAAAGATTTTCTAAAATACGTAAATTTCCGTTTTGGTTAAAGCGGCATTCCACCATAACTATTTCAGGGAATATTTTTACATTTGTTTAGTGTAGTGATTTTGGAGCCGGCATTCCAAAAGCTCTTAATATGACTTTTTTGTGGTAATAAAAAGTTGTAATAGGAGTCCAGTGACAAGCAAATATTATTAAATCATACATTTTTAACACATCAATATAAAATTTCGAAGTATGCGCACATGTAAATGGAGATTTTGTTTTTGCTTACTTGCAGATAAAGGAAAAATGGGCAGATACTAAACGCAATACGGAAGACTTTTTTTAATGTGTATGTTTTTAGTGTTGATAGTGTTTCAGTACAAACATTGGAATCCTGATGCTCAATTACTGCTCTATAGTACTAAGGTTTGCTGCAATTCAACAAAATGTGTTAAAATGATTAACAAAATCTATTAAATAGCATTTTGCGTTTAATTATTAGAAAATTATTTTCTAATAATTGAAATAAATGTGAGTAACTTTAAAGCGTTGCTCGAGTTCACGTAAATAATAAAGCAGGAATGTAATTAAAGATAAGTTTCTTACAGTACTTAAGGGTACACTACATTCATAGCGATCAGTTTTAGGTAGAGTGGCGTGTAAACACTCGTTTTATGTTTTCCAACATCCTAAATCTATTTCTGTTGTCAAACTTAACCTATTTTCAATCCTAGGTTGTGTAAATGGTGAAGAAACGTCAAAATAGTTACTCTTTTCTTCCAGCTGAGTTCTAACTTTGCTAGAGGCGAATAAACACCGGAAAAACACATTCAGAAAGTGAAAAAAATGGAGGTTTGTTGACATTTTCACTTTTTCACACACACACACACACACACACACATATATATATATATATATATATATATATATATAGTACTGTTTTTGTTAAAGTACATTTAATTTAATGCTTTTACCTGAGAATAATGTCACTATCAAATGCATAATATTTTATTTGCTTTTATAAACGAGTAATTACTATTAAAATTTACTTTTAGGGAGTTATGTCTCTGACAACGATAGGTTGATTACGACTGCAAATTTTTGAAATTAAAAATATATACATATTATTATAGCTTAAGAATATAGGCAACCCCTATTCACTTTAAGAGATCTCGATGCGTATATGGGACACGAAACCTTTTACCTGAAATATTTTCCACATATTTCACAAATATAAATTCAGTATATCATCGGCAACTTAATGCCCTGTGGAACACATGTGACAAATTTGATCAAATTCGGACCAGTAGTTTGGACGCCCATAACTGGGACATACATACTCACGCACTGACATAGGTCATTAAATGTCTGATTAACAAACAATAAGTGCAAAATTTTTTTCTAGTTTTTTCCCCTAATAGTAATGCATTTGATGTTACAACTTTTTAATTCTTTAATGTACCATTTGCATTTTTGACTCACTTAGGGATCGTGGAGAGTTTTTAACTGCATCAAATTACCGGGAATAATTTTTTTCCTGTTAATAGACCGAGAATTCTTAGGCTTTATCGAGGTATTGCATTTATTTACTGTACCAGCAGGTACAGAAGTTACCGGTTAATTTGAAGCTAACGGGTTGGGAGTTCCCCGTCAAGGGGTTAATGGTCCAAAAAAATGACGGGTTAGATTCCAGTAAACTCACGTGTTTACCAAGAGGTTAATGTCATATCAATTCATTTCCAGGGCAAATATAAATGAGCATCCAGGAAACGCCGGGCACTGGGCTTGTTTCAAATAAAACCTGTTTTTCTTGCTTCTTGGCGTGGCTAGGTTATACTGAAATAATTATTCATAACTGACGTTATTTTTCTGAAATGAACACAATTAGCCTAATGAAGAATGACAAAATTGTGTCTTGTAATACATATTCTTCGGTGAAATGATTCTCGCTCGGATAGTAACTAATAGTGAGTGACTCAGTATGTACATGAGAAATTTCTAATCAGAAGCTAACAGTGTACCCTCTGGCAGCTGCTTTCGCGCTTCTCCCATTGGCCTTTTAACAAATCATTGAAAGAAATAGCTGAACTGCATTCTTGTAATTAATAACCAACATTTTAAAATTGTTGAAGATAGTCCATCCTCAATAATTAAGGAACAGGATAGTTTCAGCTCGGGTGTCTGTTAACTATGGCCTAAAAGACGAGGGTTTGTGTCCTTTCCCATGGCCACAGCATTGCGCACACCGAAAGTCGGCCATCAGCTGGTCCCAAATGCGTGACGGAAATAATCGCCGATTAAAAGATAATAAAACCACCACGGTCAGCGAGTCAATTAAAGCTATTGTCGAAGACGCGGCTACTTGATTGTCCAAAGGGACATAAATGAAGATGGTCTGTTGTTTTGAAATTCCTGGGTACACAATGCTCATATTTGGCTGAGTTGTGCTCGTGTGTGCGTGCAACCGAGGTATCTTGTTACCGGCATGGGGCCCGTCCCGTCGATTATGAAAATTAGCCCCGACTAAGGCACTCTAGCGTGACCGACTGGCTACCCATGGTGGGACTCACACAGGCGAGGTCCGTTATGTAATCCCTCTCAGAAGAGTCGTTAATAACCATCACGAAATTACTCTCATGCAGCAGCTCAGCCTCAATTCATTACAAATCCATTGAGACGGACTTCAAATCGTGACAACACGCCACTAAACAACTACGCATCGATGTACACCAATCGTTTTCCTGTGTGGTATTTGTAATCAAGTCATCATCACATACATCTCTTAGACGAAAAGCGGTTTTCTCTAAAACCATACTAAACTATCCGCCACAAATGAGGTATCTACAAAAATAGAATTTTTCAGTTCTGCTACTACATATTTTCCTTAATTCCAAATTTTCCATAAATACTATAGAGTTGATTAATTAGTAAGAAATTATAAACGTTCAGATAATAATTTCCGTAACATTCATAAGCGTAGTCACTTCGACAAACCTGGTGGTTTGCCCTTTATATTTCTACAAAAATGAAGTCCAGCTAAAACTAATAAACTATTTATTTTGCCAACACAATCACACGGTTTTCGAACTAACAACTGTCATTGACCGTGATGCAGCCTTGTGACACTCGCTTTCACTATTTTTTGCTAAATTCCGTCCACTCTTTCATAACCTCTCGGCGCCGTTACCATTAACCAAAAAGACCTATGGTCTGCAACTGTCCTGATTAATGTGGAGCAAGGGTAAGCCGGATAGAGATGAATTTTATAATAAATCTCCCTTTATTTTTACTTTTATGTTAATATTAGATTTATATTTATTGTTGTTTCCATTTGTCTTCGGCTGAATAAATGGGATACGTTATACATAACATCAAGTAACAAATAATTACAAAAAAAATAAAGTCGTACAATTAAAAAAATAATAATCTTTAAATAAATAGTATGTATTTAATACCATTTGTAAACACTACATGCACAATCACTAAAGAGCACAAACACACACATAAACTAAGGAGTTTTCACTTCTTGTGTTTCAGATAGGGAATCTGACGTTTCGTAGTAGCTCCAGGGAATACACAAAACAAATAAACAGTAGAAAAACTATACAGAAAGTTTTAAATTTATGTAATATGTAAATTTACAAAGCAACTAATTTTTCAGGAACAATAATTCCAACTAATTAGGGAAAAGATCAAGAGATTCCTGTTCAGAGTAAAACGGGACATTTAATAGAATATTTTTACACTGATCCACGAAACTTTTGTAGTTATTATTGTTCTTAACCTCTGGAGAAAGGCAGTTATATAAAAGTATACCTGTATGGTGAATGCTTTTAAATAGAGGAGCAAGGCGATGTTTGTCAGACCTTTGAGCTGACTGATTTCCACTTGCGTATTCATGAAATTCACAATAAATGTTCCTTGTGCGCTTCGATGAATTATATTGAAAAAAGATTTTACTATTATTGAAATTACTTTGTTTTATTTTTTTTTTCTCTAGTCATATACAGTTCAGTCGACTGTCGATAATACGCACGCGGTTAAGGAATACGATTTTTTTTTAAATTGTTTAAGATTAAATGCTTGTTATATGGTTCCAACTGAGAGGTCCTTAAAATTTCGTATCAGTGAACACAAAAATTATATTTAATTAAAAAATATTCAGTACTGTAAAAACAAATTTATATCGAAACCCATAATTTTATTTGGCATAATAAAGATAGTAATTTTCAATTTTGAATAGTGAAATGCAATATATTCAAGCACGCTATACAGCAGTAATTATTTAAAATAACACTAAAAACCTAAATAAAATATGATACATTGACTGTTATGAAATAATTTTAAATTAAATTACACATTAGCATATCATTTTAATAAGAGCAAAAAATGTTGTCGAGTTTCTGTAAACATTTAAGAATAATTTTGCCTTTCTGAAAACGCATTGGTAGACTTATATCTTATTTTTAAGTTACAATAGACAGGAAAGCATTCCTCACCTTGAAATTTAGTCATAATTAATAATATAATATTCATTCTTCTAAGATATTAGCAGAAGTCTTGGCATTGTATTCGTATTATAAGTTAATCATCTTTATAGAATTTTATACAACAATCTTTATTATCCTTAAATTTCCGCTTCATTAAAGAAATTTTTTACTTAATTTAATAATTAAAGACATAATTTTTCTTGTAATAATTTCTGTGCCGCTGATACAGCCAAAAATTAGGGACGGAATGTCGTATTAATATATTTTCATTGTGTTAATTACTTTGTCAATTATTTTTCCTTTGCAAGGACCAGTTTATTTATTTAATGTGGTAGGTATTCTTTAAGTTGATGCGAATATTATTGTTCATGTAGTCCGGAGGTTGCACAGACCAGATATTTTTGTATATTTTTAATTTAAGGGAAGATCAATAAATTACAATTAATGAACGTATGAACTGTGCGCAGTGCCACATCGACCACCATGTATGCAAATGTTATTCGAAGACAAAATCATTAACGTTTTAATCTCCTCTCGCTTTATTCTGTTCTGAAAAGCAGATACGCTTAGGAACTTTCCCGGTTAGACTGTAACGAACAAAATCTAAGTCAAGTATATCGGCGGTCGAGTTTCCTAAGTCGTATTCAATTTCGCTACCAGCTTAAAAGCCGTTCAAGGATCCGACCGCAAGAAGTGTGCGAAACTTTACACGGCACAGAATTCCCTATCTCTCTGTCTCCCGTCCATTATGCGCGCAAAGGACAAACGAGAACGTTTCACAATGACACGGACAGCTTTGAATGACGCAAGTAGATGCGTCTAGCGTTCTACAGACATGACAGATAACGATGAAATTATGAATCACTGTTATCGGGATAGGAGTTCCATGTAAATCTTTCGCGAATCTGATAACGACCAAGACAATGTAGGCCAGATTATTGGCAGTAAACACAGATCTAGAGTGGTCATTGTTCAGAAATGTTGATCGCCCAATTGTCTTATGGTGATAGTGCTTACGAAATTTTATTGCGAATGTTTCTTCAATTGAGTTAAGTGATTGCTTATCGTTGCCGTGAGAAATGTCAACCAAGGAGTCAAGAAATACGGACAGAACGGCCTCAAACAGATTATGTCACGAAACAATATTTTTAGATTCGTATCTTAACGGGTGAAGGTGGTCAGCTATTACGTAAAATTGAGACAAATTCTTTATTAACTTTTATACGATGTGGTACGAAGTTACTTTCTTTTCGGAGGATGTGTTTGCAACTCATGGCGGGTTCCAGGAACATACAGGAGAAAACATTATTTTCATGTAGTCACGGAAAGTGACAACGAACGCAGCAGATTACGAATCTGAGATAGAGAGTTTGACTGTATTTAACGTGTTTAAGGATCTACTGAATTAACATACATGTAACATACATTATTTTGTGGCAAAAAGTTTACTTTGAATTAAGCTTACTTTCAACCAACAAGAAAGAGCACGGTTTACGTGGTAGAAAAGTGATATTACAACGCACACTCCACCAGAGCAGCAGGTGTACCTCGCCCTTTTGGGCCATCAATGCAGAAACCTCCGTTTCAGTACTTTCCTTGTATTGTGACCAAGCGTCTTGTCATTATTTAAAGGGAAAGAATATTACTGAACATATTAAAATCTTAATTTACTTTATAATTTTTACTTCCGTAAAATTCCGTTTCATCTCTCTCTTTCCCATTCTCATTTTATAGAATCTTGTTCTTAATTTTTCCACACTTCTTTTTCAGCTATTCTTCCTTCGCTACTTTATACTTTCCATTAACTTCATTTCTTTATCAGTCACATCTTAATATTCCTCCATAAAATTTTTGAACGTTTTTCTCAAGTCTAGAAATTCCTTTTCGTAACACCAAAAAATTTTCCAACTTGTCTCCACAAAAGCAATAACTTATTCTGCTACATTTTTTATCTTTTCCAGACGAATATTTCCCTCGATTTTTTAACTCCATATACTCATATTTAGCCTCGATGTGCAGCTTCAACTTATATACAGGGTAACCTCACCGACAAAGTGATAGGAATAATAGGCCATGCAGAGAGGATAATTTTTCGTGTAGGAAATTATATTCCCAAACACGTTGGTTATGAGTAATGCACACTTTTCAACGTGCTCGAGCCGCGCACCGCAACCAACCCGTACGTTGTTCATCTGTGCAATCAGCCCTCACTTTATTGTGTCAGTCGGCCCCTGTTCTTATAGGTTTTTGATGGTAAAGCGTTATTCTGCAAGGAGTACTAGTTAACTGAACATATCTTATCAATAATAATGAATGCAATTGCATTTATTCAATTCCGACCCTTACAGGCAAATACTTTTACCTGTGCATTACTCACAAAGGACGTATTTGGGAGTATGTTTCTCACAAAAAGGAAAGAAGATCCTCTCTGCATGACCTATCATCCCTTTTGTGGGTGAGGTCTTGTTACGCCCTGTATATCATCTACAATGAATTTTTTCAATGGGTCCACACTTCCGTTATTACTTAATCTTAATTTCGGGCATTTTATCCGTACACAGTCGAGGTCGGAGACGTCTGTGATGTGCATTTTTATTTTATTATACAGTATTTATTTCACAGTATTGTGGTCCTGTTGGTATCTCCTTGTATTTCTTCCGAGGTTTATTTTTGAATGGGTTTTCAAGAAATATAATATGCCTCAACCGGTTTGACTTCTCTTTGAGAGGGCGATGTTCAACATTTGTGGATACTAGTGGAAAGTTTATTTCTCTGCATTGGAACACTAACATATATATGGCTATTATTGACAAGCAGTTGCTCTCACTCTGAGAAAGAATATTACAGAACATTAGATGTTTTAATAAAATAACTGTATTACATTATATTATTAGTTTTGAAAATCCCTTCAAAGGAATGAAGAGTATTGGGATAGACCATCGTAAAATTTACTTATTATTAAGGAATCATGAATTCTGAGGAGTATCATTAATTTAAAACTGCTTATTTCATTTTTTAGAAAATTTAGAAATTTTGTTGAATTATAAATAACTGAGCCGAGAGTCACCACAGATCAGATAGCAATGATAATGGCTGTTAACTTTCCACAGGCTGCTGTCCTCCTGTCCCATGTCTCAGGTCGGGCGTGCCTTAAAATCACAGCTCCGTCAGAAATGTTCGCTGTCCTGCCAGAAGAGAAGAATGGTGTTGTGTTACATCCGGCTATAGAATGTCTGGCGACCACGCCCAGGCCTCGTGGGGGTTTCTCGTCTCCAATCACTGCATTCGTATATCTCTAAACGAAATAAGAAAAACAGAGTTGACTAGATAGCTCAGTGGATAAGAACAACACGTACTCATCGGAGGTCCCGAGTTTGAATTCCGGTCCGGTCGAGATTTTTACATCATGATACGTGAAAATAATATTTTGATGATGGAAAATCTATTTATAAGCTAACAAATTTCACTCGAAGTTAATGATAATCACAGTCTCAGTCTCGTATTAAAATCACACTGCTTTGCATGATTTTTCGCCAGCAAAGGATATGGCAGTAATTTTTTTTGAGTTAAGGGCAGCGTCAGGTGAACGCTCTATTCATATGAGAGGCATGTAAATGTTGGCGTGCTGCAACGTTCATTTTTACGCCCGTTATTTTTCGTAATATATGTAAATGTTATGAACATACTTTTTTATTCTCGGTACTTTTTAAACACACCTTCAAAATTTTAATGATGTTTCTGTTGAACGTCACTGAATAAAGTTTACAATATATTAAGTTTTCTCCCAAACATTTCAAACGTTTCTGGTTAACGATGCATAACCTTTTGGCTGTGTCTGCACGGAGATGATGATTATTACATCTTTCCAAAATAATGTCCAAGAGAAACTATCTGGTTACGGTATTCTTGAATAAAACACCTGCCTCTCAATAAGATACTTAAATTTCTTTATTCACTTGAATACATATATAAATGCTTGCTTATTTCCTTGTTTTTGTTTTGTTCCATTTTCTCTCCTCCCTAGCACTGTAACTGCTACTATTACCTTCATTTTTGTATTATTATAATTATACACAAGATTTGATGTGTAAATTAAAATATAAATAAAACAGCAATTAATAACGAGAAAAATATGGCATATTAAGAGTAGGGTGAATCTCACCTACTCAGATCCTATTATTTAATTCCTCATTCTTCGCCTAATTTTCATCTCTTATCAAATTCGATTTTTCAATGTGGAACAGTATTAAGTAAAAATTGTGTACAAACGTTTGTAAAGAAATAGATTTTTCTGTAAATTAAAAAAATACCATTAAAATAGAGAACGTAGGTTTTCCCGGTGTAATAGATGAATGAAGTGTTCTCGGGATTCCACTCGGGTACAGACGTTAATGTGCCACAACGTTTCCAAAGCTTCTGAAGAAGATGGCGGTGACAGCCTTCGAAACGTTGTAGCAAATTAATGTCTTTACCCTAATGGAATCCCGAGAACACTTCATTTACCATTGAAATAGTCATCCACATCACATGTAGGCCTATATTATTTTAACAGTAGCTGTGTGTTACTTATATTAGCTCCGAAAAGTAGTCGATTCGACAGTAATATATTCAGTAAGGTTTTGCAGAATATAAAAACAACCACAGTACTGAGTGCAATTGAATATGCTGGAATTTCTTATATTCTGTCTCTCTCGATGACGTCACAGATTTGCACACGCATTCGTTCTTTACATGTTGTCACGTTTTTAAGTATATGTATACAAGGTTTTGTAGCGATTTATCCACGCATGTAAATTTCTAAGAATAACATACAAACGTAAATCTTTTTTAACATAAATTAAAGTAGCCAATTAAAAAGTTGAATTCTAAGGAAGACTATTTAATGTTTATTTTAATTAAATTAATTCGAAACATATGCAAGTAATGTGTTATATTACATTTTTAATTTGAAATGCATATACAGATGGCTCAGATAAAAATAAACTTAAAAGAAATACACTTTATACTGAACTTAAACGTAGGACAAATAAAGCAATTATAGGATGCTATTAGAAAAGTTTTAATAAAGTGAGTACCTAGGAAAACTGGTATGTCATTAAATTAGCCCATCTCGTGTCGCGCATTTTTGAATAAAATTCACTAGTATCCTACTCAAATGTTGCATTAAACCTGAACAAGCAAATATATTTGAATATACATATCTGTATGGTAAACATGATGTCTGTTTGGAAAATATACTTCCGCTTTAATTCGCATTAATCGCATTCAGCCGCAGTCAGTTTCGATTGGAGATCTAATCTACATAAACGTTTATTATTTGTTCATATTATGTTACATATTTATCTATCTATCCTTACTTATTACAATATTAATGTTTGATTCAGAGGTTCAAGACTTAAATTTATTATTATTTGTCCGACAAGTACTGGACTGATTCATATTTTAAAGCTCTACGTAAGCTTCCCTTTTCGCAATTCACCTTTTTTGTCCTTGTTGGGAAAGTAGGTAGAACTAGTTTTTGTACAAATGTCTATTAGACTAATTGCTACAAGAAAGAGCTAAATAAATGTTAGCTTACAGCTTTATATAATATTAAAAACTTTGTTTTTCAAATTAAAATATAATGCACAGCCTTCTACTTCAAAGATAAGATCATGTCACTGCCTCCCCCCCCCCTCTCTCTCTCTCTCTCTCTCTCTCTCTCTCTCTCTGTGACGCAAGTCCGTGAAATTGAAACCGAAGTCATATGATCTCGTGGTATTCCCCTCCCACACAAATCAGAATGACGTCAACTGCTTTTAAAAAGACTTTTCACATCTGTCTTTGACTGACTCGTTGATATTTATTAACGACTCGAAACACCATCCGTCTGTAGCAGTGATTTATTATCTCGTACATTGGAGTCACATGGCTGAAATTTCGCGAAACAATTTTTCAGTATAAGAAAATTTGGAAAATTCTTGGAGTATCCTACAAAAGCCCAAGACATGAGGTCAAACCTCGGAAAAAATCGAACATGGTTCCTTTAGTATGTCGATGAAAAATTATGTCTAAATACAAATCCTTTACATTACCAAATTTAAAATTGTTGTACATCCTCAAACTTTCATGGCACTGAATTAATGACGATTATTCAATTTTACGCCAGTCTTGCACATGGGTTCCTAATTGAATGAAAGGTTATAGAAAACTATTTATTGAGAACTCCATGTGTCACTCAACCATGTAATAATTAGACTCATTTTTTGACCCTGTATATGCATAATAAAGCTTACCAGGGGAAATTTGCTTTGAAGGAAAAGAAACCTTACTGCTGGTTACCCAGAGAGGTTACGAGGGTTGCCAATCCTCGCCCCCTAACGCATGTCATTACCATGCGTCCAGTATAAGCATTATATTGGTTCATATTAATGAATCTATATGGGGATAGTGGGGGATTTTACCAGCCCTAAAATAACCTTCAGTTTGAGTAAGATCTGGTTGTTGTCTGGTTTATGTTTTCAATTATTTCTTTTTGCAATTCAAATTGTTTCAAGGCAAATATAAATGATTGATAAATTTCCTCACACCTTAAAATTTTTGAAGGTTCCATTTTTCGGTATTCCTGGTAGGTGTCATGCCAAAAAGCACATTCCCATGCAATGTGATAAAGTGCTTCATCTTCCCGTTTGCACAAATAACATGTAGAAGATTCTATTAATTTTAACTGTTTTATTTTATATGGTCCGTGTCCAGAGAAAAATTTAACTATTTCTTTGGTTGGAGTAATGAAGTTGCGTTGTAACTGTGGAAAGGTTTATAGATAAAGTAGGCATCATGGAACCTTATGAGGAATATATAAGTTTCAATATGACGCAGCGCGATGTTATGAAACTTTTGTTGTATTTTCTGTAAATTCTGAAACTAAAACCACAGAGTCTCATGTTTTTAGTTAAACTGGTGGCCGCGTCGGTCCCGCACGTGTGTATGCAATTAGAAGGTCTGGAGGGCTGAATGGATGGATGGGTGGATGGATGTAGGTAGGGCGAACTTCCTGTGCCCTTACGTTGTGGACCCAGGCCCTGCTGTCACTCTTCGCCTCTCCGTTCTCATGTTACACTTGCCAAGGGCGTGCCAAAATGTCGCCAACCCTATCCTTCTACCCAGCACTGCTCTTACAAATGTACTTCAACCACCTCCGAGTTCCCATTGTCACCTAAAACCAGTTTTTGTCGTTATGGTGATTCATGAAAAAAATCACACATGTTCAACGCTCCGTGAATAATTAATTTACCTTGGAACTGGATTACATCATATGGAATATCGAACCATAAAAAGAATCGCGGTCGTGATCTCGCAGCTCATTTCTAGTTATCATCGAATAATCCTAAGAAATTGATGCAAAACTGCTTCTTATCAAAAAAAGAGAACAATACAAAACAGACGAATACTAGCAAATTGGACTGAATGGTCTAAGGCGCATTTTACATATTACTCTAGCGATCCAAACCTTCACTCAAAAAAATCAACGGTGCTTCTTTGTCACTCGCGTCCAAAGTGAAACTTCAAAAGTAGAGGAATAGGAAAAAATTGTTTAAAATTTTATAATGAATCATTAAATCAACTGGTATTTTAAATTCTCTCTCAGAGAACTGCTAAATGAATTATTTACATTGTTACCATAAAAACAACTCATTTCTATAGTAAAATAACTACTTTGGTTGGTTGATATGTAAGTAACATGTGGCCACTGAGTGGCAAGGTGTGTATGTTATCAAGTGCTACAGCACATTAATTAATTTAGGAAGAATTATTTAATCCGTAATTTTAAGAACCTATATAATAACAGTATTCTAAGAGTGTGTTTTTTTTATTTTAAAGATCTTCAACTGCTTGACCCACTGAACCAACACACCTGTACTAATTCTCATTCTAGCACACGATTCCTGTCTGGAATTATAAAAGCTCATGCGAGTATACCACTTCAGTATATCACATCACCCGTAGCGCCCACAAACTAATTCTTCTTTAAGCTTCTTTATCTCGTAGCCGTGTCTTAGAAGGTGGCACCGTAAACGGACGAAATACGCAGTGAAAAAACGGACGAAATACGCAGTGAAATTTATAAAAAGTTGAACCATTCAGTTATTAAATATTTCATTTTAAAATACTTTATATTAAAAGACAAATATTACTAACATTTATTGATGTAAGAAATAATGATAGATCGTCGTTCCAAAAATAGGCGTCTCATAATAATAATAATAATATTATTATTATTATTATTATAAACTAGCTGGGAACCGGGCGTTGCCCGGGTATTTATATACATTATTCCGTTACATTATTTAATTCTTGGTGAACACAACTAAACCGACATCAAAAACGTCCCAGTATCTGGAGAGAGTCCAAAAAAACCCCGGTACAATAGTAGGAATAAATATAACAATAAAAATTTTCCCCCACTTAATGGTTAAATTTTTACTTAAATCGCATATTAAAAGTCATAATGTAACAGCGACTCGCATTACACCGGTTTAGACACCAAACTCGATAGTTTCCTTTTGATTTTCATTTTCACAATTACTAAATTTTAAAATTTACCTGACGCTAGAAATAACACCAATTTTTCAGTTTATGTAAGTTATACATCGTATCGACGATCCAAAGAAGTTCATTGTTTCGTAGTCTGCTTTAATAATAGATAAGTGGGATTAATGATATAGGAACGAGTAATAGGGCTTATAACTCGCAGTCGGTTTACACGCCGGCTTTCACACGGTAAGTCCAAGAAATCTTCCTGTTGAATTAATATTTTTATTTATATTCATATTATATTAATATCTTCTGCAATATATCAAAATTAAGTATGCACGAATATTTAAAACACTCAAATTTTCATTAAAAAACCCTTGTGCCGTTCCGGAACCTATTCGAGACAAATATACGGACTTCAATTTTATTTATTGGTATAGATAATATATTATTATTATAATTCGAAAATATAATAAAGGGCAAAAGCCCGCTGGTAGTTACAATTAATCTCGAACAAAAGAAACAAAAGTACATTAATCACACTAGATTATTATTAAATGGCATTTCACCCAGTATTTCGTTGAACATTTAAACGTTCTAGGGAATAGCCTCCAGCAATCTTGCAGGTATTCCAGTCCCTGATGAACCTGTTTACGAAAGAGGACTTGCCTACATATGTTCACTGATGTCTTTTTTTTAATTTTATACACGTGGTCGTTCCAGGATATGAAGTTCGGTGTCTCAAGTCGATTTGTGACTTCACTCCAGGCCGGCACGTTTTGGTATGCTTTAAATAACGCCCTCAATCTCAATTCGCTACTCTAACCTTTTCACTTCATAATGAATTAAGCCACACTAACTGTACTTTCATTACTTATCTGAGAAATTTTCACAAAATCAATTATTAGGAATTCATACTGACAGCAGGGCAGTCGGCCAGCCTCAGACTTCGGATAGAAATAATAAAAATATTGGATAAAAATTTTATTTAATTGCTGTTGAATTATTAAAACTGAAGTCAATATCTTGCAGATTGTCTTCGTGTCTTACAATCAAAATATAACTAGCATTCTAAAAATGTTTGGACTGAGTCGAAGCGCCTTTCAAATCGAAATACTTTTCCCTTTCTGGTTACCCTGTTTTAATAAGGTAAACGTGTTCATCGCGTAGAAAGCCGCGCGTATTTTTAGCGCACAAGGTCTGTGGTCTGCGGAACAAAGGGAGCGGGCTTGACATCTTTGCCGGATGAAGGGTGAAAGATTCATTATACCTTTGTTTTGTGGGAGTTGATGGGAAGCGCAGCACAGAGTAGATAGAGGATTAGTGAGTGATGGCAGGGGAGCTGGCAGGATGCAGCAATAAAGCGCACACACAAGTAATACTTCCCTTGTCGGCATTAAACACGGGACAGGACGCACTAAACAGTCACTACTACTGCCTCTACCTGTGGACGAATAACATCCGGATGTGAGACAGGGGACACGCTCGAAACGTTGAATAAAATTGTTAAATGTTTCGCATAGCGGACCACGCGAAACTCAAGCGAGAACGTACGCTGCCTGAAAAACATCATGGTTCGTATCTGAAGAATTCTAACGTGCATGTGTTGATTGTACACAGAAAGATGAACTATTGTGGCTTAGATGCTAGAAGGAAAATCTATTAAAAAAACTCTATTTTGTGCCTTCATAATCGCTGAGATTCAATGCAACTGACCTTTTGCATCAAACCGGACAGAGCTGACGTTTAATGAGCATTTGGACTGTCTGTCGTCAACTTTGTACATATATTTGCGTTCATAAAAACAATTGAAATTTTAGTTTCCATCCTTAATTCGTACTAATTTTTTTCTTAAAACGTTTCCTATTTCTAAATTAAATGGCATTTGACATTATTTTACTATCTGAAAGCAAATAAACGAAACGACCCAAAAGTTAGAAAAAAATTAATAGAAAACTATACAGAAATTTTAGGTGAAAAAAACAAACAAATATCCTTGGAAATTAATGGCTGAAATGTGGCACAGAAAATCAAATAATACAGCTATAAATATCGAGGTAGATACAAATAATTTGAAAAAATATTATACGATGTTGTTATCTTTATACTTTAATGTTAACATAAGAAAATGTTTGCAATTTTAATATTAACTTTCAGAAGCACCAAAAATTGCGCTCAATACCATTGCGGCTGTATCAGCCATAAAGTGACATTGTGCGTAAAAAGCACACGCTTTTAGAAATATCTCTCAAAAGCTTTGTTTATCGAATTACGTAATATTATAGCAATTAAGTTTCAAGTAAATTTTTATTCATATTTTCATGAACGCTTTATAAAATTTTGTATATCTTAAAAGTAAAAGAATAACTTTAATATATTTAATATGGCTAGAATACACAGAATACACAAAAAATATTGTAAGAACTTATCTGTATATTAGACGTTTTGGCAGGCCCAATCAGTTACTAATAGGGATTGAGTTGTGTTAGTTACATATCCGTTAAATCTATATAACCAAAGAAATGACTGATAATAGAGTGTCATGTATATGGATTAATTTGTTTGTATCGCTGTGGATGTTTAAAGAAGAATTATTTGAACTCATACTAATAGTTTCAGACATTAGTATAATATAATACCTATTTCCCAATCAAACTAATGGTTAGCAAGTAAAATTATGTTTATATTGACATTCAGAGCTTTACGTTTGTGTCATGCTCCTTAATCCTAGTTTCTTAATGTTCGTTTTTGTTTGGCCAATATGACTGAGCTGAAATTATTACATTGAACCTTGTTAACAACACAATGCCTGTCACCGAGGTTTACTTAGATCTTTACTATTTCTAATCATGTATGATTAGGTATCGATGGCTTTAGACAAAACCAAAATCCTGACTTTTGTTAAAGATACGTTAAGTTTCGGGTATACTGGTTTATAAATTGGTAATGCTATGGATATTCTAAAATCAGCTTTAATTTGTTTCTTAGAAATGAAGCTTCTAATTTTTCTGAATCGAAATAGAGAAGAATAAAAGTTTTCGGTTAAGTTGTTAAAATTAAGTTATTGCTCTCTAAATTAAATTTAGGATGAGAAAGTGAAATAGCTCGGTCATCTAAGTCCTTGACCCCCTTCTGATTATGGTGGGTGATTTGAGTAATAGTTAAGGACGCTACTGGTGATTGGTTTTCAAAATCATTAAGAAATTAAACGTGAATGCTCAATGGATAACAAACATTCAAAAAATTTCATTGAATAGGTTCAGTAGAAGTTAACTTAAACCTAAAAAATCAACTCTAAATTGGGGTAGTAGTGGTTTAATATATCAATAAATTAGTAACGTTGAAGGGTGTTTAAAATTCAAAAAATGTCATAAAATATTACAGAAAATTCTAAATAAGTGAAAGAATTCACTATTTTGCATATCATGTTTATATCAAAGTGGTTTATTAAATTTGAGTTTTTTAGGTATTTATCAATTTATGAATGTTATGTTCTATTCGCCCTAAGAAGTTTTAAAAATGTTTCGTTTATTAAATTCATTCTGTCTTCATGGTTGATTGATTTATTTATTTAGGTTCAATATTTCGTTTCGTTAGCAAATTTAAATCAAATTATTAAATTAAACTGTGTAGATTTTTTTAATATATAAAAAATTGAATACTGATTTGGAAAAATACGCTATAAGTCACCTTTGTCGAAAGACTGATATCGTCTTCTTCCACAGTTTGACAAAAAAACGTGGCGTTCTTCTCTTTTTCTGTCGCAAGAAAGGGGAGAAATATTGCTCTTACAGATCATTTTCACTTGGTCCTTAGAATCTACCTGTCAGCCAGTCTCTGGAAGCATCACAGAAAGTAAATATATATTATATTATTTGTGTTTTTAAATTAATTCAAAATTTTCCTGAAGAGGTCCAAACATCGGGGCAAAACGTTTCACTAGTTGTAGTGAACTCCATTAAATACTTTTAAAAATCTGATGTATTGGCTGTTTTGTATATTTGTAAGTGTGCAAAAATATTTTACTTAATTTTAATATGTTTTCATCTTCGTCCTTCCTAAATTCTATATTTTGTAAAACTTCTTTACCGTAACAGTTTTCCTGCATTATAAGATTATGAACTGGTAAAATCAATTCAGGGCAAGGTTCTAGAATAGGGCAGTAAGAGGAAGCACCGTAGTAATTAGCTTTGGCTTGTCCAGAAGCATCAACGCGGCCGCCTTGGAGCTTGTAGCAAGGATATAAGCCTTATTTGTAAAGACAGGACCATAGCAGACGTCGCTTAAAAGGCTTAACATCAGTTTCTAATCAGGAAATGAATGAAGAAAAACAGACGCTTTCAGAATAGGAAGTGTAGGAAACGAGTAGAGTCTACAAGCAATTTTTTAATACTTTAAGTTCGGACTCGGAGGTAAAATGACCTTGAATACATATTTACTAATCAAGATAACGTACTGAACTGTATTAATTTTTTTAGTTTATTTCAATGAATCTATTAGAATAACAATTATGCAGTCGTATCAGTTAAATATAACAAACCAATTAACGTACAATTAAATTAGATTTAATACGATTATTCAAACAGAAACAGACAACGTAGCACTAAAGTATTAAAAGCGCACAGAACAAATAAGACGTAAAAGACCAATGCGGTTTAGTGCGTTTCGTGTTCTGAGTAAAGATAACATTTTATTTGTAAAAATTTTCCGTTCTGTAATTACATCGTCTATCAGTTTCCAGATAAATTAATAAAACCCCTCACTCAAAAGTGCTGAATAAACGAATAAAAACTATTAAATATTTTATTTGCTTCCATGTGCTGTGCTCAAATATAATTATAGAGTTTCTGCATCTGACATAAATTGAAGCTCTGCTTACTTCAAACTACTGACGTTTTCATTAAGTTTTAAAAAGCATCTGTAATTTTCAATGACATCACATAAGAAATTCCTTTCTTTATACTCTGTATGTTTGTAAAATAAATAAATAAAAATAGCGTTCCTGTTTAATAGGATTTAATTTAAAAAAAACTATATTCTCCGTTAACAGACTGATAAAAGTATTGAATCTAATGCAGAGCGAGGCGAATTATTTAATGGTTAAATATAGCGATCATTCCTAAAACAACACCCCCCTCCTCCTCACCCTTTCATTCTGCCCTCTTATCAGAATGAAATGTGATAAAATCTAGATTAGAATATCTAGCACGATTTTTATACAACAGTACTAACGTGTTGTAAATATTTAATGCAGAAGATTTATAAATAGTAATTATAAGCATTCCCTATTCCAAACGCTATTCAATAGATTGAAACATTTCTGATGTACTTTTATTTCATTACGATGTACATTTTTTTTAAATGTAGTGAACAAAATGCTTTCAGTTTTCTTTCCCTTATTTTTACAATAAAAAATTTATCAATTTGGCTTTAATAGTTCATATGGTTTTTTTAGGAAATATATTAATTTAAGTGTAATTTAATGGTACTCTTCCTTTCCTCGATAGCTGTAAAGGATAAGGAATTTTTCCCAATTGTAATAGTAACAAATAATTTCATTTTAAGTGCTCTCGCTCTCTCCATCTAATAGCCTAGTAGATCACATTGCAGTTTTCTGGTTAGATCATCTTTGATAGAGCTGCGACATCTACTAGACTATTAATTGATTACACACATTCAGGATTAAGGATAAGCACCTGGCCTCTTATATACAAGTTCCGTAATTGTTTTCTCGCTCTTCTTGACTAGGGAATAAGAAGGGAAGTAATACTTGTAGCATTATTTCATTCCAAAATGCATCTGAATGGTTTTGTCAAACGAAATCTAATTGCCAGGCAAGCGATTTTATCCCGATTTAGTTCATCACGTGTGCCCCGGCTTACAACGGTATCTATCGCCTCATTTGGTTTGAATTCTTCTGCGGACAATCTAATTTATAACGGGGAACAGAAGACTGGCTTTGCTATCTTATCACCTGACAGACAGTAAGAAGTCCCAACTCAAGTGGCGACTAAACAAAGCTACTTTTACAGATAAGTTAACATTTTATTTTACTGATGTCTTGACTTGGGCCGAGAAGCAGTAAAGGCTTAAACGCTTAAAATAAATGTGTTTATTCAAATCAAAAACTCTTAAATGAATGATTTATTTCAAACGAAATCATAATTCTTATTTTAATAGATTCATTGAAATAAACTCACAAAGATGTTTTAAAAAATTAATACGGACACTTAATTCTAGTTTTTTATATCGTGATAATTAAAAAACTGTTCTAGAAAGTTAATATATTAACAACTCCATAATTGAGAAATATTTTTTAATTGAACCCGAGGTTTGCAGATGATATTTTGGTATTATAAGAGTGAGACGAAGACTTCAAAACATAATAAATGGCATGGATGTGATCCTGGAGGGAGAGGACAACATGAGAATTAATAGAAGGAAAACCTATGTGAGGGAGTGTAGTATGGGAAATAGTGGAATAACAAAGGGTGTTAGACTGGGGAAGGATATTTTGAAGGAAGTTAAGGAATTCTTCTACTTAAATACAATATCAACAAGAAAATATTGTAGAATTTATTTAATTTATCACGTGGTGCAGTCCTAAAGACAGATGAAACGTTGCGTTTTGTGATTGTAATAAATTATTATAAATTATATTTAACAAAAATTTTCTGACATTTATTTTATGACAATCAAATGGCTTTACATTCATATTTGTAATATTTTGATCTACGATATAAACATGTTGGCAGTATTGAGTAATAAATTAGACGAAGGAATTTTATAAACACGGAAAATGAGAGATAAGTTACAATATCTGTTTGAAAAACAATAAATATTATATCAGCCCCTAGGTCTGAAAGAAATTTAATACAAAATTTATTGACAATTATTACACGAAGTTTCTATCCTAAAGTTGAAACCTCATTTGGTGTGCTTAAATTAGACTCAAGAAATAAAGAAGGATGAAAAATTAAACGTGCATGTTGCTCAAGAATAGAGGCCGAGAAAAAATTACATATTTTTAAAAATTATATGTATTTCTCATTATGTTTATAAGTAGGATGTCATCGTTTAAATGGAGCCTGTAATGCAGATATGTCAAAATTCGTATGGACACACGATTGTGACACATCGCTTATCAGGATTTATATACTTATAGAACATATTCATGTTTAATGGAATAATTAAAACAGTGACCAATAGCATCGATATTAAGCAAATCTAATCTTATAGAAGTATCTGTCACAAAATTCTTAAATAGTTACCTTGATTGTAAGAACGCATTTTTAATAAAAATAACCTGTATCTTCTCATTTACTGTTTACAATTTTCTCAGAATTTCTTTCAAAAACTAAGTGCAATTTAAAGATAAGGAAGGGAAAAATTTTGACCACGCTGGGAATCGAACCTGGGACCTTCACTTGGATCAAGGACAGTATTCCATCTGAACTACCCGATTCGACACCATATCAGTATACTTCAACCATTGTTCACACCTAAAACTCAACTGCAATTATTACTAGATCACGTTCTTCACGTACACTCATAAAAAATAGTTAAACAGTTTCCTGTATTCCTTCGTATTTTAAAATGAAACTTTCAGAAATATATTCTTCGTGAAGAATTGAAATTATTTTAACATATGAAAGTGGAGATAAACAAGGTCACTAATTTGAGACCTTTTTAATAAATTCCATAAGTATGGCCAGTGCGCCGCATTACCTTTGCACTCGCATTGCCAGTTCCGAAAGCTAGGTATTAATTATTATAATGCTGTTAATACCTAAAACTACCGTGTCAACGTTTTAGGGGGAGCACGGACATTTGTCAGAATTACATTTGTGAAACAGTTTTAGAACATATTATGACGGCAATGTTTCAACCAAAATAAATTATGACGGAACAATGCCCGCATAAATCACCTGTCCTGTTCCGTCCGTAGGGTGAACTGTAGGATTAAGATAGGAGCACCATAATATATTTACATTATAGCGAGCTTGCTGTTGCTAGGAAAAAGAGATAAACAACAAGTACTTGCAAGACTTGTTGCGTGCAGGTCAACTGACAACAGGAAATTAACGTACTGCATTAACTAAAAAAAGACGATAATTTCAATAATATTAGTAGGGGGATGGGCTATATGAGGGCGATGCTGAAACAAGGCAACTCCCCTTTACTAGCATAAGAAGGGAATTGAATTATGTCGGAACCAGTTTTAAAATTAAATGGGTCAGTATTTTCGAATTATCAATATTTACTTCTACTTTTACGTATATAGACATATTTATATATATATATATATATATATATATAGACGAAATTGTTTTATAAACATTTGTTAAGGATTATAATATTATTGATAAATAGATTTTATTAATTCTATCTGCCATTAAAAAATTACTTATAGTTACTAAAGAATATGATATGCTAGACTCGAACAAATTATTTGTACACAATAACTAAGAATGTCATCTCAAAATTAAAATCAAATAACAATGGAACTGTCGGAAAAAAACATGAGACAAGTCGTATACAACTACAGAGCAATATACACAACACTAAGCACGTACTGATGCATCCCAGAATACAGTGTTTAAATATTGGGATCAGGATTCCTGATCTTTTTAGTAGTTTTCCTTAATTTTTTATGTTAGCAATAAGCTTCATTTACTCACTTTCTAATTATTGATTCTACATCTTTCCTTTCTGGTATTATGAAGTTCTCTTTAGGGTAGCAAACGATTCATCCCCTTTTGTATTCACAATAACGAAAGTTTATTCTAGGTTCAGTAACACCGCGATCGTTTCCAAATTCGTATTCAATTACTAGTCACAATATGGAAATGAAAACATGTTCAACGAAAACTTGAATTTCCACGGGTAAGAGAGAATGAATTAAATCCCGAAAAAATGATAAAATAGATACAAATTATATGGTCTACTCGTATTTTTATAACAGAAGAAACCCAAAATCGTTGATAGATTCAGTTGTAAAATTAAATAATTCAGAAAATAAAATCCTGGAATGCAGAAAATAGTTATAGAAATATACTAGTATAATTAAATTAATGCTCTTGCGAGTTCATTACTTCAAATCGAGTGGTCTCTCAGTTTATCTTTTCGTTGTAGGCATTACGAGGTTCGTTAGTGAATAAATTTGTCCGTCGCTCTGCTGTAGTTTTTTTTCTTGGGTTAACAGGCTACATGAGGGTGATCCTGAAACAGGCAAATCCCCTTTAATAGCATAGGAAGGGAATTAAAAAGGGGGGATGCGGAAGGTAGAGGAAGGTAACCAAGGGTTGACTAGGGCCCCCGGGCTATAGTTTAAGGATCCTACCCGGTGTTTCACCTAAAGAGATGCAGGGAAACCCCTAAAATCCTGCATCAGGTAGGTCGGGCATTGGGAACTATTCTCACACCCTTCCGAATGACGGGAGTTAATCTCCTACCGGTAGATATAAAACGGGGTGACGAACTAATTGTTCCTCGTGCCTTCTTAAACGCGTGGAGCCAGATTTAGACCAAATTTGTACAAGTGTAAATTATGATTCGGAAATAAACAATGTTGAGGTGAGACACCCCCAGCATGCGTAGGGGTTTAGGCCACAAGTGGGATGAACTGATAATAAATAGGAGAACCGCCGATATTAACGTCTTTGCTTCAAACTATATCAAGAGCAACAGTATTTACCTCATGCATTTATGGATTGATATTAGACAATAATAACATCAACAATGACATTAATGAATCTGCCCGTAAGCTATTTATTCGACACCAATATAGACAGTTTTCTCAGATTTTGAGATTGCATCCACACTCATAGTGGTCTTTTTTTCAAAAGCGGTTGATCAAGAATGGTAATTGACGTGACTATCAGGTTACTTTGAAATTGTCACACGCTCTAATACCTTAATTTACTATAAATGATGTATAATAATGTTCTATTAATAATATTCTTTATTTCGCAAAAAAAACTAAACTTTTGGGAAAATGTCCAATCAGGATATTAAACTTTCGGGAAACACCAATTGGGATATTTTCGTCTGGGTTATTGTGGTGAGAATATTATCGCACAATAATCTTCTAGTGCCAAGAGTTAGCAAATAATACCGTATAGGGGTTTTCAATAAGCTGTGTGTGGGGTATTAACGAAATTAGTTTTGCTATTTGAACGGGAATGCATGGGCCTTTCATATAAAAAATAGAATTTTGTTAATAACAGGCACACAAATTGTTTATTTCCATTTCAACATCGAGCCACCCACATTGAAAAATCCTATATAAAAACGCGTTCAAGGAAATCATTAAATTTGTCTTGTAGGTTAGTACCCTAGTTCCAGGAACCAGAATGTGTTCATTCCAGTATGAAGGATGGTAAATAATTCTTTTTTACGCTATTAAAAAAAATGTTATTTTGCCATTTTCGCATTCTTTTCGGAGAGATTTCCAAGGCCTTCGAAAATAAATACAATTCGTGATACCATAAAGTTAAAATGAAATTTTAGTGATTCAAAGCGTACCTTTAATATAGGAACAATTAACATGTGTGAATAAATACAAATGAAGAATTAAAGACCCGTATAACAAACAGACTTATACAGCAAATATTGAAAACTTTTTGGACACCAAGTAGACATTTCGACCTTCCATTTTAGTTCTTGCAACTAAGCTAAATCAACCAAATATATGGCACAACGAGCATAGCTAAAAGATAAAATTAATTAAGACAATTAAACTAACCATCACATAATTTATTACCTTTAGTAACATTTCTGAAATTAATCTTTTTTTAAAATTAACTTCCTTAATTTATGAAATGTTATATATTAAAAGCAACAAATTTACTGTAAATACTAAAATTGGCACTTAACAACTTAATAAAGTATGTTACAATTTGTTAAATTGTCTTAGTTCATTTTATATTTTTGCTTCGTTCTTTGTGTTATATTTCTAGTTGATTTAGTTTATTGACAAGGATCGCAATGGACGGTCATACGACTACTTTATGTTCAAAATTTACTGGATAAGTCTGTTATACGGGTCGTTAATTCTTCATCCATATCTTTAATAGGTATTCGTACAACGAAATTTAATAATTTCCACGATTATAACTCATGCACTATACTTGAAGGTTCATAAACGAGTAGTTCAGTCTTTCACGGACAGTGTACGTGCAATTACCCAGAAGCACCGTGACATGTGGATAACACAGTTCAAATGTCGTGAAGACTGACCGAATTTCTTTAGTCCTCGACCTTCAGCCCAAGTATTATATCAACTGCGAGGTAAGACCTCCAAGTAATCTAGGAGAGGAGGAACCCCACCAGCTTCTGCACGTCTTGAGTACAATTATAATGAAAGCCTGATTAATGACTGAACCAGCCTTGGGATTCACGGGAATTTCGTATTGCCGCACCACAACGTGCAACACAATACAAAAAAAGAAACCTGGTAAGACACTTTGAAGTCCATATTAATTCCTCATCATACGAGGGTCCATTATATCTTGATACAATCAAGATTATTTATACGTCATAATTTGTTTCAATATACAAAGCAGTGTTGAGCAAGGCGCAACGTCATCTATACGACGTTGACGTGATTTATTATACTCAAATGCGTTTTAAACAACTCTTTAATTTGAGTATCTCTCTCCTCTAGTTGCCGGGTACCATTATACCATTGCCTAGTATGTTTCTTTACTTTCTTTTTCCACTTCTGTAGCTAATATTTAACTTCTAATTTTGAATTTATCACTTCTTCTGTTGTCCTCGTTGAATCTGCAAATTTAATTTAAATTTTAACATTTAAACGCAAAAAAGTTTATTCATTTCTGTTAATGCGTTTTATTCTTTAATAACATCGTTTAAGAATGTTACAAAGCGAAAATGACAGTTAAATAATTCTATTATTAACTGTGGTCAACATATTTAACTTTAAGTTATATATTTATTCCTGTTAAGAAGCCAAGGATAATAGGAAATAATTAACTACTTATTCGGAACGATAAATTCCTAGTACTAAAACATATCTCTGCTATATTGTCAGGTAAATTAAAATGACAAGTATATGCCCATTTAGAATCGTGGAACATATTTTTAGCCTCATTTCTAATTATAATGGAGTGTTGCCGCCATGTATAAGCCATATTGTTGTAGTTACATAGCTCGATTCTGTGATAAACGAGTATTTAATTTATTGAACGATAATGTTGATAAAATTATCCAATGATAAAGTTTATTTGAATTCAAGATTATATTTAACTTAACGACTCTTTCACCAAAATATTACATAAAGATAAATCAAAACAACAAATTCACAGACAAAATTTTAATTATTACTACGTTTCGTCCTTGCCAATGGGACTTCATCAGGTCAAGTCGTTGAAATGTTGAATTAGGTAACTAAACATAAAAAGGCGAAATGTAAAATTGTTCGTCCTTGACTTTATTCATGGACAGTTATAATCCAAATGAATTATTTCAATTCATTAAATACGGAAATATAAACGCAGCCGTTGCGAAAGAAACAACACATTTGAAGAACTGTAATGAATAAATGGCATGGATCAGCGTCTTGTGTTTTCTAATATTCTTTTGACTGCATTATTGCTAATTGTGATCAATAAATTAAGTTATTAAAGCAAACATAAGAAGCATAAATAAGAATTTCTTGAAAGGGACGGTATAAACATACTAATAATAATTTTTCATTTAAATTCGCTTCATCAGTTGTGGATATTAGGAACTACTGGAGGGTAACTCATTTTACTGGCTTTACTCGGTATTCACATTTTGTAAACACTAACAAACATTCACGCACATTTGGTATGCGAGGCAGCGACGCTGACCACTACACCACAGAAGGTCGGTTTGACTAATATTATTATATAAGTTTTGTTTATTATGTAATATTTAAAATATTCTATGTTTTATCCACCTTGCGGGGTTATAACAAACTTTTGTGGAACAACTTTCTCCAATTAGCTGGTGTTGGCGAATATTCACACTTGCTATTGGAAAGTAATAACTTTAAATTTGGTAACGACTTGGTAAACATTTAACTTTCGTAGTATACCTTTTACCTATTTTAGGTCAGTACTTGCACATTTATACCTCATATTACGGACTGGTTTAATATAAACTTATGGTAGGGTAGAAAAATTTTGAATACTCAATGTAACAGCAAGTGTACTTTAGGTAAAGAAATGGAAAAAAAATGTTATATATGTAGATTAACTAGATGTTAAGAAAATTCAAATAAATTCAGTTACATCCAACTATTTCTTTTTAAAAATTACGATACAATATATTATACGCAACAATAATGTCAAATTTCTTACAAAAGTTATGAACTAGCGATATTTGTTGAAATTTTGTTGTTTGAAGTAGTAAAATTCCCTTATTCAGGAAAAACACTTTTATTATTATTTTGGAAGTTATTTAAGTATATTCATTAAATAATGTCCAGTGATTGGCATGTTAAGTATGTTGTTCCACTTTGGGAACAGTTTCGTGTTGATAAAATAATTCGCATTCATTCCTGTACACGAATTAAAATTCTGGGAGCAGTTATCTTAAATACCTATTTACTTCAAAGAAAATAAATTTCTTATCTATTAAAAAGCCGAAATAAACAAATATATTGAGACAGTGCGACGCGAAAAAATGCTTCACTTTCATAGATCGATAAAACCATTCAATTCTCCTAGTACATATGTCATTTTCTTTTCTTTTATGTATTTTTTGATAGTACACATAAAATTCTCAGATTACAGAAATAGTTAAAAATAGTATTATGATATATATTTATTTATATTATTATTTTTCAATTACAATAACAGGAAATTCTATGAAATTGTCAAATATTTTGGAGACTTCGGATATTTTCAGTATTTTATCTTAGTTTCTGTTGAGTCAATCATTAATTTTTCGCCCCACAGTTCTTTAAAAAATAAGTCAATTAATATTGATAATTCAACGTGTCTGACCGAGTCTGTTTTTTAATTTGCGTAACTGTTTCTTATTTATTTGATTAATTTTTCGTCCCACAGTTCTTTAAAAAATAAGTCAATATTGATAATTCAACGTGACTGACCGAGTGTGTTTTTTAATTTGTATAACTGTTTCTTATTGATTTGTGATAGTCTTTATGCTTTTCAGGAGTTAAAGAAGATATATACAATGCTTCCCCTGCTGTTTTGCATTAACGCTCAGGGTTTTATTTTTTGTAACTTTCGTAAATTTAACGATACCGTTGTTAAAATTCTAATTTTGTCTGGAACCTTTGTGATTCTCAACCTTAATATTGTTCAAGATAACTTAATGAAACGATTAATTAACGCCACAGGCCAACCATTTTTTTTATCGTTAAGGGTTGTTTATGAACCTTGATTTATCGGAATGTCCATGAAATCATCGGGCTGTTCAGTGTCGCCTTCGTCTGAAGTTATAAAACGCAACAATTTAAGCCAGTGCCTCGATTTGAAGTCATGTCCTCGGCACACCTATCTCGAACAACATTCCGCAACATAATTAATAACCCCATTTTCCCACGTGTCTTCAAGCAGAAAAGTAAGTTCCAGCGTAGTCGATTTCCTAACAGCAATCACATTACCATTTACACCGTTCCGTGACGAAGAGAACAATGGATATTTAGAGAAAAAAATATTGTTCTTGCTCTAGACATTGTAAATACAAATACGAGGTTAACGCAGTTGTCGGAGTTGTTCTTAGATAAAATTGATATTTATCAGACACTATGTATAATAAAAATAAATAAATTAGCCAATAAGTCAGAGAAACTGGATATTTAATTCGAGAATCACATCTCCAGTGAAATTATAATAAAAAGAGAAATATAACTTATCGTTCTAACTTGGAAACCCCGTCAGGGAACACATGAAGGAGAAATGTAATAAAAACCTAATTTCCCGACTTAATTGGGTAATATATATGCTTACGTTATTTTCAGCTTCTAAATAGTGATTTCTGCAAATGTGATATGTAAAACACAATTGAATGGATATTTTAAAGTTCACATGTGAGGAACATGCGGCCTCCGTATCACGTGCAGTGTTCATTAAAGCTAGTAAAGTGAAACCACGGTTTTCGTCGATACGTCCGAACGCAATCGGCGAAATCTTAAACTGAGGCAATTATTTTCACATTACTCAACACATTTTATAAAGAATATACATAGCTTAATAGTAAAATTTCACTAACTTTAGACGAGGAAACGTAAGTGTTGATTTACCGTATTAGTATAACGTTCTCTGCATACCAATAGCACAGGTTTTGGTAAAGTTTGAAATCAACGACTACCAATTTTAAACTTTCATCAGAACACGGAAGACTATGTGATCTGTCAGATGAATGATTTTTTAGAAACATAGCATTTTTTATATCATGACAAAAGAAAACAATTCAAGTACTTGCCAAAAGGTAAAATAGAACACTAACCGGGTTTTGCAGAAAAAATAAAATATTCCATGAATATACAGGTTTCTTGAATTCCTTACTAGAAGAATATACTGGAAGGTTTGAAGATTTTTTTAACCCCATTTAGAAAATAAATTTAAGGCTCTTATGGAACTACAAAAATATTATATAGGAGGATGGAACGTCAAATACAATGTGAGTTGGAGAAGATCAGTTTGGTTTTAGGAAGCATGTGAGGACAAGAGAAGCAAAATTGAGTTTGCGTCTAAGTTTAGAAGACAGGATAAGAAAAAGCCGGCCTACGTTCATGGCATTTGTAGATTTAGAAAAAGCGTTTGATAACCAGAACTAGAACACACTATTAAGTATTTTGAAGAACACAGGAATAAAATATCTACAGAAGGCAGTCAGCTGGAATTAGAATAGAAATCAAGAAAATAAAGCAGAAATCGAGAAAGGAGTAAGACAAGGAAGCAGTGTCTCCCATTTTGTTTAACTTATATATAGAACAGGCAATGTTAAAACGGAATATGGAAAAGGAAGCATACTGCAAGGAGAAGAAATAAAAACCCTACGCTTTTCCGATGAACGAGTTCAACTTGAGGTTTAATAGAGGGAAAACTAATGTAATGGAGTGTTGTATGGGAAACAGTTGAATAACAAAGGGTGTTTGGGAAGAGATATTTTGAAGGGAGTTAAGGACTTCTGCTACTTGAGAAGCGTAGTAGTAGAAGTATAGTAGACATGAAGAGTAGGATAGCACAGCCAAGGAAGGATTTCGCAAAAAAAAGAGAAATTTATTTACGGCTAATATAAGTATGAATATCAGGAAATCATTATTAAAAATGTTCGCATGGAGTGTGGCGTTATATGGGTGTGAAACGTGGACGAAAGGAGTTGCGGAAAGGAAAAGAACAGAAGCCCTTGAAATGTGGTGCTATGGGAGAATGCTAAAAATCAGATGGGTGGATAAAATCATTAACAAGGAAGTTCTAAACAGAATAGGGGAAAAACGAACAATATGGAGAACGTTGACCAAAATTAATAGGCCACGTTTTGAGACATGAGGGTCTTGTAAAATAACAGTAGAGGGAAGTGTGTGGGGTGAGAAGAAAAGCGGAAAGTGAAGGATGTAATATGCAAAGCAGAAATGAAAAGGCTTGCGAAAGATAGGTTAGCATGGAGGGTTCCATCAGACCGGTCTTAAGACTGAGTAGCACAACAACAACAATGGAACTATAAATAGTTATTTCAATTGTAGAGGATACTTCAAATCCTTTTATAATGCCCAAATGTATTCCATAAAAATTACCGGAAAATGTGATTTACGCCATTTATATTCTGCTTTGGAAGTACTTTCTGCCGCGAGCAACTTTTTCTCTCATGACGAAAAGGAAACTTTTTTAAGTACGAAAATTGCAGATGCTACTTTAAAGGATAAATTAAGGCTTCCCGTCACGAAACTTGATCCAAATATTCAATTACTTTCTAGCAAGCAACAAAATCCCACTAACTTTAACTTTTGCCGGATTGAAAATTTTACGTATTGTCGCTGAGATATTTACTATTATTATTTCTAACGTTATTATGTACTTAAAATTATTTCCACTAATTTGATTACTACTTCTGCTTAGTATTATTATTTTACTATTATATTTAATTTATTAAATATGTAATTACTTTATTATTTTATTTGAAGTGTTATTTAAATTTATTGTTGTTTATTAAAAACTTTGAATAATAAAATATTTTATATTGAAATTTTTTATGTTAAATAACGAATAAATCATTTAATGATCATTTCTGTTGTGTCTATATAATTCAAAACCTATAATAATTTCTTTGAAAGTCGTCTTTATAGGTATATCAACTTATGGGGCTCATCTGTATTACTCCCTAATTTACATGTGTCTCCTAATGGAAAAAATGTTCTTCACCTCTGATATGGTCTACTATAGATTAAAATAGAACTTAAAAAAATAATTTGAATTAACTGATACAAAAATTCCAACAGATCCTTGAATTTCTTTTGGGAAATATAAAGTTTTGAAACAAGGAGTTACATTGATGTAAGAGACTTAACGAATTAAAAATAATTATCAGCGAGCTTCATAGGTTTAGTTTTAAAGGATCAAACATTATAAGTCGCTTTACATACTCAGCCGGAAAATGTTTTATTAAGATGTTTAGGTTTTCTTATTTTTACGTTGAAGATACAGAAATAAACGCTTATTTCAAGGGTAGTAATCAGTAGGTTATTGAATAACTTCTTAAAATCCGAGCAGCAAATTACTCGTTTCAAGATCCGTGAACAGTCTCAATTACAGGAGAGAAGAGCTAATTAAAAATTTCCTTTCAGTAGATGCAAGCACCGTGCGGCATTGTTAAGTTGTAAGTTGTTTAGCAATCTTTTCGAGGGCTTAGTGGAGCCATGAATCGTCTCGTTTTTCCCCAATTAGTGATTTCCCAGGAAGCAAGAAGCCGTCCTAATCCGACCACGGGATACGGTCACATATATTTTAAAGAACATCCTTTCCCTTCGGCCCCAGAAAAGCTCTGGTGCTCAATCTCTCTGGCGAAACTAATTCTATTTTCGTTATCTGGGGGAGACGACAAAGGGGGTCCCTTTTCTCGGACGTTCTTTTCCGCCTGATCAGTCTTGTTCTACCTCCCACTGTCTTCCCGTCTCTCTTCAGATCTGGTCCCTGGAAGGTATCCCCGGGAAATGACGTGGCTGTGTACCGTTTGAATACTTATTTGTCTACGCCTTCGAATACCGGAGCTTGGCGATGTGGAGGTGACCCTCGGTTGCTTCTGGGCAATTTTGCTTAATTAGTATAACTGAGGACTGCTATAGTTGTTCCAAATAACAAGAACCCGTAATAACACTTACGGTAAAGTAAGCAGCAAATAAGTCGTAAGAAGTAAGAGTTAGTTTTCGCATTCAACGGCTAAACAATCCTATAGTGGAAACTGAAAATTAATGCAAACTAAAATTACCAACGCCTTTCCACATCGAGTGCCGTACGAGACTCGGAAGCAAGTTTTCATGATTTGTCACTTCCCTTTTTAAAATTCTCCTTACGAAATGGAGGAATTTCCACGCTTTCGTAGCACATAATTCACCTGCTCTTCCGCCCCTACATTTGAGCTCAAATGGATTACAAAGTTTACTGACTTTTTTTCACTGTTTATCTTCATTTTATTTTCCATGTCCCAATTTTTTATCACAACCAAGACGTTTTACAGCTCACACTAACTAATCCGAGACGCTTTGAATAGATATATTTTATTCATTTAAATAATATTATTAGTTAACGTCCAGGCCTTTAGCAATGCTCATCTACTTTTAATTTACATACTTTTACAAAATCACATTAATTAAATATTACATAATTTTAGCGTTTTATTTATCACGAATCGTAGAATGACATATCTGCAAGATTACTATTTGAAATGCCGCATTGCATGTCACGATTATTTTAATAATGATATTCTCAAAAATACTCTGCATTCCACCATTTATTTTAGTTCTCGTTTTTCGCAATTTTAAACGATGATGCGAAACTCTATAATCGTCTTTTGGATTTCATTAAGAACAACGTTTCCAGTCTAGTAATTGTGTTCTTCATGAGAGAATTGCCAACAACTGTGACATAATACATTCACAGTGCACCTATGATACTTCTTAAACTAAGTTACTCTAAAAGTAAATGATAGACAGCTGTAATTGTGCTAAGACGGTTAACTTTGACGGACGGACGGCTCAAGGTTAATTTCTGATGCAGACATTTCATAGTGAGACAGAAGTTCCAGAGACTTGACAGCGCTCAACCTTGGAGAACTTCATACTCTCCTGCATTATAAAGAAGAATTCAAAGATCACACCGATGTCAATCACGACTTTCCCAAACACCATAACGAGTTACTTTACCGAGAATCAAAACCAGTAGATCCAGTTTGTTCCGCAACAACAAAAAAATTCCCGAAGGAAAATTTTAAGGTGTGCGGTACAAACAGACACATTCATCACAATACTCGAGATAAACACAACTTTATTCATAATATTATTTACAAATTTTACTGCCAAAGTCCATTCGGTGTTACCACAAAAGTGAAATCAAATAATGGGTATCAAACTAAAGTGACTTGTTGTAATCGTAGTAAGCATATAATTAATTTTTATCGCACCCAACATTTTCAAATTCCTTTTCAATGCTTTTAAGGGGGAATTGCCATTTATTGGATCACCCTCAAGTAGCTCCCCCCCTTTTTCCCTCCCCAAAGAAGCACGATTCATGCCACTGTCATTATTTTACACTAAGAACTGTGAAAGTACTAATTACCAGTTTTGTCTTATGTTGGCAGGATAAATGAGAAATTCTCATTCTTTCTATTGAAATCGATATATATGAAACACTGACCTCTTTTCTATAAATGCAAAATAAGTTTAGAAATAATTTGACGGTTCCTTGAATCCGATTACACACAGGCGCAGAATAACATTTTAAACTATTTACTGTTTCATAGTCAGCTTCAATAAAATAATCTAACCTCACTAAAATACTTTCAAATGTTTCCGAACTACGTCATATACAAAAGATAGAAACAATCAAGCATAAGTTTATAAAAAAAATTAGAGGAACACGCATGTTAAAATATTATACCTATTAGAAAAGTTTAATTTTAACGACTGTTATATATAATAAAACAATGAATGACCTTTTACAGACTTTATTATTTAAATTTAATAAGCAAAAACGTTTCAGCATATTTTTAAGACTCTCAGTTTTTGTTCCACAACAGGAGTTTAAGTGTTACGTGTTGCCTCGTATCTGTATCACTATTGTTGGACTTCATATGTGATTCTTTGATGATGTTTTGATACTGTTGTGGAAGAAAACCTGAAGAAGGCATAAAAATATGCTGAAACATTGTTACTAATTAAACTTGAAGAATGAAGTCTGTAAAAGATCAATAATTGTTTTATTTTATTATACCCATTACTTTGTGCATTGCATTTTAAACTACTTTTGAGTTTAAGCATTACGAACTGGCATCGACATTCATAGTGATTTGCGAATTTTCTAATTTAAACAATTTTATATTCTGCGTTTCCCCATAAATGGCGACGAGAGCTCATTGTTTTCTAATTTATATACATACGTCAACCACATATTTATAATTACTAGTCTAAATAAACTTCCTGCAATATTATCTGTATTTTCTACCCAATTTTAAGAATGTAGTTAAATTATCCGACATTTATATGTGATTCAAATAATCTCTAGTTGCGCATATATGAAAAGACGGTTTCAATAGGATTTATACAATTTCTTGTTAGTTTTATGATATTTTATTTGATACAAATATACTGTTTCTCATGAAATTCGTTTCGCCTGCAGCAGTTTTCTTTGTAAGAGAAAAAGGCAGAAAGAAAAAAGGTTGGAGAGAGAAATCTTTGAGGTAGTTATGCTTGTATCGGATTTTCAGCTTCGTGGAAAAGACTGGGAGGTGTCGTCGTTGCTATGGAAACGGGCATGTTGCGAGGTAAGGTTTATTTACTGATGAATATTGCCGGCACTGCAATGGCCCCGCCATAAAAGCGCTTTTACGAGTGTTGTCTCTCGTCCTGTGCGTGTTAAGCTGTATAATGTCTGGAAGAATGTTGTAGGATTTTTTCCTGCCTTTCTCTCCGTTTCTTCCGGCGTCTTAACTCGGTACACAGACCTTAAGTCTCCTCAAAAGAGATGGGAATGGCGCAATTTTCTAGTCGTACAGCCTATGAATCCTGCTGCCATTGGAAAACAAGAAATAAATTATAAGAAATAAAAAGGTTTCATGGTGTAAAATGCAGAATAAATCTCCCCACTTTGCGAATTATACTATCGAAAGAACGGTATAATAAAATCAGAGAGCTTCTTTCTTTGAAAGGATTTGGGAAGGAACTTCTAAAGTGATAAAGGTAGAAAGTTTGATGCGTTTCCCGAAGTTTCTAAAGAGAAAGATTGGTACGAAGAAGAATCAGCAGAAAAAGAATTGATAGGCATGCAAAATAATCTGATAAGTTCTGTTCCTCACGAGGTTGAAAGTTGAGACAGAGCTTCAATGTTAAACCGGAACGCTTCTATAAATTAACATATTTTATAAACTTATTAACTTAGAATAAGACCAATCATTGATGCCGCCGTTTCGTGTTTTTCAGAACAGAAGAAATTAGAGTTCTAAAGCAATTACGAAATCACGGAAGCAAGGGTAGAAAAGTTACAACTTCAAGAATAGAGAATTGTTGGTTATCGGTGTCCTGAAAAGTTGACGGGGAGTGATGGGAGTCAATTTTTTAAAACGTCAGTCATTTTAGACCTTGAATGTTGTACGTTGATAAAAGAGACCTATAAATATCTCGTCGAGAAGTTAGTAGATTGTGTTCAGCCTTTGAAGACACTCGCATAAAGTCTGGTGGAAAACATCGAGCAACTATTTATTTGTCTAAAGCAGCAGCTGTGGAACCCAGTTCAGGGACCCTACTACAGAGGATCAGAATCCTGTAGCGTGTGGCACACTACAATTTCATAGTACAAGCTTAACAGAAATTTAAAGTTGTATTTCTTAACTTACCATCATACATTTAACCTTCCCGTGAAATTTTGGTAAAAAGATCAATGTTCTTTTAAAAACTGAACCGTCCTAACATTTTGTTAAATATGTTAAATCAAATTTCAGTTTTAATATTTCATAATTTCGTAATCGTTCTCTATAATAAAATTGCCTTATGTATGTTTGTATGAATGTTCCGCATACAGGTCTAGACGATTTGGACCAAATTTCGTAAACGTATGCTTTGTGATTCGGGGTAAGATGGAGAAGGTGAAAATTTCTAAACAACAAAAGAGGCCAATATTTCCATCATGTGAATACATTTCTGGGCCAATTAATATGATATTTTGTCCTCCTTTACTATTAGCGTATAATTTCAATCGAAGGGGAGTACTCTTAAGAGTGAAGGTGGAAGGGCAACACAATAATAATAACTAGAAAACAATCGAGATTGTGCTCTAAATAAATTCCAAACAAATGGTTGTAAACAAGGCATAAATTTTCAACGATTTTCCTTCACAATTACATGAGATTTTTCTAAGGGTTATGATCTATTTTTAATCCAGTATACTCATTGTGCGACATCGCTATGATTATTTGTAATACTTTGCTGTTATCTGAGAGCAGCAGAAATGTTTCACAGAATATTCACCTATATCTTTACACATCTGTCCTAACCATTGAAAACGGACTGTCTCGGAAAATTTTATATTTCCATAAAAATACGATATTTTAAACTCCATAAAAATAAATTTCTTCAAATTCTGTTAAAGTGAATTACATGCTGAAAGGCATTTTGGCCTAAGCCTCACGGTTATGACGATGTGAACAACACGTGCCCAATCATAAATTGAATAGCGGGAATTTTACATCATAATATATTTAAAGTATGCAAACGCCGCTGGTCGGCAGATGGTGAGCAGAGGGGAACTCGAGTAAGTTACGAGGAAAAAAGAGTTGGAGCAGAATAGAGCCGAGCCGAGCAGAGGAGCGCAGGTGCGGGCCTGGTCATCCAGTGTGACGGTCTGCGGTCGTGGTCACTGCTTTTTACCCTCTGTGGACGACAATAATACTCGTTCGTGCCACACGCCGCAATGAACGCGATTTCCCCATTGGTTCGTGCCAGGTAAGCTTTCAGAACACAGGTAACTGGCGCGGTGTAGACCAAATGTCATAATGAGGAACACAACTAAAACAAATAATTATGGTGACATAGCTTAACGTTCACGAAACGGCTAGAAGAAGGAATGAAATACTGGTTAGAACATTTTCTGGAATAAAGGACAGAGCATATTTATGAATCTTCTTTACGGACTCCGTAGGAGATAAGTAATTTGTGAAGAAGTGGTTTCCACTTGGTCTAGAGCATCGTATCCCAAACTTTTTTTACCATCCCCCACCTATGTTAAAATTACAATTACTTCTATTAATAAGTTTAATAACTCCATAAATGAAGACTAATTATAAATTTTTCAGGGCAGAAACTAGGGTTTAAGAATCAGTCACCTGGAAATTATTAATAAATAATGGAAATTTTCAAAACATCTAATCGACAACTACAATTCAAAATATTTTAATTTTTAGTAATAATTATTTAACAGGTAAATATTAACTTCAACATTCAATATTGGATCATTTCTGGATTGATGTTCTAAATGTCGTGAAACCCTTGAGCTTGATGCTTTCTGCAAACAGATTTTATAATGGGCTCAAATTTATTGAGCTTTAGTCCTCATCGCCCATTATTTCTACAGACCAGATGGCCATACAATAGCAATCGTCCTATGCTGTACGTACTATTCCATCATTGGGCACAGTAAAAAATGTACCGAGTAAATAATAGTTTTTATATTACTCCAAACTTACATGTGTGGTTCAATAGAAAGTACAACACCTAACGATCAATCTTACACAATTGAGATGCGAACCATTTTTTTCCGTTTTTTGAAGTATTACTATAGAAGGCGGTTGGTTTTTAAATTCTACATGAACTCATTTTCACATTGCCCCCTTTTAACAACCAAATTGCCCCCGTGTGACGGTCTAGAGCTTGTTAACTTATCTTAAAAGTACAGAGAACATTTTATCTTACCTGTTTGAATGATAGCAATCACGAAATGAAGTGTTATTCCAAAATACCAGTAGAAAGCACGATACAATCCTAAACTTTGAAACGTTTCAAGTGAGCGTCACACAACGTCTCTTAGTAGCGTTCGTAATCTGCTTACACCTCGGCTCGCATAACAGTATTATATTACTGAATATACGAGGGTCGTTTGATAAGTCTGGTAAAAATATAACATTTCTTTCGGAAAACTTACATTATTTCTCAACATGGTCCCATTTCTTAACTATACACTTGGCCCACCGAGTTTCCAATTTTATCAATTCATCACAAAAATAGGTATCGTCAAATTCTGCAAAATAATTGTCACGACCTTGATCATATTCTCATTTGATGAAAATTTCTTCGCATCAAGTCAAATTTTCAAATTCTGGAAAAAGAAGATTACATTTGGTCCGTCTAAAGAATAGAGTGGATGAGAAACGAATTCGAATTCTAACTCGTACGCTTTCGCCCTTGAGACTGCTGCTGTGTGCGCTGGCGTATTGTCCTGATGAAATAACACTTTCATGGTCGTTTCTCAATCAGCATCCGTTTCAAACGGTCCAGCAGAGCAGCGTAATACAGCTACGTTTTGGTTGTGGCCTGTTCCAAAAATTATACGGATACTAAACCACGAAAATCCAGAAGGGCACTGGCCATCACATTTCCAGCTGACAACGGTCTTCGCCTTTTCGGAGCTCTTTCACCAGCTTTTCTCCGTTGTTTTGATTGATCTTTAGTTTCTGGAGTGTATTGACGGTTAATAATCTGCGCAAATATTCTTGTGGGTTTCGCTTAAACATTTCTGGATTCTGCGTTGAAGTTTTTTTTCAGAATCCGTTTGTGGTCCAACGTTAACAGTCGCGGCACCCAAAGTACTCAAAAGCTTTTTCATGGGGGATAAAATGCACTCATTCATTTGATAAGCGTACGGCATCAGCTACCTCACGCACATTTAGTCTGTGATCTTCCATTGTGAACCTCACTTGGACGGACGGAGCGAGTTTCAACTTTTGTATTTCTGCGACCTATGTTAAGATCATTTATCTAGAAGTAAATGAGTTTCAGTGCAGGCGCAAAGTCCTCATGAATCTCACCCAACTCGGTTTTTATTTCTGCAGCTGTCCAACCCTTCACATGAATGTGTTTCATGACACTGCAAAATTCGTTTTTTCCCCTTTGTCTCCGCTTAACTGCACATCTCACACTACAGAAGACTACGAACAATAAACAACAACTGGCATATGTTCTAAACTTTCAGAAATATATTTGAAACGATGCTATTTACCAGCAATGGTGCGAAAAATCCCGCTATTTCATAAAAAAATTACCTTACGTATAAAACAACCCTGTAGGCTCCGACTTGAAAGACGCCATCTTTTTATATACAATATTTCGTGTAAAAATGATTTGTTTAAGTTTCAATGGCCAACATTAGTCCTCAAAAAAACAACAAAACACAATTGTTAGTCAATTTCTTCATTTGTTATGTCAGGAGCTTTCGGTCTATTTAGGCCATATTCATCTGTATTTATAAATTAGAAAACAGGCCGAAAGCTCTTGACGCATTAAACGAAACAAATTGACAGGGAATTGAGTTTTAATGTTGTTGTGAAAACTAAAATTTGATCATTGAAGCTTAAATTAGTAATTTATAAATTGACGTGACAAATGAAAACTTCTGGAAAGTGTTAGAACAAGAACATTACTCTTCACAGAATCAATAATAAATTCTTAACTCTAGATCTTCACCCGTTGGAGAGGTGTGCATATGAGTGCTGAAATAGCTATTTTTCCTAAACAACTCATTAGGACTGACGTATTAACTCGACCTTACAGACCCGACCGCCAATACGAAAAATTCTGGAATTCCCAAATTTATAATGTCGAATGGCGTTGTACACAACTTATTGTCGTCTTCTGTCTATATAAAAATTAATTTATCTTTGAAGAAAAGCTTCTCGGGCTTCCACTCGGGTAATGTCTTAGAACAGCGACGTTTCGACGGCTATCACTGCCATCGTCTTCCTGCCGGGTGGAGAGCCGAGAAGCATTTATTCATTCAGTTCACCAGGAAAGCCTTCGATCTTGTTCTTACACTATTCGTCCTATTGCAATGGAACATTGGTGAATTGCGCTCACGTCCTTGAAGGTTTCTGTAGGTAGAGCAGGGACAGGGATGGAAAGTATTAACGCCCGATATTTGCTTTCCGGATCAATGAGATTGTTAATGTCTGTTTCGTTGTTATTTCCGTATAATTTCAACACTATTCGGCATGGGAGGAAAACACCCATATTGGTGAGGGTGGAGAGGTTTTTCATAAAATAACACAAAAACAACCTAAAAGTGATGTATTCCGGAGTTATGGAAGTTGTAGTTCAACCGCTAGGTGTAGAGGTAGGGGAGGAATTGTGCTAAAAGTAATTCCATTCATATAACATGATATCAACCGAGATAAGTGTCATATCTGGGGTTCTGGAAGTCACTGTGTTTAATTCTGACATTCAACGTACAAATTAAGTTGTAGTGCAGCCCTTAGAAGCACAGTGGAAGTTGGTGAAACAAATTATCCCTTATTAGCTTAAACGCGTGGAGGAACTTCTAATAAACTTTGAACAAATGTTAGCCATGACCTAAAAATAAACATTGCCTGGGTGAAACCGGTCTAGCACATATACGGACGGGATGGAAGGAATGGCATTTTTAAGTGACAGTGTTCGGGGTCGCTCAGTTTGATAGTCATTATCAGAACTGTTGATGCCTAATTAGGGAGGGAGGACATCACATAGAAATAATTGTCCGAAAAATGTAATTCTGGAATTCACAATCCGGGTTGAGTTGTAGTTCAGCTACCAGGTGAGAAAAGTGTTGAATCCGATGACTCTGTTAGGTAATCAGGATTTTTCGCCTCTAAACGTACCCGAAAATAAATGTATAAGTACTTTAGATTTATTTTTAGTTACTGTGATTATTTAAGGTAACCAGTTATAATAAAATTCATATTCCTTGACTTTATGTAAGGTAGGCGTCGTGGAATGGTAAAGGTTTAATCACGTGTTGACCAAGAGTTTATTATATAATTAAACACTGTACCAGGTTAGTATAAATAAATACCCGGGCAACGACGGACACCCAACTATTTATAAATAAACGTAACTCATTGTTAGTATTTATAGTTAAGATGACACATTCCGTTTAGTCTTGCTATTAATGCAGAATGCAAGCCCATCAAATTAAAATATAGTTCCACTAATTATATTCGCTTTTCAGTCTTTTGTGCTGAATGATTGATTACGGTAGTTTGGTGTTAGGTGGCAGTTGCTCATTATTACTTCAATGGATCTGTGACATAAGGTATAGACCGTTGATACCGTTATGCAAGACGATCGGTAACCTTATTAATCGGATCAGGCTCGAAAGTGGTGAGTAGGCTTTGTTGCCCGCTATGAATGCGGATCGTTTCTCAATTATGCTGCAGAGCGAAGGGGCTTTGCCCAATGCCCTTCATTTGGCGGTTTTCCTGCATCATTTACGGGCGAATGAGTACGATTTCCTGCCTTCAGTCTCTCTCCCCCTCTTTTTCATCCGGGTGAATAAGGTAGACCTGGTGCAATACGTAAAAAAAAGACAAGTACTTAATATCTCTTTTTAACCACATATACATGTTTCATATTTTATCATAAAGAGTTATTATTTTCAAGCAATCAATGCTGACATGTTACAGTCATAATTATGTCGAAATGTTGGAAGGAATTGGCGTTTGAATATTATTAACTAATTTTGTAATTTCAACTTCACGAAAGAACATGAGCTGGACTTTTCATGACCCGGAAAATGGATAGAGTTTTGAACTACAAAATTCGAACGTTTTCATTAACTCCTCTTGTCGACGGATCTCCAGTTGATCAATTATCAGGATTTATGTAAAATGAAACGTGTAATTTTATTTTTTATTTAATCAATTCTTGCCATCCATAAGATGTCCTCAATACCGTTACATGAAGTGCTTCTGAAAAGATGACTCTCTTCCCTTGATGAAGACCTACCTATAGCTGAATCGACGTGGCAGATGGCCAAGCGATCTCGTCATTTGCAGCAATGACTAGGAAGCCCTACTTTCTCTTCTCCGGACAGATGACCCTTCTCTGTGCTTGTCGGCCCATTCCTCAAAGGCACCATTTGTCCTGGTCTCCTCCCCTTCGCCTGGTGGTGGGAACCTGGCAGGAGGCAGGCGGACCGACAGGTCTGCGAGATCGCAAAGTAGTAACAATGGAGAAATATCGCCTGACACCCCATCCCCCCTCTCCATTGTCATGAGCTCAGTGCTGCTGTTTGCTGCTTGATGACAATGGTAATGCTAAAGCACTGCATGTCAAGCATACAATCTGCTCAGCTGCTGCTGTAGCCCTGTCTAGTCATGTTGCAAATGCAAACGTTCTCAAGCATCCTTCTTCAATTTCACGACTTCAGCCTCTCTATTTCACATATTCTTTTGCGGTATAACGCCCTTCGAAACAGTTTCCGCGACTCACAAATTGTTCAATATTCTACGCAAATAGAACTGCTGTTTCGAAAGCCTCAAAATAAGCAGTCACGTTGTGTGACGCTGTGTGCCAGCAAAACAGCTATAGAGACACAAATTCTGTCGATGTAACCTTTGGAGAAGAAAATCTGACGTACGCTGGGTCAAAACATAACACAAGGTTTCTCCAAGAAGAAAAGACAAACTGGAATATGGAAATACGATTCTTGAGAAAAATATTTAAAATTGTTTCTTAACATCGCATTATCAAAATTATGTGAAAAATAAGCTATGGTATATGCCAGCGGCCCCCAACCTTTTACCAACTAAAAGCACATACTATAATGCTGATGAGATGGCGGGCACCATTAATTCTTTCAAGTTAAAAATGGTTAAAAATTGGTAATAATAGACAAAATGGGCAGAAACAAAGTTTAATTGAAAAAAACCACAATTATAACGTATAAATATTGTTGCTTATATTTTTATGTAATATAAATTGGCAATGCTCATTAACATTGATTATGCGACGTTCGTTAGCGAATGTCTTACATCACTCATATTTTCATAATGGGTCTTTGCGGTCAAAATGATTAAACGTTTAGCCAAAAATCAAAATGAAATGTTTTACTCAAATACTTCTCGAAATGGTAAAAACGTTTTGTATGTATAAATAAACAGTAAACGTAACAATCGCATAGCGAAGCAGTGGCATTTATTAGAAACAGGCACGTCTAAAGCGGTTTGTGGGCGCCATGGTGCTCGCGGGAAGAAAAGGAAGACAAAAAATTGTAGTAATTAACTGAATGGACTAAATGACAAATTAAAAAAGTGGGAGGTAATGCCACCACATTGTAGTGTATTTTAATCACGGTGACCGCAACAATGATTAAAATAGGTAGGACAATCGTTACATTAGTTTCAAATTCAAAGCATGGATGAAAGCGAAGTAAACGTATCGCGTACGGACAAGATCTTTAAAAAAATGTGCAGTATTATCAAGTGAAGGTTTTCCTGGTATATGTGATTAACAATGAATTCCCTGGATTCTAGTCGAGTGAAAACATTGTAGAAACACGACGTTGAAGATGATTCGATAATTCTTTGTTAATAGGTATAGTATTAAATATATTATTAAATAATCGCGGAAGCGCGATATTTTGGTACACATTCTGTAGTAAAATGAATGAGCTGTGATTGATTTGCATTGCTGAATTTATGCTCTTTTAAATTATTTTGAATCTCTTCAGATAATTTTATAATTAACTAAGAAGATCCTCTAACTTACAGTTGATACATATTTTTTTCTATCATTGCAGAAATTTCACTTGAAAATATTTATTTAATGTAATTTAATTTTAAAGTTTTTTAATATTCTCAAATAACCAGACGATATATTTCAGATATATTATTACTAAATACATTATGTATTCCAAAATTTTGTAATCAAAGACAAATCATTGTGAATACATGCTATCTGAAATATGTAATTTTCATGTACCGTTTGAAAACACGGTTTGAGTAAAAGTTTAGACTGATTGCAAAGTGTTAACAATTGATAAAATTAGGAATATAGATAGGGAGAAACTATGCGTCGTGCTACCTTATTATGGAAGTGTCAGCGAGAAATTAAAAAAAATTATTCATTAGATTTGGCTTTTCGGTTCCTTTTACTATGACTAATAAACTAAATAAATTTATAAAAAAGTGCAAAGACGATTTGGAAAATTATTCGCAACATAATGTGATTTACAAAATTAATTGCTGTAGCGCCCAACTGCCAAAAATGTTATACAGGTCAAACGAAACGTGCGTTGCGAACTAGACTTAAAGGAACATAAGAACAACTACAAAATGACGAACCATGATGTAGTCACCACACATGGGCTGCCGGAGAAACACGATTTTGACTGGGAAAAGGTTGAAATTCTTGATTTTGATCAACATTTGTACAAAAGGAACTTATCTGAAATGATACACTTTAGAACCAAAATAACAGGCTCAACTCGGAAAATGACACGAGTAATTTAAATTATACTTATAACACGTTATTTTCTTGTTTTTTTATTCTCTATTTTTTATTTTCTTTATATGTATAATTTTTATTTTGTGGTTTTAGTTTAACTGGGTTCATTTACTACTAGTGGTATCAATAATTCCTTTCCCTCTTGTTACTTAAATATTTGAGATACGACGCTTTCCGTTACTTTTGGAGTGTTGCCTCGGATCGCTATCATATTGTTGGACTTCTGATGTAGTATTTTGTTATGGTTTGACATTGTTGTGGTGTTTTATGTTTCCATGTATTTTTAAAAATATCTGTCTCAATTTCATCACCCTGGAGTTACTTTCCTGTATATTTTCTCTACAGGGAGGAAAAATCCTGAAGAAGGCAAAAAAACTCGCCGATACATTGTTACGAGTAAATGTATGTAATAAAGTCTATGCAAGGTCATCAAATTGTTTAATTATTTTGAACTATATGATACGAAACTTTTTTTATTACATGACATCCTAATTTTCCCTATTCATCGGTAACTGACGTTTGGACAAAATTTTATTCGTCAGTGTTCCTCGTCGATTTCTATATCAATTTCGGTTGTTCCAATATAAACTCCCTTATCTTCCTTTATACGAATATAGTTGTGACAAAGTTCTCAGATTGTGGTTTACTCCTTACTCATTTCTATTTCTTCGTAATGAGTAGCATATGGCTCAATAGGACTTCTTTGCTTGAAGGACTACATTAGACACTTGGGTGCAATCCGACAAGCCGTGTCGCTCTATTTGTTGGCTGTGTTTTATAGGATTTGTTTATTAGAGCGAGGAAGGTCTTCTTCGGGCCAAGGAAGTTGGCTTCGTCGCCCATCCAGCTCGACGGCTTTGTCCATCGCTCAACGTTACTTGGCTTCTTGAGCTATTCCACCTGTCCCAGCCCCCTGGGTAACCGCGCTACCATCTGATAAAGCTTATACCTGGCCAGAAACATTCACGACCTCCACCTGGAATTCTGCAATGCTTCTTATCTGAACACGAAAGTTGTCTTTGCATCTTGATAATGGATTTCTAAGGCTAACTGCGATATACTGACAATTAAGAACACACATTATCATATCATTCTCGATTCATTCTCATTCCTCGTGAACGATAACAACTGTTTCATGCCATTTTCTCCATCATATATCGATACAATATCATCGAAATTATTCCTCGATTAACACCATAACTGCTCGCAACAATATTTTCGATAACAGCATTGTCGATTGTTGTGTATGTTTTTTTTAAATGTTGTTGAAAACGAATATAAGTATGACTAAAATTTACAATAAATATACCGGACTAACTAAAAGAGCTTTAAAAACTCGCATTAAAGAACATAAAACAACATTAAATTAGACATTCAAAAATGCACAGTTGTGTGCAAACACAATACATATTAATAATCACAATTTCGATTGTCAAATGTGGAAATTTTAGACGAAGAAAATAATTAATTCCCTCGAATTATGAGTGAAATGTTGTATATCAGGTGCAACCCTCATCCAATCATTGTTAAAAATGACGCGAATAATTTGAACAAACTTTGTTACTCTTTTGTGTAGTAGTTTAACTTTTTAATATTCTTCTCCATTGTTGGAATTTAACTGCCGAAAGCACTCATTTTTCAAACATAACCGTCACTGGAGATTGTCCTCGACATTTAATTCTTATAATTCTTCCCATGTAATTCTTCACATGCTCATTCAATAATCTTTTCGGCTGAGGGAGTCAAGGAGTAAGTGTGATGAATTGCTAAATTTGTAAGTTGCGATATATAAGTTAAAAAATTGTAACATAGAACACATATTTAATTTCTTGTAATATTATGTTTGAAGTACGCCTGAGGAAGTCTCAAAATGGAGATGACGTCATTTTTTAATAAATAGTGATAAATATATGCTGACATTGACCGTCTTTTTATTTATTGTGAATTTAAGTATTTTTAACGGGAATCTAATACATTTGTTTGACTTTATTATTTAGTGTACCTGAGAAGGCAGTAAAGCGGAAAAAATTAAGGAACTGAAACATTATTAATCCAAGCATTTCATGTACGAACAGTAAAAATATTATTTGTTACCACAATTAATAATTTTCCCGTTACACTTGTCCTACCATCCTCTTCATATCCAGGAGACTTTCTTCTTACATTATTACTATTTCATTTAGACGCTCTCGTCTCTCAAAGTAATACATTTGGTGTTGCAATGATTTTATTGTCGTGTTACAAAAATATTTTCGATTTACCCCGCATTCCTTGGATACAATAATTGATTTTTAACCATAAAGATTTGGAAATTCCAACAAACAATCAATCGATACTCCTTCAGTATTACCTTTACATCCAGACTCACAAAATATGTTACTAGGAAAAAGTAAAAGAAAAGAAAAGAAGATGACAAATGTAGCGTACACGTCTCGCCACAACACGAAACATCTTTTGTTCTAAATATTAATAAATCCTTTTTAACTCTTCTGAACTCCTTACATGAGACTCGACGAACGAATAATACATTTTCGAAAAAGTTACTCATTTCATATATTCACGTTTTTTTGTTGTTTATTTCATTTTAAATAAGTGGATTACAATTGTTAAATTTAACTATGCTAATCATGACTTTAACATAACAGCTTAAGGCAACTTGGTTTCAGCCACGCAGGTTCTGTTGTTGCCACGAAAAATATCTTTTTGAAGTGCTATACATGGAAGCAAAATATATTTGCCTATAAAAAATGCTGTAAGTATGAAAATGAAAACGAATTAGTTAAATGGAATGTTATTGAACACGAAATAATAGGATTCCATTAAAAATGTTTGACTATAAAATGAAGACATGACAAGTGAATGGTAAATAAAATAAGGCAGGCGGACAAAATAGGAAACCGTAATTTCACAAAACAATGAAAACCGAATACCGGAGAACTGTGGTAATCGACAGCAAATTTTAAATTCAAGCATGTACTATTATACTTCACTGAACAACTTCCAATACTTTTCTGTAATAACAGTCGTCCCCGTTAAAGGAAAAAAAAACAGGTGGGAGCTTGAAGTGTTCCAATCTATTCTGGCGTCTTTATTCGTTGAAAGGAGGGAAGTGACAGGAGCGAATGCAGCACGCGATGTGAGATGAATTATTGGGTGTGGAGGCGGGCGAGACTGTGATTTCAATTAAACTGCGTACGAAGTACTATGTAATTTTTCACTCGTAAACCACTTTGGGGAAAGTATTTTTCCCCCGTGGTTTGATTTACGACGCCGTAAATGTTTTAATTCATTCTACTGCGAGGGACATAATGAATTTCTTTTTATTGGCTGTTGAAAATTTTTACCTGAGATCCAAGCAAAGCGAAAACAATGAACACGGTTGAGAGAGATGGCATGAATGTGTCACCGTGAAAGCACTATTCGTTTAATTAAGGCGTGTTTAAAATCGTTAGCAAAAATCAGTTGTCTCGTGCATTGTGGATAGAAGGTTGACGAATTATTCGCACAATTTACGACAAATGCTGTGTTTGCGGAAAGATAAACAATGGACAAAGGTAAACAGTCAGCATCGTCTAACTAATTTGTATAACCCACTTACACATCTCTTTGGAATTTACTTAATCCTATTGTTTTGTAATCAATCATCCTCATTCTACCCATTCTCGGCAGACAACTTGTTCATTACTCCCCGCTTGTATTTAGTTTTCCTGATGTGAGACGCTTTCAAGCCCTCTACTTGTTCACATTATTCCTATTTACTTCTATTTTATCAACTTTATATATTCTACGATATTTTCCATCCCTTGTATAGTCTTCATGAAAATCAATAAGTAATTGCTGAACTACTCATGAAATAGTTGCCCCATTCAACATTTCAACTATGTTTTCACGCGTTTCCGTTAGTAATTATGACACCTGAAGGACTACTGTAGTTAGTGCTCGCTTACTAAAAGGCACTAACTGTTGCGAAACGCCGTCCTCTATTTACAGACGCGAAATTCTGTGTATTATGATTCCAATGATATTACGGAATCGTTGCATGACTACAAGGCGTGCTACTCGATGCGTAACTTTGATAACATTGAAAAATTCACGTTATCTTTATCCATGTACTTATCAAAAACATGAAAAACATTAGATAATTACCATATTATTCTATAATAGACCAGTGTTAGTACCATTATCAGCTACTACAGGCCCAGCTGGGTTCTAATCCATCCAACAAACCTTTTTTCGGTATCTCTGAAATTAAGAGTGATACTGCCGATTGCGGTCACGTGTTTAACCCCAGTCAGTATGTGATAGTGAGAAGTGTTTAAGATGCAGTTGGGTCAAATTAATTCCATTTCTAGTCTATCTTAGATTTATTATGTAATCCATAAACCATCGGTCGAGGAAATAGGATAGGTCAAATATAATATTACAAGAAATTTACAAAATTTTGCAATTAAAAATTTAAGGACAAAAACAGAAAAGATAATATTAATCTTCAATTTTCAGTCGATGGAGGATTGTGACAAATAAATGCGCCAGAAAAACTGGACATTCAGATAATTCAATAATAAAACGTTCAGGGTCAGGACAACCGCATAACGGCTAATTCCACCATCGTCATCCTAATTGGTGGAAATTAAAAATCGGTTTTTAGATGGAAGACAGTTATGATGCCGTTTAAGTCCAAGCTTAGTCAATAGGACTCTTGGAATTGAATTATTTTTCTTATGTACCGGGGTCAAAGACCTTGGGCATATGGCAAGAGCTGTCCTCTGATCCCATTGGATCAGCCGGCCAACTGCCTCCTGAAACTGGTGGAGACACGGAGAAGGGAATGCTGCGTCCCCACAGCAGACTCGTCTCCCGTCATTCGGAAGGGCGTGAAAATAGTACCCAATGTCCGACGTACCTGATGCAGGTTTTCTAGGGTTTTCCCTGCATCTCTTTAGGTGAAACACCGGGTAGGATCCTTAAACCATAGCCCGGGGGCCCTAGTTAACCCTTGGCTACCTTGCTCTACCTTCCGCATCCCCCTTTTCAATTCCCTTCCTATGTTATTAAAGGGGAGTTGCCTGTTTCAGGATCACCCTCATGTAGCCTGTTAACCAAAAAAAACTCATTAGCTTAAGGACGAGTTTAGCCAATAATTTATTTATTCTTGTTTCTGGTGCTATAAATGATAGTAATATTATAATCATGTATGACTGATTAATTAATACTGTGTTATAGTGAGTTTGTAGAGGGTTGTATAATTTGTATACTACACTTATAATTTTATTTATCTGACAAAAAAATGTTTTTAATTTTTTCCCGCCTTAGATAAATTTAAATGTATTTCGTGTGTAATTTATGATTTTAACAAACACCGGGTAATCAGCAATATTCAGGGCCCCGCCAAAAGACGCCTTCCCTGACTGACTCTTTTCTTCAAACACGTCATCTAGATTTTTGTCTTGCCATTTTAATGGAAACATTAACAAGCAACTTTCAACGTTCTTGGCGACGTTCCTCATCCATGACATCGTCCTTTATGTAAAGTTTCCCGGATCTTTAGTTCACTGTTATTTACCATTCAGTAAAACCTTTACCCTTTGGGAATCCCAACGGTCGATGCAGTTTGTGTGGATTGAATGCTGTTCCCCTCTTTTTCTGGTAAAAAGCGTATAAATATAAATAAGATTCCAGGTAGCTCCACGATCTTCTAGGGTTGTCACAAAAAAGCGGAACCAAATTCTGCAACTTTATTGGTCTACAGAGCGATGGATTTATATTTCTTTTTACACAAATTTCATATATTTCTTGCGAAACTTTCCAAGAAACGTAGTACCGGTAATGTATGTACATAATTATAAATTGATAAATGAAATCAGTCATAAAAAAGATATTTTGCGAAACTAAGATCCACTACATGGAAATGTGCTACAACTGAATACAAGGCGCTATGCCGTATTTTTGGCTGACAATCGGCTGTTAGCAATTCGTCTTCGTATTGATTTTGGTTCAATAGTTAAGTTCTGTGGAAAGGCGTTCTCTCTTCCTCGAGACACAGAGAACATAATGTATTTTACTTTCGTTGGACCATAGCACCTTTTCTCACAAGAAATAAAATTGAAGCGTCGCTAAATCCTCGTTCTTTTTTTTTCACCGACCCATCCGCTGCCTCCTCGTTTCCCCTTATCAGTTCTACGAGGCACTTCATTCTCTCTCTCCTTCCACTCCTTTACTTGAACGAGTTGGCCGTTACTTTATACATTATTTTCTGTCCTTAGAAATTTCCCCGAGTAAAATTTCTGTGAAACTCGAACAAAACAACAGACTTTCTCTGTTTCCCCCCTTTGGACGTCATTCTGCTTATCCCCAATCCTCTCTTTTTTTAAACCAGCTACGGTATAACGAATTTCCTAGTCGACCAAGGAACAAAGCGTCCTCGAGATTTTCAGGTAGACAAACTCTGCAATGTTGCTGAGATCGCAAGTTATTACAGTGCTGTTTCGGTTGCAAAGAGCCGGAGGCTTTTCCACAGAAATGGGAAATATATCTCCACAAAGCAAACGCATGGACGAGTCACATTCAGATCCTGCCTAGCGTTGACCCATAAATGAATTTAACGACTCGGTAAATAATATTAGCTACTGAGATAGAAGGAAGAAATTACTCAAATTCCATTTGAAGTATACGGCATTAAATTATAATTAACTTTTTACTGTAGCAAATTTTCTCTACTTCATCGGGAGGAAACCAGTGGTCATAGAACATTTCCACAGCTTTCTCTGTTATCATCGTCAAATGGAACTTGTGCGTCGACAAATTACTTTTTTGAAATTCTGATTTTATACACACAACCTTAGTTTTATTTTTTTATTATTACAATTTTATTTTATGTCGTATTAACAACTAGGTCTTTAGCTACCATACATTTAAATTAATTTGAATTATATAATTTTATTAGTCATATAAGTGCAATATTTGTTGTTGCGGTATTCAGTCCTAAGACTGGTCTGATGCAATTATTTTGAAATTATTTTCATTTACGTATAACGCCCACATCCTAACTAATCTGCTTAGCGTATTCAATACTTGGTCTCTCTCTTCCAGAATTATCTTTTCACAGCGCTTTGTGCTCGGCTCTAGTACTTTTCCTTGTAGTGAATCTTAATTACCTGTATTATGTTTCTTGGAAAGTTTCGCAAGAATCATGACATTTATGCAGTAAGGAATTTAAATCACTTGCTCTGTGGACCAATAATGTTGTAGAATTTGGTTCTGCTTTTTTGTGGCTACCCTAGAAGATCGTGGAATAATATGGAATATTTTTTATTATTTTATCCTTTTTTACCAGAAAAAGAGGGGAATAGCATTCAATCCACATAAAGTGCATCGACCTTTTCATTTCTGCATAACTACAACATCCTAACTAATCTACTTAGCGTATTCCATCCTTTTATCCCTCTTCTGTTCTCTAATACTAATTTTACAAGACCCTCATTTCTTAAAACGTGGCCTATTTATCTATCCCTTCTCTTGGTCAATTCCGTTTTAACTTTCTTCATCGTCTGTTCTATATATAACTTAACCAGCATGGGCGACTGACTGCATCCTTTACTTACTCCTTTATTGATTGCTGCTCAGTAAAAAGTACAATATATTAATTACACTAGCATTCGGCTGAGCCTGTATGAGAGTTCGTAAAAGTATGTTTGTCAATCATAGATTTATTTTCATTGTTATAATCTTCCTTATCGCTGACCTGTTGTAGTTTAGTGGCTAACGTCGCTGCCTCCCAATACACAGAGTTCCCGGGTTTGAATCCTGGCATGGATATTTGTTCCGTCCAGGTTAAGGAGACTGGGATTAAGACTGCTGGAGAATCGATACGCTGACCACGTGTCACTCCAAATTCGAAACGTGTCATGTAAAATGACAGTCCGCAGTCAATCCGGTAGGCCAAGGTCCTGTATGGGCTGCAGACCCACGAAAGAAGAAGAATCTCCCTTAAAGAGGAAGAAAGACTGACGTTTCGAACAGTAAAAACTGTTATTTCTCAATCAGGTGGAATAGCAATCAGCGCAGTGCTCACGAATCCGATCACTTGTTAAGATATAAACCTACTATACGTTCAATCAATTCCAGAGAGACGTCTATGGAGCCTACAAAATTTCTACAAAAAGTTAATTCCATGAGTGCAATCTTTAAATATACATGATGAAATATCCGAATCGCCTTTCGGCTCTGCTTCTCGCATTCAAGTAAAGTATAATAATGTAAAATCGTTTTTCTCTTCGAAACGAATTTCTCGTGTTTCAGTCTTTGGCGAAATTTGAACACTTTTTAAAATCATATAACCCGTTTAATCTTCTCAACAATAATTTAACAATGAAAAAGTCATTTTATACATGGTAGTACTTTAATATTAAAAACGGGTCTCTCTCACAAGCAAGGGGAACTTTTTCTCGCAGGTATTTCTCCCCGGATTGATTGCGGGCTCACCTTTGGGGATGTCTTGAACTGTCTGGTTTTTTCAAGGTTCTCACATGCCGAGGCAAATTCATCTAGTTTATGTGGTGTATGTACTGGGATTGAAGACCTTGGGCATACGGTAACAGTTGTCTGCTGATCCCGTTGGATCAATCGGCCAGCTGCATCCTAAAACTGGCGTAGACACGGACCCCACAGCAAACTCATCTTCCATCATTCGGAAGGCCGTGAGTAACAAAAAATCAGACCTACCTGATGCGGGTTTTCTAGGGTTTCCCCCGCATCTCTCTTAGAAGAAACACCGGGTAGTATCGTTAAAGTATAGCCCTGGGGGCCCTAGTCAACCCTTCGCTACCTTTCTCCACTTTCCACATCTCCCCCATTTTCCATTCCCTTCCTATGAGATTAAAGGGGCGTTGCCTCTTTCAGGATCACCCTCATATGACCTGTTACCCCACAAAACAATATTAAAACGGTTATTCGCTTAATACATTACCTGACAACGCTCTAAGGAGTTTATTATCATATTCAATATATCGGTGACTTCAAATGACATGAGACAATATACAATATATATTGTCGTTTTATATTGCATTTCCATTTCCTTTGAAGTTTGCTTTTAATATTACTTTAATTTTGGAGCGAAACCAATTGAACTAACTTTCTATGGTTTATGAAATTTTTGAGGAGAAAACCGCTGAGACGCTCGCTTTTGCTTATATTTAATCTCAATTTATTTTATTGAAGGTTTGTTTACCCCAAATCTCCCACAAGTAAATTACTCCACGGTTTTATTGTTTTATCAATCTCTGCTGTTTGTTTGCTACTTATTATTTTGATTTATACCATTTAGTAAGATAAATTTGATTTTCAAGCCAATTTCATTCCATTGTTCGTACTCTGTATAAGGTTTGAAAAGCATGAGCAAGCCTACTCCTCCGTAGAAGGTTATATCTGCTGTAATTGCTCCACTGCAGTTCGTACACATGGTTAATTTCACTGCATTTCTCTAAAATTGTTTGAACGACTGTATTTGATAATTTTGATTGCGATCCCAGAACGTTGTTAATAATTGGCTACATTAAGTTTAGTGAGTCACCCGCTTTAATTTTTAGCTTCCGTTTCTTCAATTCCCGTTAATTAAACTGGTCTTTTTGAATCTTTGTTTAATATAAAGTCCGTTTGTTAAATTTCTTTCGATGATACAATCTACCCTACATATTCGCATTTAATTATCCTGCTATCTAATAACGGCAGAAACTTTTACGAAATCAGTTGAACCATACAATATATTTTCTTTCAATTCATATTACGATTTCTATAGTATAAGCCTATATTAAAATTGGAGAACATCTCACCAAACGCTTCTCGAGAAATTGACCGACGTTTGTCGAGCTAACATGCAAAACCACCAATATATCGACCGAAGAACCCAAGGGCTGACGAGAAATGGGAGATATTCGTCTTCTGCCTGCCGATAGGGGAAACGTCGCGTTTATCATGACAGGGATTCCTACATTGGGAAAATTCTGCATTGATTGCGTTCTTTACATCTTTACTTTCCCTCACAGGACTTCAATTTGAAGGTTTTTCCCCCTTGATATTAACTGTGTGTAAGTGTCGCATGACTTAGCGAATAATTTTATTTATAAATGAATTCTCCAGCTAGAAATAAATATTAATAAAATACAAGGTTAGGACTTTTGAATAAAAATAGCACGACGACCGTTCCGTTCCTTTGAATGTCTTGAGATGCAAATATATTTTTTTTATAAATAAGCTATTTCATGAAATTTAAGGAAGTAATTTTCTAAGTATATGCACTAACCACACATTTCAGCAGAAAAAGGAATTTTTTATTATATAATTTTTTCTGACTAAATTGACTCGTGTATTCATTTATTGTAATGAAGTTGAATAAAAGAACTATTAATATTTGATTCGTACTTGTTGTAGTAGTAGAAAATCAGCCCTTAGACTGGTCTGATGCAACCCTCAGTGTTAACCTATTCTGCGCAAGCTTTTTCATTGCTACATAGCTACCACGTCCCACATACTCCTAAACAGATTAGTGTATTCCATCCTTAGCTCTTCTGTTTTTATCACACACACAACGTGGTCTATGAATGTATCCCTTCTCTTGGCCAAAGTCCTTCATATTGTTCTGTCCTCTTATTTTTATTAAATTGTTTATATTTAAAAAAAAGAGTGTGAATTTTCAAGTACACCAAAGGTACGCTTATGATTATGTATTTTTTGTTTACTAACCCCAAGTAATTTCAGGTTTGACTTCCAGAATTATATATTTAATATGACTGATATTGTATATTTCTTAATTTTTCTCCAAAATCATTTATCAGTAACAATAAATCGAAACTATTTACTAATTTTGTTTAGTATTGAAAACACTTTCCTTCGGTAAATATTTTTGTATTATATTACCCTGAAAATTATAGTTTTTAAATAACACATTTACGGTTCTACAAGAATTTAATTTTCTTAATAGCGAATTATTTTTAAGTGACTGATAAAAAATCTTGTGGGACAAAATACAAAAGAACCCTAATAATTTTACTGCATATGTATATTTTGAAATGTAACATATTTTCTAATATATATTATATATAAAATCTGACACAGTTTCCTTAATTATCTCGTAGCCATTATTATCTATTGGAAATTTAATCCTTTTGTGTATAATATTTTCTTTTCGAAAAATTTCACTAGTAACCTCATATATACTGTGATAAAAAAGGGGATTTTGGTAAGGTTGTGGCGTTATGAGGCGCAGTTCGGCCAACAACAATGGATAGTCGGCCGAAAGATGTTTTTCCCCGCGGGGAAGGCCCGCTTTGCCTGTATAAAAAATGACGATGGTGAACCCCCGCGGGAAAAATGAGGGCGGGGAACCCCGAAATGTTAAGAAATAGGGGAAGTCCCGCCAGAAGCTTTATAAGGGAAGCCGATGGGTGGCTCGAGATCAGAGTGCGTCAGAGAGTGGTGAGAGGAGACATCAGAGTGCGTCAGAGAGTGGTGAGAGGAGACATCAGAGTGCATCAGAGAGGGGCAGACGAGACCCGAGTGGATCAGACGGCAGTAGAGACCTCAGAGTGGAGCAGATCAGATCGTGGTAGAGACCTCAGAGTGGCAGACCAGACGAGAGCAGACCCGAGAAGGGAGGCGACCAGACCCGAGAGGACGTGGCTCGACCCCAGTAGGCAGGCGAGTGATCAGACCGCAGAAGGGAGAAGAGTGGAGCAGAGAGCAGATATCCAGAGACGCACAAACATTCGAGAGGTGGATGTTTGTTGGGCCAGTAATTGTGGGTAAGCGATCTAAAATTTGTGAAACTTGCTCATTGCTATGAATAAAATTAACATTCAATTATTTTCTTTCTATTTTCAGCTGATGCATACTCCATCTCTTGAGAGACCCAAAATCCCCTGGGATTAAGCCCGTGTCTTCACGTAAATTAATAAACAAAATTATTAAAATTGATCAAATATTTGTAATTTAAATTAATAAATGTTTTATATACACAAAAAAGTATATTACAATACATATATAAACAAATATTGTTCAGCTGCCTAAAGTGGAATAACCAAACGTGTACGAATTTTCATAGTAAAACTTCGTCACATATGATTTTAGACGAGCAGCCTACCTACAATGTAATATTCACATTTATTGAATCGTAATTCAACGGTTTTAATGAGCCCTTTAAAGTTACTACTCCAGTAGCTCGTAGATACTTGTCCCATTAAAAATCTCTTGTGTCATTAAAACTGAGCTGCGTTGAAATAAAGCTGCTTCAAAACACACACGCACACAGGGATCCGTGTTCGCTGGCGTGACTTTTAAAAAACGTTCATTAAGAGAGTTTCTGATACAGCACGATTTTTCAGCGCGACTATTTTTACATTCCTCCCGATTGAGGCAATAAAGGCTTCCCGGATTCGAATATCTGGAGAGAAATAAAATACACTGCGGCTGATGACTCCCTCCTCTAGCATTAGAAATCGTCTAGCTATTTTAGTTTCGTGGCAAAAACCAAAACGATACATACTGCAGCTAATAAAATAAGTTATGGAGTGTAAAGTGAGGTGGCTGGGAAATTAGGTGACAATTCTTTATCACTATTATTATCATTAACATTTAGTCATTTCACAACCGGACAAAATGATAATTATCAAAAAAATTGTTTTGGACTACCATGATATAAGAGAATGGACATAGAATTTTTTTACTGTCATAGTGAAGAGTCCTTTTTTTTCAAAATAAATAAATGAAAATATGGCCAATAAATAATAAGTACTTAATAAATACAAATATAACGTTTCATCCAAATTTGTGGACTTCTTCAGATAAATATACAACCAAAAAATATATAAAATCAAAATTAATTTCTAATACATAGAAATTTGTTCAAATATGAAATGTAATATTCAATATAAAAGTTGTATTAATTCAAAAGTGCTTACTTGTTGCACACCCTTACATTTTTTTAACTTAAAGTCAGAAAATTATGTGTGAACCAATTACCTTTGTTCTATACATTCATTGGTTCTAAAGATACATTTTTTGTGGATAGTTGCTTTATTGAAAACAGAGGAAGGTATTAGATTAAATTTTTATAGAGAAATTTTCTATAGACTGTTCATTGTTTTTAGTTATTTTGAAGAACATAATTACTTTAAATTGTTTCTTTCCCACGTATATTTCTGACTTTAATAACACGCTTATTGTAATATATTGATTATACACCCTATATAGGTTATTCTTAGTAGTATAAATATTTTTTGAACAATGTTACCTGGTACTAGCGCCAACAATACCACCGTACAAGAATTTCAATTAACAACACATATTGCATTAATAATACCAACAATATACATATAAGGAACATTAATGCTTTCTGTTTATTGGTGATTTAAGGAGACGCAAATGCGGAAACGTGTGGTAGAGTTATAAACAATCTTCAAGATTTCTCCAGCTTTCGTCTATTATATCCAATGGAATTTCACTTGACATCTTTACCAAATGTCGCTAGGCAATGTGTGCTTCCAGTTATTGCCACTTTTCAATAGAAAAATGTATAAGATTTCCATGAAGCAGTATATAAATTAAAACGAAATTAGCGCAAAAGTTTGTGTGAATATTAAGAAGAGCGTTTCTAAAATATCTATAATATTGGAAACATACAAAGAAGACGAAATTTTCTACTACCTGTAATGTCTGTGCCAGTCTATCTCAACGGTCGTCATAATCTTAATCCTTAAATAAAACAAGTCTAGTGAAGGGATGTATTGTGAATTTTTACCTCTACTCGCCTAAATTATCGTAATTATATTGGTTGACTGAGCGCGATGTTAGCATATTGGATATTTTTGCAATACTCTGAAAAAATCGGTGGATTCAAAAATAAAATTCCAGTAGTCTTGGTACATGCGGTGTTAATTAACACACTTATAACAAATTAGTTTATAGCGATCGGATGCAGAATATAATTATAGCGCGATAATAGTTAACCACTGGCCCGTTCAAGCAACTAACATTTACGTATCAACCATCTTATTATATCAGCAGGATGGTCGTAAACCACCGGAAGTCACGTAAATTTGCTAACGTGACGCATCGCCGGATACGGTCTGGATTTACTCTTCTTTGCCTTCAAATACAATATACTGTTTTTTAGTAACAGGCGAATTATTGCAATATGACCGGTTGAAATGCAGGTAGATTACATATACCGCGCTTTTTCAAATTTTGGAATGACAGACATGCATTCCAAACGTAATAGTAGATTTCTTTCTTCGTTTGAATAGTAGTATTAGAGGTTTACTTTTCACTTTAAACAGTTCATGAATCTGTACATGTCTCGCTTACGTCGATTTACTTTATAAAATAAATTGTTTAGATATATTTTATTTTTGATTGAACTCACCACTACGAAAAAAAAACACATTTGTTCTTTGAGCACTAATTTGAATTTGTCAATAATTCATCTGTAAAGTACCTGTATTAGTAACATTTCTGTACCACGATCATCGATCTGTGCATATGACGTCGACTGGCTTCTCTGGGGAACCCCGAAATGCACCTGTGTCGTGACATTTCCCACCCCGGGGCCCAGCTGCGCAGACACAAATGTGTTTCCCCGTGTATGTGTTAGTGTGTTCCTGTGTATGTGCCCCTGTCTGCGCTGTCAGGGGAACAGCTGGCGATATTGTACTCCCACCGCGGGATTGAAAAAAAATGAGAACCCTTCGCCGAGATTAAAAGATAAAAATAATCTAGCATAATCGTTGCAGAAGTCGTTTAAAACTAAAAGGAACATACATGTAAAAATAGGTAGAGAATAAAACGTGAGATTATGAATTACATGTTTCCTTTGTAAACTTAATTTTTAAAAATATGCAGAGGCGATATTGTAGCAGTGCATGGCTGAAATTTAATATGTAATACATACATTACTAACCTCGTCGGAAAAGTTACTTTAGATTGAACAAAATAAAAATATAGTAGTTTAAATTTTCAATATAAATGCGCTTTATATTGCATATGTAAGAGTACTTTTCAGGAGCTTCGAGGAATATTTTATTGACGTTTTGAACTACTAAATTTTGTTTGAGTTGAGTGAAGTCATTTTGTTCTTAGGAGACCCGTTGTGTAGTACTTTCAGTCAGTTCTATTTTAAACGAAGGTAATTTATAAGTACGAAGAGTACAACAAATCCTCTATTTATACACCTTTCATTGCATATACAGTAAACCCAAATTTATACCTGATAGCATCGAAGCAAATGAAAATACATTTTACTTAATAAACATCTACGTTTGAGAAAACATTGAGAAATAATGTCTATAAGAAGCACGGTGAAGGTGAATGTTAAAGCCATTTCTACAGATCCATAAAAACATTACTACCTTGTAATAGATAAATAAACATAGATAGGTCGAGAAAATGGAGAATATTTTCGGCTAATGTTTGAGAGTACTGCGTACTTCTATTCACGCATTAAACCTCATCTGTAGTATTGTTTGTTGTGGTACGTCAATTATTTACTAATTGGATAAAGAAGTAGCCAATTAACGATGCTTTGTATAATATCTAAAGACTTTGTTGTTTATGTGAATCAAAATAAAATTAAAAAACAAAAATAACAATGGTCTTCTCAGTCTAATTAGTATGTATCTAAACAGACGTTTTATGTATTCAACAATGGACGCGTATCCGCATTATTAGCGTCTGCATAAAAAAACAATTTTTACTAACATTCTTTTCTAATTTTTTCATTTCAATATTAGTTATCATATTCTTTCTAGGTTTCTAAACTTCTTTTACACTTTCCAACTAATTATTGTGAGGTTCCAGTATGAGTTTTTACTTCATTGTAGAAACTTTAATGTATTGCAGATCAATTTATAACATTCTTATGTTTTACAGTATTTAATTTTTCAATTCGAGACTATCATTAAAATTCCATAAATTATTAAGTTTTACATTTCTTTACTTATTTTTTATTTTGTCTCATAATTGGCTACTTCTTTTTATAATTAGTATAAATCAAACTCAGACGTTATATATTGTCTACGTTTACTGTTTATTATTATTAAGAGATTATTTTGGAAAATTATTACAAGATTAATGAAATGGCATCGGATTTTCTACACCTGGTCCATGTCATGTATTTGTAACTTAATTTCAGTTATGAGTTTCCTTATGGACAGGGCTTTTGATTTTAATATTGAACTTTTACGAATCGTTCAATTTCTAAGTTTTCTCGTAAACCAGCTAAAGAATCACGAAGAATGCGTTTCTTATAACTTCAAGTCGGCGGTTATTTTAAAGACTGGTTAATTTGGCATGTTGGTATATTCAGAAAATTTCCTAGCACCGCGATAAGAATCACAACTTTAGGCCATTAAAAATAGTCGTTAACCACGTTCGTGTAAGAATGTCAAGCATGAATTTACAACCATGCGTCGACAACTTTTGCCACGGAAATTACTGCTCCTACGCGTCTGTTTTTCGCCATGACTCATTGAGGAGGAGACTCAGCGGGAAACTTTCATAATACCTGGTGATATTAAGAAAATGAAATTATTCTCCCTTAGCCAGGCAGAGAAACGGGTGCAATACCTCGCCTAATCATGTCTTATGGTAAGACGAATTATATAAATTTGGTTTGAGATAATTGCAGAGGTTATTTCTAGGTAGTCTGGATGACGAAATGACAAGAAACCGTCCTATTTTTCATTCCATATCACGTGAAACCTGAAAAGAAACCCCAACAGTAGAAATATTAAATTATGAAACAATAATTAAAGAAAAAAACGTAGCTAAAATTCAATAAGTGTTTTCCCTCTAAATTTCAAGTTGTGAAATTGCATATGCAATTGATACTATTCACGGCATTAGAAAAGGGCAGACAAGTATTTTAAAATTTCACGTTGTAATACTTGCTTACAGAAGGAAGTTTGTTTTCTATCTGACTGACAACTAAATCCAAAAACTTTTAATTTTAAAACACAACACATAATTTTAATGTCGAGTGCAAACTGAAACATGCAATGCGGCATCAGCTGGCAAACAAAATGTTTTTAAATTTCAATCTTACTAGCAATTTGATGTTTCATTTTGTAATAACTACCCACAATACTCCGTTCAAATTATACGTTCAAATTACATTCAATTAACTAGCCTAAATCGCAGGTAAGTTTAGTTGTCCAGACTTCGGGAAGGAATGCAGCGTCGCTACAGCAAACTCCTTCCCCGTCATTGGAAGGACGTGCGACAAGTACCCAATAGCCCGAACTACCTGATACAGGTTTTCTAGTCGAAAATTGAGTAAGATGATTAGACTATACTCCTGGGTCCAAATTAGCATATGGCTGCTTTGCGTCCACTTATGTACACCCCAATTCAATTCCCTTACTATGCTATTAACGGGAAATTTCCACCACGTGTTACCTGTCACTTTCAAAATAAAGTAAATAAGTTGGATTAAAATGTATAGAAAGCCAAAATAAATTTGAAATTGTAAAACCATTTCATAATAATTTAATCTTTCCATGAAATTTTTCTATAAACATAATAAGAATAAAATTCTAATAATTTTTAATACATTTCAATTTATAACAAATCTTTGACGCATAATAATTTTTAAAATTGCTTCGAAAAAAGGCCACAAGCGTTACACATGACAAAATTAAATGTTGGATGGAGACAACAATTTTAAGTTGACCTCAATATAAATTCGTGAGACAGCCCTTTACCCGCATATGATTGTTTGAATAAATTATGTAGAATTACCAAAGTAGGAGATAATTCTACGAAATAGGACGCTTGGTGAATATGACATGGAGCCAGTAAGCAACAGATCATTAAGAGATAGGCCACATGAAAATAGAAATCCAATTTCCCAGACTTATAAATTATTTAATCGCTGCCACTCCATTTAATACACAGGTCTTTAAAACTTATTGAAAAATTTATATGCTGCCTTTTTTGGGATACGGGGCAATAACAATGTGTCGAACTAAAGCTACTCTGAAATTCATTGCAAATTCGCTTCCTGTCCCGCGCTACTTAATTATTTACACTTATCCTCACTTTATTATTTGCCGCAAAATATTTTTCAATCCCTTTATTTCAGAAAATAAAATATATCATAAAAATAGTGTGCGAATATACCTTCAATTTATATTCGTTAATATTGTTTCAATTAGTCCCCAGTAAAATTTCATTGCTAAACCAACATAACGCATAGTTCAATGGAATATTTCTGTCCTGCATTTATCTGATTATCAGTTCGGCGAGAGGACACACTAACTTCTATTGCACCAGAGGTATTATATTCCATTGCGAGATTTCAGGAAACCAGACTAAATGTGAAACTATGCTTTCGTGATATTTGTAAAACATTTAAGCAGAGAGTTACAGAAAAATTCAGAAACAGATATGACGCGATTGAAATAAGCCAGGAATATCAAGAGGGACTATTAACGACTGGCCACATCACACTTACAAATTTTGTTAAATTTATATTCTTAAGTAATGATGCACGAATATGGATAGGGTGGATCAAATACTATATATATTGCTTTTATCTTATTTAATGTATTTATAAAACTAAAATTAATGTTTTCCACCCGAGCCTTGCCATCGCTTTCTTCCTACTACCAGAAAATATTTATTAAGACAGATTTTTATTAGTGTATATTTATCTTTATGTCGTTTTGTTTAATTTTATTGACTGAAATAGTTGCTCCCACGAGTACGTCCTACAAAAATTGCATAAAATTTGTGCTTCTCACTTTTAAATTTCCGGGTGTTTCTTACCTAAATAAGAAAATCGTCTGTGAATTTCAACTTCTCGATATTTGAATTTACAACCAAATCATTCTTGAAATAAGTTCATTTCAGTTGTATCGAAATGGGATCATTTGCAACTTCAAAGGGAAAAAACCCGATAAACATTTAAAAACAGTTTTCTTGTAAATCTTTGACTTAACTATAACGTTTATCGAATTCATTTTTGTTTTCTTCAATTTTCCCGTAGTATCGAGAAAATGACTTTGATTTTAACTGCTCACAAGTGGGAACTATTGTCAAAACTTAAAGTCAGTTTAAGTAAAAAATAAAAACTTGAAATTTCTTCGTACATATTTTCTATTAATTGATTTTTGCTTTGCAGTGTAATATTAACATTCTCCAGATGACCTACAATATATGTTAAGATCTTCATTGTATGATATATAATTATTTCCTCTAAATCAGATAGATGCTGTACGGTAATTTTTGATCTATGAAAAAAATACTATCTTCAAATTCAGATTCTAAATCTTTAAAGAACGAAGTAAATTGGTAACGATTCAGTGCTCTCAAACGAATAAAGTTGACTGCCTTTGTTCCTCTTTTAATATTTAATTTTGATAGTTTTTAAAGAGAAAAATTGTGGATGAATAAGACAATGGAAGTCCTCATTATCTGATTATCTGGATATTCATCTTGTAACATTCTTGTCAGTCATGTCACAAATCATTTAGTTTCACCCGTCAACAATTTAGCTCCGTCAGATTTTTTTTCCAGAAACGAGGATATTGTGTCAACTGCTATTTTCTTCGCAACAATTTTTTTCTAATTTAATTTTATTTCGTAGCGTGTGGGCCACAAAAAACTGCCTCGTGGGTCGCGTGTGTCGTCCCACGGGCCGTCAGTTTGACGCTCCTGGCTTAAGCTACGCTGGTTAGGTAAAATAAAAAATTAATTATGTGCAATAAATAAATGACCGTTAATTGTGACACAATATGGGTATAATAATTGCAGTAAGAATTCATTCAACGCACGTGTCAGTTAAAAGCAAGTGAATAAGAACGATTGTATTTTGAATTTTCAATATGGCATGATTGTAATACGAATTTATTATTAATGATGTAGTGAAATTTTGATTGCCAAATAAAATTGTAAATGTTAACTTGGTTATTATTAGGGAAGCCAGATATGGTAAGTATGTCTCGGCGTGGAGTTAAATTAAAATGTAATAAGATAAATATTGAATAAAAGGAAGAAACTAAGGTTATTTTTAAGGTAAGTAACAATATTCGTTTAAAAACTAACACAATATTATTTGCCTGAGATTTTATCTATCATTACCCCAGACTACTACTCCATTACTAAAGCAGCGTCACTTTGAGATTTATTTCAGTTAGAGCGTTTCGAAAAGTCATATCAGTGAATCGTTTCTTGAATGCGAGGAATATTGCGCCTCGGCATGTGTTTGAGTAGCATGGAGAAGAAGTAATTAGTGATGTAAGAAGTGGATTAGACTGTTTAACAAAGGTCGTGGAATTATGCAAGGTTGCTTTAATCACAGACGGCATCTTTCGTGGCCCAAGGCACATGAAACCGGGTTTTGCTTCATGACATGTGCCTGAGTAAAGTTGGCGAATACGCGGAGAAATGGTGTAAGACTTACGGTTATGATTTATAATAAAATATCTTGAAAATAATGTTCTGTTATTTTTTAAATAATTATCGGTTACTTACCTTACAAACAGCACTCCTACAAGTATGAAATAATTGTTGTGTTCAAAGGTGATCACGAAAACGTTATCGACGATATATTATTCTAGTTGAAAGGTACTATACAGAATGAATTCCGGGTACAATTATATGACAGAAATGGAGTACTCAGAATGAAACTTCTTTCAGGTAATTTCACGCTGTTTTCAGATAGATCAATATGATAATATTTGGATGATTAAAAGATAATAAAATGAAAAATTGATGTAAAAGTAACAAAGCTATATATTTATAGTTATGTAACAAATTAATGAAAATTCAAATAAAAATATTTAATACAATATGATGCGAATAATACGGTCTAAAGTATGGATGTAAAAGAATACGTTAATAATCTTGGTTGGTGTTTATGCTTCCGTTACTCAACAATAGTGAGCAGTGACGGCTATAAATATAAGTGGATAATAATGAATTACTATTGAGTGTTCTGCATACACGAAAGTTCATAGTATTGGTCTGTAGATTTTCTTCTTCACCTAGACCTCTTAACTCCTTCATTCAGCACCCAACACCTACTTGTTTCTCACGTCAACTCGTCTAGCAACTGCACTCTTCCTCTTGCAGTATCTGGCATTGTGTCTTACGATGATCTGATACTTTCCTTAAAATATGTGTCCAATGCAGTTTGCCTTTCTCTTATAAATTTTGAGATGGATCTGTTCTTCTTAGAACCCATTCATTTTTCATCTGTCCAAATCATTTTTTCAATTTTTTCCCGAGGCAAAATTGCAACCTTTCCCTTGGCTTGATTCTCATGTTTGTGATCCCGCTCCAGCACTTCATCAGGTTCTTCAGTCCAGACTTGCTTGTTAGTAGAGCTACGTTGTGTCACTGCAATACCAGACATCATTTCATTCGTGCTGTATTTTGACTAAAGACTTGCAAAGTACTTGAGCCAATCGAAGTTTTGGAATAGTTTTATTTCCACAAATATATGTAATGACTCCGATTTCTGTAATATTTACATCACTTTGGACTTTATCCGAGAGGTGCGGACCCATATCGTCTGTCCATGCTGTATTATCCCTTTTAAAAAAAGCTTTCCCGTCATTTCAATTGAGAATAATAAAAAGGAAGATCAATTAATTGTTGTTTATGTTTTTCTTCTTTTAGTTCGCGTGGTTTGTGGGCTTACGCTGATTATTCAGCAAGGACAGTTTGATAGGAGAACATAAATTGAATGAAATTTCTCGCGTTTACGAGGGTACGGTTTTCCCTAGTAGAAATATTTTTGTATACAATAAGCAGAGATATTATTTTCTTCAGGTTGGGCGTAGACGCCTACGAAGCAGCTCTTTGTTTGACATACCAAAGTGTTTAGCAAGAGGACGTGCTGAGCGCTACGCTACGACGTTTCGTGACTGTTCTTACTCAATTAGTTGGTTGGCTTGTGTGGCACGTTCCTATGGGTAAACTGCTCTCTGCACCTGCCTTCACAACTCCCGTCAACCTTCCCTCTTGCAAGGATGAAGTCGCGGTCCTTGACCATGTGTAACCTCTCCTTCGCGGAGGACAGACACTCGTCTTGTACCAAATAGGCAATCTAGTATGAGGCCACCTACAAAATGGCAGGATGGTTTTATACGACCTGCAAAAGCTCCAAAGCGGACAAAATCTCAACTGCCGAGATTCAATACCCATTCATCAAATTCTGTTCAAAATAATGATTAAGTAGAGCAAATCTTAAATAGATGACCATATTTTGTCCTCCACCACTAACCTTTCTCAATGATGTAAATATACTTCACAAAGCTAATTGCTAATGCGTCTGCTAATTCCTAAAAATTACCTTTGGCAGTTACCTTTTGGTAAATTTTACCTTAACGTCGTATGGTAAAGTAAAATAGAATATGATGTATATTATAAACTTAAAATGAATTAATTTGTCTACGTGTCTGTTTGATACTGTAAAACAATAGTTTGGCAACCAAGAGCTCGCCATAGTAATTACTAGGCAATGACGAAATTGCTTTGTTCCGCAGAAAACATTCACTCAAATCAGCGAGAGTCATAAGAATTTTGGCTTCTAAATGTGGTGAATACAAATGTATTTAATATATTGTTTTCCTTTTGAATTGTGTGGCCTACCCAAAAGCTATTTGTTTTGAAATCCTAAAAAGGCCCCTGAACCCTGTTTTAAAATGATGCCACCCAATTTCAACGAGCTGTGATCGCACTCTAGCTGAAGTCTAAACATCTCCAAAAATAGGTTCGCCAAATAATATTATGTACAATAATCTTGTGAAAAATTGTTAAAAATAAAATTTATATTCATAATAACGAATTGGAGTTTTTGATTTTAAACAACTTATTTACAAAACCTCTTTTTAGACTTTTGTTTTAAGAACAGTTTTGACAATCGGAAAATTCCTACACCATAAAATGAGCAATAACTCCAGCCTCGGAAGTCTCTATAATACTAGCAATTAACGATTGTGGCTGGGATGTTCTACCGACATGTATGAGGGCGCCTGACTAGCCCACGGGTTTAAGAAAGGCCCTATTCACTTCTCATTACACACAAAGTAAAGTTTCGTACTTCAAACTCCAAACCACTTTTTCGAACATATTATTTCAAAATATTTAATAAATATAAATTTGAGAAATGAATATATAATTGACTGGACTGGAGTCCAACGTATTAGCTACGTTAGGTTCAAGTTCATTGTAAGTTTATTAATAGGTTACATTAGTAAAGTAACTTACAGATTGAATTATATTACAGTACCTAAATGGTGATTATCATTTTCCACGATATTGGGTATTTCGTTCGTAAATTATAGATTGTTTTGTACCGTATCTCATGTAATAGTGTGTAGAACTGATATATATGAGGTATTTTTTTAAAAAAAGGGCCAATTAAGTAATTGGTAGTTTGTTCTGAAGCAGTCTATTTGGTAATCAGAAGGGCGAATAAGGCCTTTCATAAACTTCTGACCTGGGAGCTGTTGTCCATCTGACATTTGGGCTGTCCAGCCGAAATCACTAGTTGGTACTACTATCGATCAATTCTAAAAAGTAGTACTGCTTTTCTTAGATCCACTAGTGTTTGAAACTTTATCACGTGGCTTCTTAATTTTGTACTCTTATCATGTTACTCGGGTTTGCATTTAACAGCTATTTATTATACAGAAACACTCGAGACTGATGTATGCCTAAACCGATCTTACCCGACCGCCATCCCGAATATACCCGACGGTTGGCTCATATGATGGTATAACTCATACGGACCTTGTTGTTTCATAATATGTGAAACATAGACAATTAATTTAGTTAAAACTGCCCATTCGAAGTATTAATTTTCTGCTCAAAAAATGCACGCAATATGGTTTGATTTAAGAGAAGTATAACAAATATGTGCGCAAATATTTTTGTTTGTAGGTAGTTGTATATATATCTCCAAATGCCGTTTCTGTTTGAAATGTGCAATAATTCTAGTTAAAACAGAAACGAAAACGACTTGATATAAAAATTTACAACCCGATACAATTTAATGTCCATAGTTCATATCCTTTAATCACCACCTTTGACAATTTATTTATTTTTTAAGTATTCCAGAGAAACACTTGAAATGTTGTGAATCATACATCCAACATGTACACATCTTGAATGGTAAATATTGGAAGATAATTCAATTATTCGTAATAATCTATAAAGAGAACCCTACTCTGCAAATTCTTCTCTGTTTCGTTTTCCAGTTTCTCTGCTTAGAATACCACACCAGTCATACAACATTCACTCTGAAGGACCTTAATGGACCTTTCTTGAGAAAAAAATGTAAAAATTTCATTCACTTTTGTTTTTAGGAGGTGCCAATGTGACGTCTTAAAGATCTTTTGAGGTGTGTCGTCCTGCACCAGATACGTAAAAGGCAATCACGATTCCTTTAATGTTGTCAATATACGTTCCAAAACTCCAAAAAGGCAACTATGAAACCACAAGATGAAGCATAATCGTAGTCTTTGCACTCAGTTGTCGGTAATTGTTGAAATATTTACTCTCGAATAATATCATTAACAGCTGTGTAGTGGTACTAGACGTGGTAACTTTTAAGAAAAAATGTTTTCAAACCTTAGGGGCTTGAATGTAAGAATGGATTTATTCTTATTCTCACAACATTAAGGTGCACGTATGCTTTTATGCTAAATCATAGACGTGTAAGACGATTATTTATAAAATTATACATTGAATTATTAATTGTTTTAAATTATTTAACACGACGCACCACTTTGCGTCGCATAATTCCCGTTTCGTCAAACTTGCAATAATGATCTGTTATATAAATCTTAATTCTTTTAATACTATTACCAAAAGAGATACTATTTTCTCGAGGTTTATTCGAAGAATCATAGAGAACTAAAAAAAAACTGTTTCTATGACGCAATCTTCCCGTGTCCTTTAAAATAATTTCAGATATGATTCAGTAAGAGCAATACGACATTTTAGATAAGCGATCTGTGCAACGGTCCGCTAATGTGGACAAGGTTAAGAAACCTGTCAGGCAACTGCTGCGTGTGATTAAGGTCCTTTAATCTTAACATTCGCAAGGTATCAATAAGATTACGAGACATATATGCTGAGGCTGTGACCTACGCGAAGCAGCTTTCTACTGTATTAAAATAATAATAGACGCAGTTTTTCAGGGCATACAGATTCGTTGCAACAGATCAGCGGTGTGAATAATCATTGGCCTTAAGGCAATTGTGAGTTAGGGACGTAAAATGACTGTTTAATTATGACGATTTGATAAAAGGTACTGACCAGAACTGTATTATGGTGTCACGCTAGTTAATTATAACAGAGGCTCGTCGCAAGGCACCGATTAATCAAGCACAATTAACGGTAGGATTAGTACAGTTTAAAAAGTAAAATGTAGAAGCTCGCGACACAGTATTACATTATATATCATATATTTAATTTATGATGAATATATTATATACTAATAAAATCTACCGGAGTCGACTTACAAAAAATATATAAAATATAATTTATTATCATTGACTTTAAATTGTATAGGCCTTAAAAATGTGCCTTAGAAAGATTTATAATTCATGAAGTTCTAGAAATAAGTACTGTATTACCATATAGCAAGTGCTTTAGACTCCGTCAAGTTCTTTCATAACTATTCTTCATCTTCACCATCTCTACGGTCCTTTGGAGTGGACTTTGGTTTCCCATACGATTGTCCTACATTATATTCTGTCCTGGGCCCTGACTTTCCAATTGTATACACTCATGTTTCTCAGATCATGTTCAACATCACCAAGCCATCGTTTCTTAGGTCTTCCTCTCCGTCGGACACCTCCCATGTCTGCGTTTAAGATCTTTGTTAGTCTCTCTTCGTTCATTCTTTGCACATGGCCTAGACATCTCAGTCTCATCGCTTTTTTATGACTTAAAATATTCTCCCCTCTGAGTAATTCTTGCACTTCCCTGTTGTTCCAGTTCCCTCTCGCATAAACTGGCCCATATATTCTGCGGATAATCTTCCTTTCAAATACTAAAGGGCGCTGTTCATCTGCAACTTTCAGGGTCTACGTCTTGGCAGCATATGTGACAACTGGCCTTACCAAGGCTTTGTACATTATTTTTGTCCCTTTGGATAGGAGATTTGATTTACACAAACTCATATAGGAAAAGTATGCTCGATTTCCTCTTATTAATCTATCACTTATTTCTTGTTCCATATTATTATCTTCATTTACTATTACCCCCAAATAATTAAGTTCTTTACATTTTTAAATTTGGCGTTTCCTATTGCTAAATTTTGTTTCTCTTCTTATTTGATTTCCACGCATTTTCAGATATTTTGTTTCATTTTCAGACCTAAATTCTTTGCTTCGGTCTTAAGAGTTACATACGACTCTTTCAGAGCTTCGATATGCCTTCCTATAATCATAATAATATGAATATCCATAGACTTGCTTGGATTTGTGCACAATGGTACCATTAACGTCATTTGTTCTTATTACTTTATGCAGAACCAAATTAAAAATTACAATGGACAGTGCATCGCTTTGTTTTACTCCGGAATTTATTACAAACGGCTCGACATCAATTTCCCGACTCTTATTGTTGCTTGGTTATTGTATAGTGTCATTTTACATCGTATTAATTTGAGTGGTATATCAAATTCTTCTAGACTTTCATAACTTTTGTGTAGCAATTAATCTTTCTCATTGCACCGGCTTGTATTTGAGTCTACAAAACAGCTGTTTATTATAAACAACATTCAATACTTATATTTGCATCACGCCGGCCCGCCCGAATACACAAATTTATTCGATCCGTATATTATATAAATTCTAAATGGAATTTAAAGAGAAGTCATTTCACTCCGGTTAAAAAATCCAAGTGTGTGAATCGTAGCTATTACTTTTAATAACTGGAATATAACATCAGTGTTTATTTTAATGAAGGGTTCATGCTATTGGAGCCGGCTATCGGAGACGTGCTTTCACCTTTATATCCTTTGCAGCAGCGACTGCAATGTCTGCATTCCCCCTTCTTTACGGAATTAGCTGGCCCAGCTTTTTCCCCTTCGCTCTGCAAATGATACGGTCCCCAGCCCTCCTCGCCCCTGCTGCACCCACCAGTGCAACACTTTTGATGTTTTGAGAAGCTGACACCCCATATACCCCCGGCTGCACGGTCCCCTAGCCGAGTGAAACAAATTCCACCATATGCACCTTCGCCCCCTTCTACTTCACAATGGCTGCCAGCGTGCGTAAGTACATACATCATAATGGGTTGATCAGGGATCCAGTTCGCTTGCCTCTGCACTACTTTTGTTGAGGTAGGTGATTCATTGACAGGCATTCGATATAGTTTTATTTAAGGCCGGAACCGGTTCACTGAATTCATATTTACAAAATTCAATGGGCTGGGTACAATGGAACAAGTCCAAGTTGAATTCGAATTTTTGAAAGCGCCATTCATCGTAGTCCAGTTTTAATCTTGAATCACATCATAAATATTCTCCTAAAGGATAACTCCACCTATTGAAAGTTGTTATCCGCTCGCAGACGATCAATACAAATCACAATCAAATTTTATATTCTTGAAAAGTGTCAGATAAGCACGGCGTATTCACAAAATCTACGACGTTTTCTGTGGCCGTCCACTCAAGGTCAAGGTTGAATTTCGTTATCTCTGATCTTTCATGGATGAGGTTGGCTAGTATCCGAACGACATCTCTGTGGACATTATTGGTGACAATGGCCTCTCAACATTTAACTGAACTAACTACGACCATGGACAGCAGGAATGACGATGGCCGAAAACGTAAATGAGCATCTACGGTTTCCGTAACACGTTCTTCGAGCCTCACGCTCCGTATTGCAGTGCGTAAAGAAATCAAGTGGACCAAAGAAATTAGACTTGAAATTGACTTTCAACAATAAGCAACAATGAAAGACGACGAGGAAATAATTGGTGTTTCATCTGTATATTTTGTGGGAAAAATAATAAAAAAACAACAGGTATTCTTTTGCAACAAAAATAATGTATATTCTCAAATTATACACTCTCCGACAGGAAAATAAATGACATGGTAACACGATTCGAATATGTTAGAATTTTTATTGCATACACAAAGTCGGTTGAGGGGGGAGGTGAAATATTTGTGAATTAATAATAAGAAGGAAACACCTGTGCGTTAATTATTCATCCTTCCGTCACCATACTAGAAATCGCTAATTTACAAAAAAGTACTATATTATTATATGTAATGGAAACCTTTATTTCAAAAAAAGTGTAACACTAACTTACAACTCCTATCAAAATTCTGTTCCACTGGTCGTTTTTATTTTAACACTTTCGTTGGAACGTCGCATATACATAGGTGACAGTCATGTTTCCATTCATGCCATTTCAGTTATATTTCGCGACACTGTAAGCAGAGGTGAAGCGTGACGGGGGCGGTGGGGACGATTCATTCCGGGCAGTACTCTGTGGAAGCGGTAACATTTCACGAAATATTTAAACCTTGTTCAATACAAAATAACCAATTTATTTTTACCGAAAAGTTCTAATTTCAGTAAAATTTTGAGTCTTTTGGATTTATATACCTAAATATTGGGGGTGGTAAATTTGGCCCACGCCCAGGGTGTCTAAATCCAATTCTACGGTACTGACTACAAGTCAACAACAGGTGACACTCATGTGACACGCATGTTTTAAAGATGAACCGGTACTGAATGCTATAGTGGTATGTCAGGTTCACGAAAATTTAAATCCTTAGTAGGGTCTGAAAAAAATAAAAAATTTTGAACACCCATTATGTGTCAATCATTATTTTGAAAACATTCCAATAAGAAGTGTAATGAAGTGACCAAAATTACACTACATATATTCAAAAAACCTATAGAATATAAATTTTAAATGTGGTCTAAAATTTAGGAAAATAGTTTTCAACTTTTGCCAATCAAAATACTTGAATTTTAAAATTTTAAAAAAATAAATAAAAAATTGTTAAATGGAATATCTAAATTAATTATTTTAAGAAGTGAATGAATACTCACTATATATTATTTTATTAATGAATTATTAGTTTACAAAATAAATTTGTATAAGAATTAGGAACACGCAAGGCAAATATTCATTTACTTTCCTGTAACCCGTAAGGGTACGTGTAAACATATGCTAATATAATTTCAAAATATTAAAAAAATTATGTATAGATTAAAATGTCACTCACAAACCATTTAGAGTCTTTTTGATATACATAAAAGATTTGGTCGACGTGGTTATTTTGCAGATGTTGACTTTGCTGTGAAAGTGTTAAAACAGAAATTAAATCCTTGAATTTCCGTCAACTTTATAAATCTTTTCATAAAATTATTTAGGAATCAAAACGAGTTATGGAGACGTTCCTCAATTTTCATTTATCGTTTTAATGATTGTTGAATACCATTCAATATAAAAGAGAAATTATATGGAAGAATAATGTTCAAAATCTTTGATGAAAGAAAGCAGGTTATCGTTTTTTTTTTGTATTAGGTCTAGTGATATCTCATTTCTGTCAATGGAAGCCCAGGATAAAATTTGTACATCTCGAATACCCGAAAGAAAAGCTGCAACACCCTCGACAAGACCTTCTAGGGTTTCTCTTTCGTGAAAAGCCGCCAGCTCAGAACTTATCCGGTTCACTAATGAGTGTTAAAAGAGATTGGACAGGATCTGTAAATCGATACGGTTTGTGTGGCCTTCTGGCTTCAACTGCCACGGGAAATTAAAGAGAAATGAGATCTCAGGGAACCGATAAGGAAGTAATACACATTCGAAGTACTTCTGCAATTTTTGCGGAAATTTGTATCTGTTTTACTGAAACATTTAGGAGAATTTCTTTCAATTAATAAATACATGCTCGGGTATGTTTTACCAGTCGCAAATGAAATAACTCTGAAATAACAGTGAACGCTTATATAATTCTGCGTAATTTTTGGTTTCAGTTGTTGATTGACTCGACTTCCAACAAAAAAATGAACAAAATATTCAGGATATTTTTTGTACGGAATTATATCTAGAAAAATATAACGTGTAGGCCCTATAATGAATTAAAGATGAAGTGAGTGAGTTCCATGATCGGTATGTTAACACATTTAACTACGACAAATAAGATAAACTTCATTGTCCAGTGTGCTAAATTTGCGACTTTTAACATCAACGTGTGACTAGTTAGCAAGGAGTTAACACGCACGGGCGACCGACCGACTTGCAAACACTTGGAGGGAAAATTCGGCAGCAAATTCAGAGATATATTCGCACGAGAAAACGAGTGATCGTGGATGAATAAAGAACAATGATTTCATTTAATCAGCTCAATACTTTATACTACAAATAAGGTTGAGAGCAAGAGGAAATGAGAACGCGAACAATTTCGATTTATTTTCCACCATTTCAGTAAATAATGTAGGTCTTCACAGTTTAAAGTTTCTAAACGAGCTCAACGGCGTAATCAAGTGTAAATGCTTTTAACGCAACTAAGCCCTACTCTTTACACTTCAGACGTTGAATGTAATTGCTAAACACAAAAAAACTGTATTCATCACGCTTCGTGAATGGTTGTTGCCTATAATGACAGTCAACCGGATTCTAAAATACAGTACGTAAAAAAAAATTGGAAAATCGAGTGAGTGCAATTAAATAGCTACATTCAGTACTGATAAATACTCGTACATCACACACTGCCCAATGCTTACGTTAGTAATAGTCTAATTAGTTTCAGTAAAAAAACACGCGACAGTAGGAGATTGTTACAGTCTTTAACTAATTAAATTATTATAATTGTTATAATCGAACGAAGGCTTTCTCGGTGTCTGTAGTGAAAAAAGGTTTTCTCGGGCTTCCAGCCGGGTGAAAGTGCATGACATTTCTATAGCGGACATTGCTATCATCTTCTGGTTAGATAGGCTATTGTACATTTTTAATCCGCACCCAATAGGCTCTTCTTCTTCGTCTTCCGAGCCTTGGCTTACCAGGACGACTATCAGACTGCCATCTTCCATGAGACATTATGGAATTTCGTGAAGTGGCACGTAGTCAGAGTAGCGATTGTTTCAGTCTTGACTCTAGTTTTCGTTACCATAAAGAGCACAAGAATCCATCCGTCTGCCTGATTTCGAATCCGGAACCTCTGTGATGTGAGGCAATAATGTTGTCCGCTATTAGACGGCAGGTCATACGAATGAATGGAATAGGATGGTTAAAAGAGATTATACATAGGTCATACACGTGGCATTTGTAGTTTAAAAACATATTTGTCATGGAATCCAAAATTTTAACATTTGTGAAAGAAAGGTATTGACATTGTTATAATATTATTATTAGAAAATAGATTAACAACTCCAATTATAATATTTGTTCTATAACTTTCTTAAGGCTGATTTTGAAGCGTACTTATCATACGTTAGGCAAGAACTAACATTGGTGTAAGTAGGCAATGGCAAACATTTATCAACTGTAACAATAAGATATACTTATTGAGAACATCTAGTGAAGAGATCTAAAATTGACTTAACGAGAAGAGATTCGCGACCTGTTTTAACGCGTGACGAGAAACCAATTGTGATTCGGCAAGTGGCCCCTTTATTGAGCGCAATTGTTGGTGACGTCAGCGCGGGACCACTGTACGCCCATCAAAAAAAAGCGGAGAAGAGGACGCCGCGCCGGTGCAGGCCTGGCGGCGGCGCTATCGATTCGAATTTGCAGCTGTGGTGGCGGCGATCCGCGGCCCCCTTTGTGCGGCGGCCAGACAGGCCGACAGACAGAAACACTCACTCCCTATAGTAGTATTTCAGAATAAAAAAAATGTCATGTACAGGTCGGTGAAGGACCTCCACTCCCCTCCGACGCCGACGCCAGCCAGCACCGGCACCGGCACCGGCGCGCGCGCAATCGATTTGGAAACTCGTTAAAAGGATTTAGCCGTAGCGCAGCCTCTCCGCGATTGGTCGGCGCTGGCGGTGGTGGGGGAGCAGCGCGACGCGACGGTGGCGCTGCTGGGCCAGTGTAGTCGAGGCCGATCAGCCGAGCGGATTGTAGAGAGGTATCGACTGCTGCTGGCTTAGCGAGACAGTGTGCGAGTGCGATGGCCGCGTGCTACCCGGGCTTCGAACTGCCCGCCGCCAGGCACAAGGACTACTCGCGGCCGCTGCACGTGGACTGCAGCGTGGAGTACGAACTGCCGAACCAGGCCAAGCCTCCGGAGGGTGCACGATCAGAGCCGCTGCTCATGATCCACCCGTGTTACTACCGGCGCGCCGAGAGCCAGCGCCGCAGCCCCTTCATCAACAACCTGCCGCGTCCCGGCGCCTCTGCGTCCGTGGGGCGTCGAGTGGGCACGGCGGCGTCGACCGGCGCCGTGGCCGCGGTGCCACCACAACAGTCAGGGGCCTCGCGCCTGCTGCCGCCCCCGTGGGCCACCGCGGCGCCCAAGCGGGACCCGCTGCTTTGCGGAGACCTGACGTCCACGAGCGCGGACTCGGGACACTGGACGGACACTGAGCGCAGCCCCGCCGACGCCCGTCTGCACAGGGACTTCGCGCCCGACAGCGGCATCGCGACGCCGGTGTCTCTGGCCGACGACAAGGCCGTGCTGTCAGGTGAGGAGACGCGGTGTCGTGCTCGAGTGGTGACCCATGTGTTCAGTGAAAGTGGTGCTCCTTTGGTGCTTTACAATTCCATTTTTTGCTCCTCCCGCACGCTCATACCAGTGTTTTGATTATTGTGTTTCTGTGCATATCTATTTTTTCCGTAGAAATGGTGAAGAAGATGAGTAATTTTTGTGAGTATACAACACATTTTTTTAATCCAGTGCCGAGTGTTTTTTTTCTCACTACGGCTACAGAATTGTAAGGTTCCACTGGTAATGAATGTTTTATTATATTATGTTCCCTCCTCGTCGCTGTTGAAAACTTTCGGGGCGTGAACTAGTGCTTCCTCGTCGTCGTGGTAAAGTTAGAAAGTGCAGGGAGTCGGATCGATGGCACTCCGGTTGTTTACCTGGCTGCTCGTGACGTCAGCGCCAGCTGATACGTGTATTACCCCCCTCCTCCCGCAGCCAGCCGTCCCTTCCCCAAGGCGAGTCGCTGCCGCGGCTGCTCCGCTGCTAATTAATTCTTCGCTCAAGTGAAACGAATTAAAACTGGAACGCGAGGGAGGAAACTGACAAGGACGAATAGTAATAAACGACCCTTGCTCATTCCTTCTATTGCTACAATCCAAATATCACCGTAATTGACATAACACGTCCGTCTTTTTTTGCCACAAAAATGATGTATAAGTTTTGGGTGACCTTTTTCTTTCCCGTCAGTGCTCTTTCCATTCATTGGATTCAAATTTAAATTTTGAAAAAAAAGGAGTCCGGTTTGCTAATATCTCAACTCCGTCGTAAAACTTTTCAAACCTCTGCTTCAGGCTACGAGTTTGCTAGTAAAAAAATAGATAGATAATAAAATACTGTAATTGTTAACAGGCCACGGGACACACTACGTGGCTTAAGTGACATACTATAGTGTTTTTTTTTCTCGCTCCAAAATTGTTGACGTTCACAAAAAATCTTAAATGGTTTCTATCAGAAGTTTAGCATTTCCTTATGTTTTTAAAGTCAATTAGTGTCTCCAATTTTGTGCTTTGGCAACCTCCCGTATGTTTTTGAAGAAATTTATACGCTTTCTACAGGATTATAATTTCATCTCTGTATACTACTGTGAAATAAATCGAAGTACGAGCAGAAAAAGGTATATTAGTACCACGTCATTCAAATAAAAGCCAACGTCACTCTTTATTCATGTGATTAATTTTCATCTAGTGATTTTTTTTGTTAAGTATAGGCAGAGGAAAGTAAAATATCAAGGTAATTGGCTAAACAATCTAATCTGACTCGTTCCCGTGCGTCGGCTTTTTTTCATTCAACCGCTGGTTTGAACTTGACATAATCTAGTTACGCTCGTAGACGGTTTTTTATTTTTTTGTTGTGAAGTTTTAGGGTTAAGGATGAATTTATGACAAAACTATCTGAAGTTTATTCCCGTGAATTTGCAACTAATTGGGAAACGTAAACTTGATTATTTCCTGTATAAGAAATTGTTATAGAAAATACGTATTTCGCTGAAATTAGTGTTCTGCTACGCTTCTATAAATCTCACATTAGATTGACTTCCGGAAAAATGAATATGTTTTTGAATTTATGTTTCCGCAATTTTATCGACCGATCGATCGGGTTGGTACATTAAAAATTTATAACAGTAACTTTGTTTTTATTCTGAGGGTACCACGTTATTTGCGGTGGTTTTCCTAAATCCGTTTCCCTTGCCTCCTTTGCGCTGTTTTTATTTGTTGAAAGAGGGCTTTAGCGTTGTTAAGGCGTTGCCCCTGTCTTTGAACTGCCGACGTCAGTCCATCCGGCGCTCTCGCTAACTTCGTAATTTATGTAAGTGCTTTTAGTGCTTCGGAGAGATAACTTGCAACATGTAAGCTGCGGCAGCTACATTTCAAACACAGGTGTCTCGTTCTTGCGCGGTAATTTATTCCTCCGTAAAGTGTTATTGTCGAGAAGAGTTGCCACACCTTCAGAAGTCGATCAAAACCTATTTCCGATACGCATCTTTCAGGAACAGTTATTTCCCATATCTATTTACAGTTAATAATTTAAATAATAATAAAAGGTGTTTTCCTTTTCCTGACTTATGAGGTTTTTTATTGTGAAATTTAATATTTAATTTAAATGCGGATTTTCCTTTCTCCATTACGGCGCGTTGAAACTTGGTTTAAAGCAGAGAATTTCAATCTGCTTTTTATAGGAGGGAAATAATTACAAAAGAAATACTGAGCCACCGAATCTGTGTATTACCGTTAAGAAGGAATGATTGAATTATTGCTATCCGGAAATGATAACCACGAATTACTATATTTTTTTGTCGTTGTATTGTATACCAGATGAAAATTTTGAAATTGTAACTACTAAAAGTGGACGTCTCCTAGTTTAATAGAGAAATAAAGTGTTTTGTTCATTTTAACGGGAGTGAAAATAGATTTTGGTAGAGAAATAACAATACCTATGGTGCTAATAAATTTTCTTCTTAGGGAAAAACGTATTTCTTTTTCAAAAACGATCAACCGTGGTTCTTTGTCCATTGATTTGTAGAATCATCTCGTACTTAATTGTTTTGAAAGTAACACAAAAGCAAAGCCACTCCTTAATCCTCGATTTTTAACAAAAATTAATGTAGAAACTGTTTTCATTATCCGTTATGAACCACATTCGTAATGATCACAATTTAAATCATTGTTAAGTTCGACCATTAATCGGATTATATTGTCAAAGCGTTTATATTTTCGAAAACAGTTTATTTCAGTCATTCTAAGAAATTAGTTGTTGTGACCTAGGTACCGATGATATTGTGTGTTCTCAGACTCATCTGTAATTCGATATGCCGCACTGATAATTTAGTTTGTAATTGTTTGACGGAGTTTCTTGCCTGAGTATGAAGAATGAAAATTTGAATCTGGTCATTAAAGTACTAAACCAGAATTTTTTCCGTAGTGTTACTTCGGAAATAATTTTTATAGTACTTTATTTTCTCGGCAAATGATGTTCTTTTTCTATTGTAGTTAGATTTTTTTCTCTTCCGTGCTATTTCAGCATTGCTCTTGAAAGCACAGTAGCCCGAGTATTGATCCCGGGGCCGGGTCTATCCTTTCACTACTTTAGTGAAAGTTTTGAACACCCACACAGATACAGACTGCGAGGCGCACAGAATTGTGTAGGATCGTAGATTGTTAAGTGAGAACGCATCTCATCCCAGCTAGGTGGTTGGTTGAACTTTTTTTTTTCACTTTCTGGTCGTACCGCTCTCTTTTAATATAAGCTCCACCACGCCGTGCTAACGAGTTGGCACAATCTCGGCCGACGTCATTTCCGGATTAAAGCCGACAGCTGCAGCATGTGTTCCATTAAGGGCGTTATCTTGGGGCTTTTCCAGAAGGACTCAATTGCTTTCCTCGTCAAGTCCCTGAGGGGGGAGGAGATCGTGTGTTTGTGCTCCAGAACCGTATCCAGACCCCCCGCATCCCTCAGGGGACGTCATTACTGGACCCGTGGATTAACTCAAGTGTCAGAAGCCCTTACGTCATCTCCTTGCTGAATTACGCGTTATGACCAGCGAACCATTCTTTTCATGGCATGTGTGCTATAACACAAAGTTTTTCTGTCGGATGTAGAAGTTGCGAAACTTGTCGGTTCCCTCGACAAATTCCACTCCAAACTGCACGTAAAATAGTAATTTATTTTATAATTTCTTTGCCGCAATTTTCGTATTCCAAGTCATTCTTTAATCCAGTTGAACACTATCCATTGCATTAGCTAACGTTGGCGATATCAATATCTACGGTGAATTCTATTCACATTAGTATGTAATATATGTTTTTAATAAAAGCTTTAGTTGAAACCCTTGTTATTTAACGTAGAATTAGAAAGGAGAAACGGAAAATTCTGGGTATTCATCTGTAGTTGACTCAGGAGTTTTTGGAACTGTTCTTTCTTTACAGGGATTTTGTTCATGATTTTTTTTAGGAGGAATTTAGTTTAGTTTCGCTCAGCCTCGAAGTAATGTGCAAAAACGGGGTCGTGGAAACGAAAGCTCGACTTCTCATGCCTTTTCCGAGATTGTATGATTTTCTCCGCGGCGCCGCTCCTTGGAACGGATACGAAAACAATACGAAGAAGGGAAACTGTCAGCCGTTCTCCGCTGCTCCCGCGATTTCGTTTCGGGAAATTTGTGTGAGTCCCGACGTGTTCTTCTTTGCTCCGGTGACTCATTGGAGCCAACGAACACACACACACAGTCGCCTGCTGTCCTTCTTTCACGGAAGTAATTTTGCATGACGCACGATGCGAGGTAGGATCCAAACATCGGGCTTTCCTGCGCGTACGTAAGCACAGTTGAAAATGAATTCCTCAATCAAGACAGGATAAAGAGCGATATATTATTTCGGCCACACACTTGAACATGTGGCACATTTCCGACTGACACCGGCTATTTTCTTTGTTCGTATTAGACTGCAGTATTTTAGGAAAATTGCTGACGTATGGTGGTCAGGAAATTTACGATGTGTAATTGACTTAAAGAAATGGTTTTTGAGGTTCGGCTGCTTGTCCAGAAAGCATTTGCACCCACAATTTTCTTTCGTCTTCTGTATCGGATTCCAGTTCCGTGAGCGAGCGTTCGGTCAGGTCGCCATTTTGCCTTATTCATGAATTTGTTGGTAACGATCGAGATTTGTGGCGTGACAAGTCGATATGATTACTGGAAAGTTGTAGGAGTAATTGACACTTTAGATGTTGCCGACGGGTCTGGTTTTAAACTGGACATCTTGAATAAGTTATCTGTAATATCGATCCATCTGAATATAGCACGTCCTCGTTGCCGCTATTTCGCAGTGTTCTCTATGGAAACGTGTTTTTTATACGTATCGCAACTGTGTGGTTTAATCATACTTAAAGTTAGTCTTAACTTAATAATCATTATTGGAAATTTATTTATCAAATCAAATTTTGTTTATATTAGGGTCACTTTGGCCCTGAAATGCTTTTATTTTCGTCTATCCTGCGAGATTCGTGTGTGAAATAGTGATCGATTAAGTTCTCAATATATTTGAGTTAGGCAAGGAAGGCTTTTCGAGAACAGACCCCGCCCTGGAATCGTGAGTTGCGCTTGCTCCAAGGTCAATGCGATCCAGCCTCATTCATCTCCCGCTCCGATATGTTTTTTTTTTCGTTTCTAATTCGCTTCACAATGGTGAATGCGGATGATCATATCTTAAGGTTCTAAGTCCCACCGACACCTGCGTCACTGAATGCGTATCGCCATTGTTCAGCACTCGAAATTCATGCTTTCAAACGCTAATACAAAGCACGATTGCGAAGTGTGTCATAATCAAACTACTATAATAAACTACGATTCTATATCGGTTGAATAAATAAATATTTTATTATTTGTAACCTGTGAGGCAAAAGAAAGTACAGTAATTCGAATCGTCGGATGATGAGTGAACTCAGAACTAGCGTACGTACCTAGTCGTCCTAATAATAAATTTCCTTTGATAAGGAAGAAATCATAATCCATTTTATCCTTCGTGAGTGACCGTCCGCAGTCTTGACACCCGGGAAATTAAATTCTTGACACGCAACAGAATGTCCATTTCTTTAAGTGCATTTTTGACGAGAATATTTTGGGATATTCTGCGCCCTCTTGCACTTCCCGTTCATCGTTTAGTTTCAGTGTGAATACTAACTTTATTCTTATAAATTATACAGCCCATTTTAGGAGACACTAACTCCTTGTATTGTTTTCTTTCGTTAATTTTAGTTAACTTAAATTTCTGGTATTTCGTTTTCAAGAATGATTCATGTGTTTATAAATTAATGTAAAATTTATTGTGATACTATTGATGGATAGTTATGGATATACTCAATATTAGTGAAAAATAGTTGTTAGGATAATTCTAAAGATATCAAACAATTTTATTACGTTTTTGTTTGTTTTATTAATTTGTTGTTGTTTATCATAGTATTGGGTGTATTTTGTTGTGGAATGCAAAATGTATTTAAATAGCCGTGTGCACTGAAAAATCTTAATATAAATAAGTATTGTTTCTAGTCGCCAGGCGTGAGAAAGATACCCGTGTAAATAGTACGTAGTTGCAAATGCGTGCGATTGCAAAGACACGCGGACATTGTCGTGTGAGCTTGTCGCGAAATAGGTTGAAAATAACCATCGTGTTGGCAGCCTTGACCTCGATTACGTAAGTGAAATACGCGAGGAATCCAATAGAAAGAGGAAGCGCCGAGGCGTCTGTAATTAGCGAAGGCCGCAGCGAGAGGAGGTGGTGGCGGAGGAGAAAGAGGAGGGGGAACCCTGGAGGGGGGCTGGTGGGCGGAGCTCCCAGCTAGTCTTCGGGGAAATGAATAGGAGGCGATTTAGATTGCGGTCGGCATCTCTGACCCGCAGACGTGCTTCGCCCCGAAACGTACAGCGCCAATCTCACATAGTTTACAACCAATGCATGCAAGCGTGCAATGGTACCATATTGATAACTTGTTTTGAGATAACGCATTATAACAGCTCGACTGTATTGTTGCAACGTCGAAAATATATGCCATTTGGGTTTGCAGACGTCACGGACACCCTCCAATTAAACACGGCCACGCCCTTCTCACAGAAATTTGAATGATGCTAAATTTAGGTGTCCACTCATTAAGTGTCCTAAGCCAATAATTTTTATATGTGGAACCGTAAAATTCAAATTTATTTTATACTATAATTTTAAATATTTCAGTAGATAATTTAGTCGCTCCTTTTCTTTTTCTCCCTCTAAATTATTGTTCTTGATTATCTCCACATGATTTTCAGTAGATGGCAAATAAAACTAGTGTTTTTGGAAATGTGTGAGGATATTTCGCTTCTCTATACTCATGTTACTTCTTTCCGGTTTATATTTTTATTTATTTACACCTGCCTTTATTTTTTGTTGTTGTAGATTTTCATTCTGGTACATGCAGTATTAAATTAACTGTATTTACTAGTACCTAGTACCTTTCCTATTCTTTCTGTTACTAGAAAAAATGCCTTGTTTAAATTTCTCGAATACACTCCTCTCAATATTAAATCCATTCAACTCGTATTCTTTCTTCACAAGTGACTCATCTGATTTTGACCCACTTACGTTACTCTGTTATTGCCTTATTCATACTCTGTGCATTGTATTGATACTAGTTTTTCTAATTTTCAATGAGTTTTTATTTTTCTCCTGGTAAATAATTGATTTCTTCTCCTACCTCGTTTCGCTTCACACTATAACTCTCACAGAATTCCGTACTCATTTTTGTATTCGAGTCGGCATTTTCACGTCTCCTCCATGTGGTGGTCATTACGCCTCTTCATTTCCACCAGATGGCACACTCGCTCATTAACAACAGCCCACTCGCCCAGCCAACTTGATTGATTACTCTCGGTGCCCCTCGGAAACAGTTTTTCCCGTAATTTAGAGCAGGCTGCGATTTATAGACGCATTCCGTCGCTTATAAGATTAATAACGTACTTTAAAATCTATTACGGGCGACTGGTTGTAACGATAGAAAGTGCCACTCCCCGGGTTCCGAGATTAACAATAAGCTTGATTGACGATGTTGTGGTATATGAGAGACCCTACTGCACTGCATTTCGCAATTTCTCGGTTGGAAAGTAAAAAAAAAATATAGTTAACTCCGGGAGCGTGAAACTCGAGCGGAAGCTGGTGCTGCTGCTGTACGGATAACTTACTGGAATTCCTCAACTTCGAATTCCTAATCCTAGAATGCCTCAATTGAATTTCGATTTTAAATATTACGGTTACGTTATTAATACGTAATAATTTATCGTTTTACCTAATATTCTTCGATGCAAATATGGTAAGATAATAAAGTTCTTGAAAAAAGTAGGGAAAGTAGACCAGTGCTTGAGAAAGATAAGAGATAATCGGAGTTTCGGAGAAAAAATTTCTTTCCACATTGACGGTCGTATATCTAATAGTGTGGACTACTCCAATGCAAAGAAAACAACTCACTATATCTATGCTCTGAATAACACGTTATTATCCTACACTGATAGAGGTTTGTGATGAAAGTAGGACGGAAATGTACGTTGAGCCGGAAAAGTACAAATTTGGGGCGTTTTCGCGTCGGGCGAAGATTACGCAATTATTCCTTCATATTTCCGACTGCGGGGCCACACCTCTATTTATTTCTTCAGCGTGTTACGTTTCATAGGAAATTTTTCATGAAGTAAACCAAATCAACGAAGTCTATTTGCTGATATCTTACTTTTTTTGCCTAACACTAATTACGTGCTTCCGGAGTCGGACGGGAAATATTGCGGGGGCTACGGTCATTACTGCCACAAAATTCTCCTCGCTTTCCCACATGAGCCACAGTATTAGTTCTAATAACTTCTCATATTCGAAAATATGTCAAACAGAGCTTCGCTTCGAGATCATTATTCTTTTCGAGACTACCACAAAACCCGGACGTCACAAGTAAATACTCGTGGCTGTAATTGTTCGCCTGTGTTCCCAAACGTGACATAGCAATAACTACTCTCTTGTAAGACACTTCGTTTCGTCGTCATTCCGTTTCAAAGAAGCAGGTTGTCAGGTACCAAACACGTTACTAATTTAAAACATGTTTGTCCCAGTAAGAGGCATATCTGTTTGACGCACTAATATCACGCACTCGAGTTCTACGTCTCGAAAAAATGTCTATTTCTAACAATTCATTTCATTATAAATAAGGTAATGAAATGAATCTGACTGAAATAAAACTCAAAGAATTGTCAAAAAGTCGAAAATAGAATAATTTATTTAAATTGAAAAAAACGTTCCTCCCCCCAACATTCGTGACCTCTGTTCTTTAATTAAATATTACAAAAAAAAACAGCTACTGCAACGTACGTGGCCGAAATGAGTTATTCATTTCGTTCTTAAGTTTCTCCTCATAATTTTTTTCGACATTATTAGGTTTATTTTCTCCAGTTTAATTATAGCCGTTATTACAGCTTTGAGTTGGATATTTTAAAATATGCCTACTTTCTTCTCATCATTATCAACAGATAATTTCAGGGTTCTATATTTAAATAACTGATAATTCGAACATTTTATCATTATCAAGTTCTTAGGGATTAAAATGCTATACGTGCCCTGTCTCAGATCGGGATTCCTTCTCGGGGCCTTTAGATTGATAGCCTTCTAACTTAAGAGCAAGTACATATCAGATATTTAAAATTTATTTGCCACTTGTCCGTAAAAATTCTGAATTCCCGGTCTGCGCAGACCGTTTCTTGAGAATGCACGTTCTTACGCTGACGAGTTTCGTCGTTTCATAACAGAAAGAATTAGTGTTTCATATGAAAATATGCAGACCATGTTAGCATCCTTTGGTCTCCTCAGGTGTGCAGGCCTTTTAATTTAAAAGCTATGCGTCTTTTATGAATTATGATACCATGTGGAAAGTAATTCGTTCGGTGGGCACGGTCATGAAGATACTAGCAATGCTGTATGCCTATTGCCATCCCTCCTGTAGTAACCAACGTTGGCCATTGTACTAGAGGAATTGTTTTTATCGGCCCCTATTATTTTTGCTCGTTGTGTGGGGACGTGGATAGGCGCATGAGAGCGCCCCTATGCAGGTAGGGCACGTCGGCCCCGGATGCGGGGGAGGCCCGCATGCCACACCCCACCCCTCTAAATCAGGACCCCCAGCTCTTGTCACGTCGTCAGCAAGTGAAAGTGCTCGTTTCTCCCCCTCACTTCGGCCCATCCCTGCCCTATCTTCTCGTCTTTAATTGGACCAACTTTCCACGGGAATTGCCGCAGTGTCGGCAGCTCGGACGTAATTTGCGCTACTTTGTATGTTTTACAGCGCCGTAAAGTCTGCTCGCTACACACACGCGCACGCACATAAAATTGCGACTCGGCAAGAAATATTTAAATACATGCAGGAATTTCTGTAATTACTCTGCTCCCTGTAGCAATTTTATATTCCACTATTCCTCGGAACTCTTGTCCAGCTTTTTCATATTTTCTGTATCGTTGCAAAAGGAACAGCAAAGATTATGGTTAATGGGGATGGGCACAGCGAGTGTAAAAAGTTGGACAATAAAACCGGAAAATACGTTCCAGTATCAATAGCTTAATTAGAAATCAAGACGGAAACACTGCACAGCGTAGATAATTACGAAATGTGGTTACGACGAAGAACGAAATACATCTTATAGACATACCCAAACAAAACTAAAAGTCTGTTTGAAATATGCCATTTCCTATATTCTAATATTTCGTCGTTAGTACTTTTTTAAAACACAACTAATCCAGTGATTGCTAATGAAAAATATTTCTTAATTGATAATATGCTTTAGTACATTTATAGACCTACATATTGTTACGTTTCTTTGTTTCGTATTTTAGTATAAGTTGATTCTCACAATTTCAGATTCCATGGATAGCGACATGATAATTTGGTCGTCGGAGTAAATTTAGAGCAACCCGAGGTGGCCTTCTTTTGATTTCCTGTTCTACTCACGTCACTCTGTTAGTGCATTGGGAATGGTCCAAGCCAAAGCAGATAGTGCGTGTATAAGCCACGTGGGCTTTTCCCTTAATTTCGCATTCCAAAATAGTCTTGGAGCTTCTCCGCTTAGCTAACCATATCGATCGCAACGATCGTTCACGCGCCCTCTTTTCTCACACACAGGTGGCGTACCTGTGTCACTCGCTGCTTTTGCGTGCAATGACATTCCAAGGTCCCCTTTCCATTAGATATTCGTGTCCGAAATGTTAAGCTTCATTTATATCGGCCTCGTTGTTCATTCGGCCTTCCATTGTCTGTTTTCGAGAAGTAATATTGGAGTTACAAGAAGTGGATACTGCAGACAATGGAACAGTAGATAATTTGCGTCTCTGATATAATCAGAGCATAGGCTTTATGTATCTCTCTCTGGCCATGGTGGCGATGTAATGTGGTTCGTTAGCTTAAACTAGGGTAAATGACGTGTCAGTCACAGCGATATACTCCATTATTAACGAAATTGATTAAGATTTTAATTGGCTCTTATAATGTTGTATATTGCAAACAAGTCAGATTTCAGAGACCCACTCAAAATCTTACAAACGAACGTGTACGACAAATCGAATGTATTCATAGAAAGTGATTTACAGTGAATTATAGTTGAAGCCAAAATGAAAAGTAAATACAAAATAATCACATCGAATATTGCTGAATTTATTTTCCTATCAAGCGGATTACTACTTAATTATTTGTGCTGGGTACTAAAATAATGACCCCAGTGTGATAAACTTTTAACTGTTAGATCGGCCTGTATATGCAGGCATTGATCTGTATAACCTTGTCACAACTTAGGACAACGTTCAATAAAAACATGTAAAAGTAATAAGGCAGCTCAAGGTTAGGCTTTCCAAAGCCGTCGGTTCGAACACTTGTCATGTTCGGGAGAGATTTTAAAAGTGCTTCGACGTTGTTGCTGTCGTAAATAGTATGCGAAATCTTTCTGCGTGGGTGCTAAGTTTCGTGTAATTTCCCCAGACGACTACGTCGCTTGCTATTTTGAACGAGAAAAGCTGCCGGTGACGTTGATGGATTCGGGAGGCGACACCTGGGCCTGTGACACGGAGGGAAACCCTGGAGCTCTATTGATCTGGTCGTGGGAAACGTGCAACGTGTGCTATATAAATAGGGACTACGTGGATGACGATGCCTAAATGAGTAACGATGATCCAGCCAGCTATTGACCACCCCCGCATCCGCCCTCTTGCAGGCAGCAATTTGTGCGGGGGTGAGCAGTGAGAGGATGAGGAGGAGCAACATTCTGGTCACGGAGCAGTCACGACCGCGGGGCGTCGAACTCGCAAAGTTGCGGAAAGTTCTCGGGGGAAATCAAGGGAGGCCGTGCTTGCTTCGTAATGCCGTGCATCCGCGGAAGAATCGTAAAGTAGCTGACTTACTCGTGCACTGAACACAAGGATGCTTCCTGCTACATGTACCCACCAATTCCATACTGCTCGGAAATTCCACCAGTACTGTAGTTATTTCCCGGGGAGCATTTTTCTGAGGTACTCTGGTCAACGCTTGAGCCCGGACGTCAGAAAGGACAAAATACCTTGAGACGAAAGCCTTCTTAACATACTTACTGATGAAGTAAGACTACATTTCTTCGAGTCAACTGTAACGAAATTAATCCTGCCAGATGTGTAGGACATTTTTAGTTTTGTCTGTGTCACTTCTGGGAACGTAACTTGAACAGCTCGCTAACTTTGTGTACCATTTTCTCAATTCAGTATTTATTGTTAATAATTTAGCAACGAATAATCTCTTTGTCAAGTTTTGAAACATATCATGATTTGACTAACAGGCTGATTTAATAACTTCGGACGAACCAGTTTCTTAATTGCATTTCTGTTACAGCTTCTGGAGAAGCAGATTAGTCGTTTCAGGAGAAATTGTTGATGGTGGCCAAAATTAGTTACGGAGCTGCACTTTCTACTTATCGCGTAAACGGATCTACGATGCTCGTGGTTGAGCTACATCAGCATCAGAAGGTCTTTTTCAATTAAAGCTTGACTAGGGGAAGCCAAAGTAGATCGTAGGATTTGTACCAGTTTGGCGCATTCCCTGTGAGGTACCGGACGTGAATGTCGCAATTAAGGACCCAGCAGTCCGACAGACTTTGGCAGGGCTCCGGATTCTTTCCCCGGCCAATAATAGTAGCTAATTAATGGCGTCTGATTAAAGCTCTCTCTCTCCCGCAGGCCTGCCAATTAAAGCGACATTGTCCTTCCCGGACCGAGCGGGGAGGGGAATGCGTAATAGCTTCGACGCACGCAACTTAACAGCAACTCGTTCATTTATTTTAAATTTGGCAGAGCACAAACTACGATAGAGGCGCTTCTCCCTCCACTCGTTATTAAGTGCACACACGCGCTCGAGGGGAAAGGGCGCAACTAATTTTGAATTTCTCATGACTGACTGGAATTGATTCGGGGATCTACGGGACACACGCCAAAATACCAGACCCATTGTCGTTGGTCTCTTCTCAGAAACACCAAGACGAATGCTGATGACTGGATATGTAACTTTAGCGTGTCCATTAATTAAACTACGCCCAATAAAGTCATGCGATTTCTGGATTCCAGAGAGTGACGTGATCTCCGTACACTCCGTTAACGTTTAGCATCGATAGAACCCAATTGTTTCTAAATAACTACAGAATAAAGGAAATTGCAGGCCAATTCATTGTACCATCGAGACTGAGAAAAAAAATCCCTTATCTTCATATATGTTAATTCTTCATTAAGAATGCTAACGGGACACCGTTTAATACGCTTCTGGTGTTAATTAGCTCTATAAAATTTACTAAAATAAAGAAAGAAGGCTGAACACGCTTTCATAAATTATTTCCATTTTAACGCAGAATTTCGTCGTGTAAAATCTGACGTTAATTAGTTATAATATGATTACTCTTTTTTGTCAGGAAAAATGGTACCATTTCGTCTTTCATCTGTGCTTCCTAATTAACGGCTCGCACGCGTCAGATTATATCAAAGTACTATGTTAGCCTTTTACGTCGTGTGTTTAGTTTCTCCCCATTATTTTCTTAATTTATACGATTATTCCGAATGGCAAGCTTGAATTACATTCCATGTAATACTAATCATTTTTTCATCTTATCTTTGGAGTCTTTTTAATTCGGTATTTTTCGTTGGAGTACACTAAGTTCTAATTGAATGCGAGATATGTTGGTAAAAATAGTATCAGATGAATTCATCCTTTTAATGATTACTTCGGATCTTAAAGCAATATATCTGTCGATATTTACGTATTTTAATATTTTTGACACGTTGTACGGTGGTGGATCGGAAAGAACTTTACTAGCTAATAGAAATTTATAGTATCAAATTGCCGAATTTGGTAAGGTGTCATGTTAAATCAAACCAGATCTAGTAACTTGCATATGTCATACGGAAGAATAAGTTTCTATTAGTTTGTAAATCTTTAAAGTTACGCAGTGTATTTGAGCGATTCCACCTGTCCGATACACGCAGATCACACAATTCCGTTTGTCGTAAGACTAAAATACGGAAATTTTCGCGCAACGAAAATTATGTCAATGGTCCATTTTTTCCGTTGAGTAAAACGTAAAGCGGACATAAAAATAGTATCATTTTATCAGAAATAGTGTAGCGATTTATTTGAATGTAGGAATTGAATAAATAAAAATACGTCAATATCACACCGCATATTCAATATTATTTATTGTACCATTATAAACACTTGCTGCAATATTGAAAAATTTGAAGAGGATGAATAATATCAATGCCTTACCATTGAAATGAACGACGAATTGCCGATTATACGATTGTAAAGTTTGCCATGATGTTGTGGAAGACAAATTTGCTGAGTTTACTGATAGGAGTCAGCTTCGGGTTCAATAATTCGAGATATTTCGGATATTACAATAAGTGTGGAATTAATTCCGTTTGTAATTTTCCCGATTAAAATTTGGAAATGTTTTTGAAGTAAGTACTGGTACTTAACAACTTCAGAGCCGTGGATCTCTTTATAGAGTATTTCTGGATGTCTTGAGTTTGAACCCGGAACTTTAAATCACTCGAAAACCGACAGTGATGTAAAGAAACAAAGTTACGTGAAAGAATTCCACTTCCAGCAGGAATGTGCGGCAGATTTGCGGGACGAAGACTTCAAAAGTTGGTTTCGTGGTCCATTAATTACAGTTTTGGCGGATACCTCGCCCAAGCCCAGTTTTTTTTACGGAGACGTTTCCAGGAATTTCCGGCCGTCGTCCGGGAGCTCCACCTTCCTTCCTGGCCACTTCTCTCTCTATTTCTCTCTCACACACTTCCCTCGGAACGTTAACGTGTGTGCAAGGAGGAGGAGGAGAGATTTATTAACTGGGTTATTGTATTCAACACATGCCCCAGTGCTTCCGTCCCACTGCCGCCGTGTTATAAATTACACAAGTTGCGCGCCCATTCGCCCGTAACCGGTTTCCATGGGCTAAATATCTTATTAAGTGTAATAAATTAGGCTCGGCACTGTGTAACGCTCCGGTTTTAAAGTAAACAGGCTTCGTTATTGAGCTGGAAAAGACGAATTGTTTTTTTTTCGTCCCTCTCCTCCGGCGTCGTCGACGTCGATTCGTCGAGGCAGTTTCGTCAATTGAATGTACTTTTTTTGTTAGTCTTTTTATTGTCTCTCGGAACACTACTTGGGTAACAATGTAGGTCCACCATTCTTTCGCGAATAAATCGGCCCAGTTGTTCGTGCGGCAAGTCCGGAATGGGTGACCGATACCAAGGTTCAAAAAAGTTTTATCCGTGTATTTTCTTCAGCATTCTTTAACTTTTTCCTTTTTGTGAAGTCTGTCGCGCTTTCCTTTCTTTCTGTGTTCTATGGCATTTTCTACACTATCTCATGTTTTCGACAGCCCATTACCTTTCTATTGTGAATATATAAGGACAAATAATGCGAGTGGAGGATAGCGAATACAAAAATCTTGGATTATGGAAACCTTGAAAAACAATTTGGTTTTAAAAATTAAATATGATTTCAAAAACAAATTTCGTCACGTCGAGTGCCATTTATAATTTGTGAAGCCATTTGGGCGATACGGGGCATACATTTGGTCTTGGTCGTTACTTTCCTTCGTTTTCCATTTTTTCCCACTATCTGATGTCCCACTTAGACATTCCGCTGCCTTTCCCTTCTTTGTGAATACATAAATGTAAATCGCCGTTTGGGGTAGAAATTACAGTCACAGGTCCTTAGTAATTTTTCTCTTTGTGTTTGGGTAATCGTCTAAAAGCTGGTTAAGGCCGAGCGGTTTTGTGATATCCCGACGTGTTTTTCTTTATCAACTAATGACTGTCAGGAGTTGGTTTTGATTATCTGTACATGAATCGTGTTGCATAGTAAGTCTTATCTGCCTGCACATTACTAATGTCAGATATTGACATTTCATATTCTTTATCTACAACTTCGGTTTATATACGTAACTAATGTCGACTTATATCTTATAACATTTTATCTGGAATATTATGTTTTTATAATTTAAATTTATTTGATAATTAAATATAATAGCTAAATACGAAATGGGAAAAATTGTTATTATATTGTTATCATGGTACTAATTGCACTGTCTATTATTATACCTTTTTTCTGATAGTTACATTTATTTCTTGTTTTCTTATTAACATTCGATCCACATTTTGTACTGATTATTTGGGATCAATATTTGGTGCTCATCATATATAATAAGTTAAATACATCGAATTCTCTTTAATCCTAAATTTTTCTCTTCAATATTCTCATTGGGTTTTATTATTCAAATATGAAGAAATCTATCCATAATTTTTAATTGAACTCGTCTATGGGTCTAGATGATATGTAACAATAAATTCACATCCTTAGATCTCGTCCTGTGAAGCTAAGTCAATTACTTAAGTAAATCCCTGTAATGGTGTGGCATCTTGCAGTAATGCCATTCTGTATGAACTTGATTTCCGATTACTTATTATAACCAATATTTGTTTTGCATATTGCTGATGGTTATCTTGCAGCTGTGGACACCTTGATTTTGCAATATCTGTTTTAGCAATCCCATATTTTGTCAGTATTCACTGTCAAACTTTTTCGGTTGAACTTCTCCATTTTAAATGAGCTACCTGTTTTCTCTTCTCCGACAGACAGTCAATGCTGTTCATAAACTGTTACGTTAATTAGATTTTCCACACGTTTGTTCATTTATGTCACGCGTACAGCGAAGTGAAATAAAAGGGCCTTAGAATTTTATTTAATCCGCTTCGTTCGAAGCAATTGTACATTCGCTTGGAGAATGCACCGCGTAATTTCAGTTCATTAAAGCGAGCCAGAACGCTCGTTCGGCGTATCGTTAAAACCGCTCGATTTAATTGGCGCCAGAGTCTTATTTTAATGATAATTAGCCTCTCTTTTCGAAGCAGCAGCCATCGTGGCTGAGAACAATGGCGGCAGTGTGATTGTTGGCGAGGAGGAGGTATTATTGCTGAGTTGCGCAACTCCCCTGTGGTGTTCTTTATTACCCTTCCTATCAGGCGCGCCATCTCAACCCGATTCGTGTACGTGTACGTGTGTGTGTGTAACTCGAAACTATTGTTACATTCCAGATCGGAGATAATGCGACCGCGACCTTTAAATTTAGAATATTCGTCCCACCGGAATCGTGGGAGTGGTACCAAACTGCCAACGGTGGTTTATATTGGTATCATAAAGCCTTGTGAAAGACAAGGAACATCAGGCCTACTTCAAAAACATGTTTCACACTGCCAGTACATTTATTTTGGCAGAGGTTTGCAAACAATTGGGATTTAACTACCGAAACAATATTGTACCAACTAAAAATCTTATGCGAGAACTATTTCTGCATCAACTACACCGGGAAAGTTTTTATATGAAATAAAAAAATTAGTATTTAATACTGCCCCCTTATTTCAGTTCTGGTAGATTTAGGGGGATGGTATTCTTTATGGTTTCAGTTCATTTTTATTTCTGAACATGTGACGCTTGTGTTGTTTTCCGTGTCATAGTAGGCGTAAGTGCATATCAGAAGCTCACAATAATCAATAATTTGACTAGTCCAGTCTAAAATAATACGAAATATTCAATGTCGGTGCCAACTTCTTTGTTGTTATTTACACCATCCAGTAGCTGGGTTCCCTTCCCCTCTTCCACCTGTCCTTCAAAGTCGTCGCTTACAATGTGTTACCATCCCGCGCACCGAATAGCCTCTCCCTTCCCTCCATTGTACGTCTCTCATCCACAGGCCGAATCAAATAGATTATAATAAATGGCTTGATTAACGAGCACTGACTTACTCGCTAATACTCTGGTTTTTGGCTTCGATCTCATAAGGTCGCGGTTGTACAATTTCTGCGACAGACGTGGCGCAAAAGAAAGGAAAATAATCTGTTGCTCTTGGCTCTAATAATTGATCAATGTGGGAGGGGTTTACCTAGGTAAAATTTGAAACGCATGAAAGACTAGTGCGGCAGTGGAATATTGTATAGCTTCGCGTGTGGCTCTGCATGAAAAGAATCGAGGCCTGAATAATGCACACGACTGCGGAGCATGTGGCTGAGGTATTTAAGAAGCCATTGTGTGCCTATAATGGTCCCTAGACAATACGCGGTCTGGCTTCCTGTCGCTCCCTTTGTTCCTTCCCGCGTCCTTTCTTCCGTTATTAATATTTATAAAGGGCCCGAGCGATAGATAACCCCTTTCCTTTGCCCCCCACCCACCCACTCGATATGAGACCAATTTTGAGCGATTGAAACTAGAGCTGTTCCGGCGAGGCCGGATTACGTACGCCCTGACCGAAGTTAGTTTTTTAAGTCGACGGCCGGACAGGAGGGATCTCGTGTCGAGGCCCCAGTTTCGACTTACACACGTGCACACCTGCGAGGGCTAGGGTTTCGTCGGGTCTGAAATTTCAGCCTATCCTCTGTCCTGCTCTTGTCCTGACTTGCCAAGCAACAGGAGTACCTCGCACCTCGTCCTAATCCTTTACAGGGCTCTAGAAAAGATTCCTTCATTTTAATATGACGTTCTGCTTCCAGACTCGGAGGACGGACTCTTAGAGGGGTCGATTGTATTGGTTGGAAATTCATCCCAGCTGGCGACACATACAATGAACGCGAAAGTTGTCAATTTCATGTAGCTTTCTATTTCCTGTTAGTGCAATTGTATAAGAGTTATTCGAACTGGCCAATAAGTCTGTGAAATTGAAATTATCAATATTAAATTTAACTAATTTAATGAATCGTTGGTTTGGATACTAAAATTCTGGATTACTCTCAAATTATATATTTACATGTGGGATTTTCCTCTACATATAATTTTTCCGTAGAAGTTATTAGTGTTCCAATTTTATTTCCTATAAATGTCCTCATTAGACAGATCTGGTTTTTACTCTACTCGTCTAGTAATTTAATTTATGGTGTAAGACCGTCTTCTATTTGAAACAAAAAACAATTATAAGATATCTGCTGATATAGTTTGCGAGTTACTTGGGATATTCTCGAATTTTTTCAAGTATACTCTGAAGGTTCCTTTCGCTTGCCGTCTACATCTCCCTTCTTTGGAATTTCTTCTTCCTTTACCAATTCTCCGCACGGCTTCCTCACGCGGGCGCAATCCGTAAGTACCGGCCTTATTCATTATAGGTCCATTCTTTCCGAATTATACGTCTATCATTAGCATCGGCAGGGGTCCAAGATTGTTAAGGGGAGTAGGGCGGGGATGCTTGTGGAATAAAAGAACGGTCCAAAATAAAAAATAAGGGACCAGGATAAGATCTTTTCTTTTATTACGCGATACCGGTAACGTAAAAAAATAACATGTTCAGAATGACGTAATTGATACTGACCGAATTACGCCCATGTAACGAATGAATGACAGACCTGCCCTGGATTGTAGGCCAGATTCTTAATTGACGCAATTGTGTTCCCGATAGCATCTCCCTCTGAGGGACTTTAACTGTGTATCTCGTTTGTGAAATCCGCATTTTATTTCCTTTGTTCCCCAAACTGGCTGCTCTTGCAGCTAATTAATATGAATTCAAAGGCAGGCCTTCCAAAAATGTTTCTCAACTCATTTAAAAACACAAAGAAGCCCCACGTCTTTCTGCCTCTTTTTTTCGTAATCAAATTTTAATGCCCTGCTATTCTAGGAGCGCTTGCTTCACGAATGCGGCCCCCTGGCTCCTTCATTTGGATTCGGGGCCCTGAAATAATAATAATAATAAAAAAAGAGGGGACATACACGCGCCGATAGCTTTGTGTTTTGTGTGTGAACGCGATGCGGGAAAGATGTATTCTTCCATTGTGCGGAAAGGGGATAGATATACAGGGGACTTTCACGACAGCCCAGTGAAACAGGAAGCGGGAACCAGAATTCGTTAAATAGAAGGAAAAAATGTACCGCCTGCCACCGAAACGGACAGGGTCAAAGAAGATACGAGTCCTTGATACTATAATTTATATCCTCCGGGTTCCGTATGGTCCTGTAAAGCGTACTTTGATGATCTGGCATCTTCTCTAACAAATACGATTTCGGAGGAATGAGAACTTCGACCGCAGTATAAACTTTTTATTAATTGAATGATAATGGATATCAATTTACCATTAGATATCAACAATGTTCCAAAGTATCATCTCTGGCTTGTATAGGTTATCAATTTAATAATTGAGCATAGGTTCATAAATGATTTTCAAACCTATGAAAGTATAGGAATAACTTTCCAAGTGTCTCTAATCCGATCTCTAGAACTTACCATTTTAGTTTGTGAAGTATGAGCAAACTAATACTCTTCCGAGTTTCTATTCTGAGTGACTAGAAGTGGGAGCCTCCCGCTCTATTTAATACAGGACTACCAAGAATTCCTGTATAAATTCCGTTTATGTTTTACTTTCCCCAGGAAAGCAAAGGAAATAATGAATTTACAATTAACTAGCATTCAGTGATACTTCATAAGTTTTTTTATTAAAATTCTAAAAACCGGGGATCGAACCCGGAACCAACGAGATTCCGACGGGCAGCGGAGGGTCCCAGGTTCGATCCTTGCTGCGGTCATTTTTCACAACCTTAATTGAAAAATGTAGTACCTAGCTTAGTGTTCTATCAATTTATTTCTTTTCAATAATAACTTTGTTTCCAAATTGTTTTCTTGTGATTTATTTTTTAAACATTTCGAAAGCATGTGCAGAATTGCACTGCCACATGGCTGTCCCTACCGAAGAATGCGTTAGATGTCTGGTTGTCTTTGTAAGGTCTCCAGGAAGTGCGGAATGAAAAGAGGAAGTGCATCGTAAATAGTGTGTGTGTGTGTGTGTATAGAGACTGTGCTGTGTGCCTTTGTGTCGTGCAAGGGCGCTGCCCGCAGAGTTCTGGGTGGGACCGCCTCACCCAAAACACTCACCTGGGGCGAATGTTGCCAACCCAACATGAAGCCGCCCTTACACGAATAAATTAACATTCCTAGGCCTTTCATATGAAATGCTTGCTTTTGCAGTAACTCTGCCGATTTAAGTATACGAGCCTAAGTACAAGAGGAATAAAAGTAGGTGAAAGTTATCGGAATCTTTAATTAACGAATATGAAAAGTATTAGTATACAGAGAAAATTATAATTATTTACACGTTTTTGTATCATTTAGATTTAACTGGGTACTGCATTGCCGCATGGAACTCTTTTTTTTTCGCTTCTATGAAAAAAGTAATCTTGTAAATTGATAATTGTTGTGTCCTCTTTGATAATTGTTTGACGTCTTTCAGTTAATTTTTAAAATGTGTTTATTGAAATCAAACGACACTGTGCCTCTCGTTATGATTACTTGGTTAATACACGGTGAGTGATAACCGATATATGCGAATAAATGATACGTGAATCTAAACTATTTTCACTTTGTTATGTTAGTAAACATCACTCTGACATCGTTAGAGATACAGATATGTTCCGCGTTTCTGTGTGTCACGTAACTAGCACTGGGACTCTACAATCATTAGCATTTTTATCTTCCCTGGCGCTCATCCAAGTTGCTCCCGCCTTTTCTCGGTAAGTGGCAGTGAATCGTCGTAATTTGTACTTGAAAGCACAGACGGCGCCTAGGTGAAGCAGGTAACTGTCCTTCCCTGTACTTAGTTTTGTATGATAACTGTTGCGTGCTGAAATTCAGGCAGAATAATTACTTTATCAATGAGGAATGTGCGTGAAAAGAACCGGCGATACAGGTATCGGAGGTGGGGTCGTCCCACATTCCGCAATTTAAAGCTCTTAATAATGTAGGGCTGGGCTGCCTAGGCCCTTTAAACTTTTACTGTTACAAAAAAGACTAATACTGGAGGGACCTTGGCAACGCCATCCACTCCAGCCAGGTAAGGGGGAGGAGGATTTAATGGGCGGCTAAAATAAGGGTGTAGTAATGCATTAGGGAAGGGTGCTTTAGATCGCAATCGAAACACAGGGTAGGGCGTTTAAATGTCCCAGATCCTGCGACCGTGACAGGGCTCGAAATGCGCATTTTTAATAATATTTTGGTTGAACGCTCTAAGGCAAAAATTACAAAACTATCCTACTTAAACTTTCTGAGATCCCCACGAGCGTTTTCTTGACTGACTCTGCGTATGGCATATATAATAATGTGGAGACTAATAATAGTCATCATCAGTGAGACCATATTTCATGCAGAATCGCGTACCACATTTGATACTCCTTGTTTTTATTTTGCCTATAGCATATAATGTTAATTTCTCGGGTTTCCAAACAGGTCACTGGTGACTCCACGTTTCTTCGATTCCCACTGTTATCTGCAAGTAAAATGAAACGTTGTCCCACGTATTGCCGGCACAGATGATAATCCTGTGAGGCTATTTACCGATTCTAAACTTTGTTCAAATTCGAGATATATTCAAATTTGTTGTGCTGCACACCAAATCCATTGTGAGTCTGGTTCTGTGCTGCGAGCGTGGCGTGAAGCGAGGGTTCCTTTGTTGTAGGATTTCCGACTAGTCCCTATCTAATCCTTAAGACCTCTCATACACAACGCATGTCTAAAGCCCACCTGCCGCTCTTTTAACTGGCCTTAATCTCTACAGCCCAGTAAATTATGCCCGTGTAGACACAGCTTTGAAATACAACTCACGCGAGTTCCTAAGGATTGCAGAGGGGTGGGAGAAAGGGAGACAGAAATATACAACACTTTAAGATTTCCTGCACCTTGTTTCTGAAGAACAATGGGAAAACTAGACTTTGGGCTGCTTGTATTTTAGCGGATATTGCGCTGAGACACTGCCAGTAAATATAAACCAGATCCTGATTTGTTGCGCTTCTGGGATACCCTTCTTCGGTGGGAAACGAACCAGGACCGGTTTGAAACACTCTACTCTTCCGCGTGACAGTTGGAACGGAAAGGATATCCACAGTCGATCTCGTGAGATGTGGAGGGCGGAAATTGCGAAAAGAGCTGTGTTATATTTCGAGGTATCGCTCTGGGAAGTGGTGAAGCACATGTGGGGAAATTCACAAACTAACCAGAGTAGTTCCGCAATTTCCTTCTTGCGGGAAGCCACAGTTCTACGTACGGGAAAAAAAGAAAGATGCCACAGGACAGGATGAGGATGCTGTCCTGTTTCTGTACGTCTCTTTTCGTCGGTCGTTGTGGCCAAAAGTCACGGTGGAGCGAGGCCCCTGCCAATGGACGAAATATATTTTTGACTTGTTGAATCTCCCAACTATCTTCTTATCAGTCTATGCTGCTTAAAACCCTAACTAAGGTTCCTGTCAGACTCCGTGTTATGTCGAATCAAACATAAAGATTGGACCTCGTAGATAGCGCAGCAGAACCGGGACTACGAGAACGCTGTTTCAAATTGGCTGCCTTGTCATGGCTCACAGTGGGAAAACAAAATCTTGTCAGGTATTCGTAGTTATTCGCCAGGAAATAATCTTAATATATCTTATATAAATCTTAATATATTGAAGAAATATTTAAAAGAATTAACAGATAATTTTAAAAACTAGTTTCCCTTATTTTGTTGTATGATTTCTCAATGTTTTATTTTTAAATAAGTTTGGCTAATTATCGGTTTGCTACTCAGTGGTCCAAGAATATTTTACGTTATGCTACTACTTCGGCGACTTTCGCATTACCTCTGACGGAAAGTTTGCAGGTGGAATTCCGATTAGCTCCCATGACCTCCCAGAAGAAATGGATGTTTAACGCTGCTTTGGAGCCGAGTCAGATAAATACTTTGCTGCGTTGGAGCCTCCGGTGAAAGTTGGCTGGCGCTCGCTCTTGCATGCAAATTAGCCACTGCGAATTCCGGGGCTCAGACGAGAGCAAGTGTGTGTGTCTGGTTTCCAATCGCGATAAAGTTGAGCTGCCTGCGTTCCAGCGACATTGTCTATCGTGATTCGTGCTTTCCCTACCCTCCTCTTCCCTCCATCGCCATCTGAAGTTACGAAATTTTTCCAGGCCCTCTCCCGCAAGTACTTTAGCTGTCTCCCACAGAAAAGTTCCGCTCTGCTGAGATCTATTGTTCAACCCAGACACCTCTCGTCTGGCTTCGAGTTGCGTGTTCCGGGCAAAATATGCTGTGCCTAAGGCGCGTTGCGTCAAAGGTATCGTCGTGTACGACTCGGGTTTATCGAATAATAGCTAGAGACCTGGTGGTCAAGGGCTTTATTCAATTTTTTCGTAATAGTTGAATGCGACAAGAATATATCCTTTAGTTCCTATAATTTCTATTATGGTGGTCATGGTTTTCTGTAGTCTATGGCTGACTTCCACACTTCCGTATTTATCCCCCTTTCTTGAAGGAATTGTATGCAATGCCAGGGCCTTATAACGCTCTGGATTCCTTCTTTTGATGTAAACTCTGACAGACTACAGTTTTTCGCATTCTTAGTTACCTAATTCCATTGCTAACAACGAGTTAGGTGCTGAAACGCTCCAGCCTGTATTCGAAATATTCGTGCTACTTTCAGAAATTTAGTGTGTTCTATTAATGACATCAATGTACTAAATTAAAGTGCCTATCTATACACTATTTAGAAAAAAATTAACAAATTAAACTGATTTTTTAGGACGTAACTGGAAACCTTTGAACGAAGGAAGTTTCGGTTACACATTGAACTCCCTGCCAACGTGTAAATAGATTAGACGCGGAATATGTATCTAGTTAAAATATGATGTACACCTGAAACATACACATTTTTAAAATTCTCGTTTCGAAACCTTCAGGGATAGTACCTGTTCTGACGAGAAGATACTCTTAACCTAGAAACGGAAGGAAATATAAATCTGACCGGCCATTCGTCATTTATGGCGGAATGAATATTCAGATACGGAGTGATTGATACAGGTGCAATATCAACCAGCATTCGAAATAAGCAGGGTTATAAACCGGAAAGGAAAATTAATTGAGGTCTCCGTGCTGCATAAATTTGGCATAAATTATTTTTAAAACTTGTACTCACTGCTGATACCGTCATCTGTCACACAATCTTAACTGTCTGTCTCATTTAAATATTTTTGTACCCGAGTATTTTGGCAATAATTTTTTTAACTTCTATTATTATTTTGTAAAACTGGAGTCCTTAAAAACTCATTTACGCGTTCGTCAAATAAAAGCAAACGTTTAATCACTTCCTTTAATGTGATTTATCACAGCCTTCCCATGTAAGACTAGATTATTTGACTACTTAAAAAGTTATTTCATCCTTCAACTTGTAAAACGTCGTGTTTGCCTTCGGTGATAAGTCAGTTCTTTTTCATAAGCATAGGAATAATTACGTTATATGGACGCAGACCGGAGTGCGAGAAAAAAATAATGCCTTTTTAACGATCTAAAAACCGGTTGTTAATTTCAGATATAAAAATAAATTAAGTAGAGGAAATTGAACTAGTTTCGCCGTTACGAATATACCCGGAAGAAACAGGTCACACGTCACGAATAAATAAATATTTTACAAGGCTTTCGCGTCCCACCTTTTAATGGAATGAGTCGTTATTTATGCTCGGTCAATTTACAGCGAACCATAGTTTATAATCATCTTTCTGGGAGATATTGCATTGACGTTGTAATTGATATTGCATGTATAGGCGTCTCAAAAAATCTAAAAGAAGTATGAAATATTGACGTTGAAGAATGTACCGTATGAAATAGTCATTCAAATAAGACTGTGAAATAATGTTCATACCATCTTATCATTTTTCACTCGTGTTTCAGGCATCGTATTGCTGAAAATATTGTACATTAACCTGGAGAAATACTAAAACCTTCTTTACATAATTTAACATCATATATCCGTTTCTCTTTTCTTATTTATTTTCATTTAAAGTATAATTTATCTTCCGGGGACGCAAGTTCACTCCAAAGTTATTGTTTGGAGGAAAATTGTATGTGATGGCTTTTCGTACTACAGATGCCGTAACAAAATCCTAGCTCTCGTAGATCCCGTTGATCGTTTTGCGACTAGTACAGAGAACGGAACAGAAAATTTAACTCCTAGAAAGCATGTGAATAAAACTAAAAATTGATTTTCTGCAAAGAAACGTTTAAAATGATAGCGTGTTAAATATAACCAATACTAGAACCCGAAGTTTACATTTCGTTGCTTATGGTAAATGGTAGTGAATATCGCATAAGCAGAGGAAAATTAAAGATAAATACTCAGTACGGAAGAATCAGGACTGTGGAATATTCACTTCTTAGAAATCGTCGTTATAAGCAGCGCTGATAATATCGAAAGATTACAAGGTAGCGAAATTGGCTTTCTTTCCCGAAATATTCGCCGAAGTTTAATTTTGTTAAAACAAACTGTAACACACAGGAAAGTCTACGAAAGATCTCGGTGTAGCGTATCTGAAGTGCGTTGCCCCTTGAGTTATGTTTTAATTAAGAACGCGGGGCTATATAGTGCCAGTATCTAGAGATTTGGTTCTTCGTTCTAGACTCGGCGCGTTATTAAAGTTCCCGGGAGCGAATTGAATCTTGTGCGATGGAGCGGCAGCTATTGATCTGAGAGGTCGTCACTCTGTCGTCAAGGAAACCTGCTTTCGGAAGAAAGGAGTCCATTAGGACCCGAACCCGGGACGTTCCATCCTACATATTAAAGGCGGAAACAGTTCAATTAAGGGCCACGGCCCATTGTTGGTTTTTTATTAATGCCGGACACGCAAAGGCGTCCTGCACTAGCAGGAGAAGGATCACGCAGGCTTAATGCGTATTTAATGTCGGTCCTTTCAACTTTGCAATTGAACAGTTGCCAGCAAAAACGGGGTAAGTTCAACGTAAAGAGTCGTTGACAGTTTAGAATTTAAACTGCGTTTCGGGGAGGATTTCAATTAGTTAGTTACATTATATGATTGTTTCGTAGTAAATAAATGATTCGGCAGCTTACACTTTGGTAAAAAATTAATGTAAATGTGTATGCAGCAGTAGTGGTACACGACGTTTAGTTCCTAAATTTAGAACTTCATCTGGTGTGATTTAAACTGGAATTGAAAAAAGGGGGGGGGGGAAATACACGTGCATGTGGCAGTAGCGAAGAGGGCATTGTTTCGGCTTCATTGCTGGTGCGACACTGCGAAAAGTTTTAAATCACACGTGATGAGGTTCCAAATTTAGGAACGAAACGCCGTGTAAAACTATTGTTAAATATGAATTTATTTTCCATTTTTTCTGACGTATAGAAGGTTTTACTACATATTGATACTCAACTAGCACAGTGATTCTGCTGTAATAGAAGAGTAGTAAGGGGACGGGGAGGTCGTTTCATGGTTTATTTGAAGAAATACGGAAAGCTTAAACATGTGTAGAAGTCGAAGCGTGGATTTATAATTATACTTTTGTCTTGTTTTCCCAACCCAGGGCCTTAAAATGTATTTTACGAGAAAAACTGTTCAAGTACGTCATTGTGTACTATTTCTCGGACTATAACGAAATCATGGACTCTTAACATACTGGATTTTAATCATTCCTGTGGTTTGTATGTGTTTATCTACGTGCCCACGATTATTTTGTGTATGCGCCATTAGCGTAGCACCGATAAACTCTCGAACTGTTTATGAACTTTTGTTTTTCCAGTTACCAACTCAGAGAACGAATTGAAATATTCTGAAATGAGACAAGAATGATCAAGCGCAAACATGTGCAGAGTTTTAAACGATAACTTCGTAGTTTTATTGTTACTCTGAATCAGGTTATTGGGTCCGGATTATAGGTGTGGTCTGGTCCACTAGACCGGTTGGAAGCAGGTTGTTAAAAATTTCTGGAACGGTCTGTTTTTAAAAGGAAAATAACTGGCTGTCCATCTACCCCAATAAGGCTATCTAAGTCAGGATATGGGCGGAAAGTATGCTGTTAGAGTGTAGCTCTCGTAATATTCCGCTATTCTTGTAGACACGCCCTTTCCGCCGAAGTTTTATTAATGTATTCGACCTGGGGCAGTCTCACGCAGGACATTTTCATAGGGGAATGTAATGATCCCTGAATCCTACCATTAAACTCGGGTGAAACATTCCGACGATCATTCCCGTAGACGGGGAGGATGGTGCGTAATTTGCGAAATACTTCGCGTCCGAATCGGTTCCGTGATTAGCGCCGGCTTTAATTAAGCTCTCAGGCTTAACTCCGGAGGCGATCATTTCCCGACAGTCTACGAGAGTAATCTCGGAAAACTTTTTTCTCGCTCTCAGAACTTGCTTCCTAGGCCATCCCATCGTGCGCAATATTTCATCTGGGAACGGTTGCTTAAAATGGGACATTACAAAAGACAGTCCTGACAATGGATTGTGGCGGCGGAGTCCCCCGTTATCATTCTACTACTTCTACAACTACGGCCGGAAGTGGTGACCATTATTTTCTTAATACCATACAGATAATACCAAGAGGTATGGGCTCGCTGTAATTAGGGTCGTTATTAATGTGACATCTCGGAATAGCGGAGGCGCAGTTAGGCTGCCATTGTTTCTGCCGTTTATTAATCCCTTTACAAAACGCCCGACGTGTGTATGGGAGGTATGTTCTGTTTGCCGTGTGGCACTCATTGTTCTCTTGCAGAGAAAGGTAATATAAACTACAGCAGTGAAAAATACTCCGCGACAATTGTTTGCAAGTAATCAGGTGTACGGCTGGATTGGTCTGGAATTCTATTTTATCCTTTTATGTTCCATCCGCACAATCGCCATGTTCATTTAGCAACTTACGTGTTTCGCTGTTTATTTTTCTGATTTACTTTCTTTTACAATCTGGAACGATAAAAAATTTGTTATACGTACTCCTGCTTGAAAACGAGAATATCTTATAGGTCACTGGGCGGAAGTGTGGTGTGCTCAAAAGGAAGGAAAGATGTTTAATACGAAACGAAACAGGCCTTAAATAAAATTTACAGCATCCGGTTATTAAGTCTCTTATTGGAAGTAACACACAATTAGATAGCACGAATTGATATACAAAAATATTTAATTGAAATACAACTGAAATGTAGAAACATGTTAAATATAAATTTTGATGGAGTATATTGATGTAAGAAAGGAAAACCTTGTTATCGAATGCCGTGATCTGAAGTTCCGGATTTGATTTGAGAAATGTTTTTTTTTTGCCGTCAGTTATCGTTTTCACGGTGAATCATGTGCATAACAAATACGATCATGTGGTAAGGTAGCTCTAAACTAGCCAACAGCAATTATAAACTGGAAATTTGTTATCGTATACCTCAGTGGCGGAGGGTTGGGGGGGGGGAGGTAGACTTGTCTACGCTATTACCTTTCTTTTCATTATTGCATGTCTGGGATCTGGGAAATGACTTCGTCTGGACTGTAGTTGCCTCGACGGTAGATAATGACAAATCTAGTTAGCTTAAAAATTTATCGTTGCGTAGCACAGTTAACGCGCACACACAGGGTTTCCCGGACACGTGATTGCGGTTTGCTCATTACCAACCAGCTCTGACTCGGGATCGTTTCTCTTTGTGCTGTAATTAGTTTCGAGTACGCACCGGGGTGCAAATCTTTGCTTTTGCGAAACTTTCCCGCTGCGAAATTAACACTGCGCTAAGCCGTCCTACTTAGAAGCCACGAAGAGGCATTATCATACACGTACGTCAGCTGCGAATTAATAGATCCAACAAACCGACCAGCATCCTTCAAAATTAAATTTTTTATAGCGGGCCTCTGTCGCATTATTGAAGGTATCCGCTTCATAAAAATTATAGTCTTGTGTTACGTATAATGCAATTTTTGGCGCGTAGAAGACAATTGTGATACACATAGTTCTTCTGAAGACGAGATACTAGGGTTTCCTCCCCTCCCATTACTGAACTCCACACAGCTAAATCATTTCCCCATCGCCGTTTCAAATTGATTCACCATTAAGTCCGCGTTCCACAGCAGCAATCCGTTCTTGAAGACATAAAAAAATCCCTTATACCCACACCAGCCGCCGCTTCTGTAATTATATAAACGTTAAGTATGACGATCGATCTCAGTCGCTCCGCGTCCTAATTCACCGACTGATCAACCGCATGTAAATGCGGTATTGAATATGTAGTTAAATTTATTTCAAAATGACGAAGCGTTACAGTATGATTTATTTATGATGACCTACATTGTGGGAAATTTACGGTCTGATTCACCAAACTGTACTAGTATTGGATTTGACGCCGTTCACTGGCCGAAACGAAATACAGCAATTTAAGGAAATAATGCAGTTAGTTTCATAATGTTCTTCATTTCGAAATGGTAAATCTCAACGGTTATTAATGTTACATAGTTCGCCTTGTTAGAGTAACTTATATGGTTGTAATTGTTAATTGGCGAGAAGAGAGGGAGTTAACTTGAAAAATTTCTGTCCACTACTTCTGTTCATAGAATGATAAATTTTGTGGATCTGCCGTGTTTTAATGATGTAAAGAGAGGAAAATGTATACTTCATGTGTTTTTGTAACGTGCGGAATAGATTGTCATTGATTTTGAATTCTAATTTCAAGTTATGCTGCTTTTCGTCCTATGGCAAGCATGTTTTTGATGTCAATATCAAAGAGCGTAGCTTATTAGATGATTGAAGTAGCGGGAACTCAGAGGCTGTGTGTTCATTTTCTTCTCTCATACTTTTAACGACATTCCCGCAACGTGGATGTAGCGTAGATAGATTTTTCGTTAAACACATGGAATAGACACGTTTTATTCTTTTGGTGCATTGCGATGTGGGATTTAGCGATGATTTATCGACAACGTGCGTTCGCCGGACGGGGCTTTTGTTTTCGGGGGTTTCCCCCCGTATCATGCGCGCGGCGAATGCACAATGTCTAAGTAATTAATGCATTGTGCAATTTGCGCGGTTCGGCCGTTCCCTTCCCTTTTCCCCCCGCGGCGTGGTGCATTTATCACGGCTAAATCGGACACGTTTTCGATGCAAATCAAATTGTAATTTCCGGGCAGCGCCGCCATTGTCTGCCTCCGACCCCGGGGGCTTTTCTGGTAAACAACTACCGCCCAAGAAGGCGTTACCGTCACTGTAATTATCCACATACACCCATGCTTCCCTATTCTTGTCTCATTTAACGTTAGTAAATTTTGTATTACATGTTTCACTATTTTTCTTTCTTTCACTAGGCAGGTGATCAGAAACGCCCTTTACCCTCTTATTTCATTCGTCCTTCATCCTCGTTCGGGAGGCCCGACGTTTTCACTACTATCTGTTATTTTTTAGCCTTAAATTGGATAAATTTTTTTCTGTTTTATACACTGCAGGGCTCTGGAAACCTTATGATTGGCACTACTAATCATTCATTACCGCATAATATGAGGTCATGTAACTAAACTTGAAAATTTATGGGGAATGCAGACCAGTATTTAATAACACTTTACTGTAGTTTTTGCCGTTGCTTCTGGTTGTACATACCGTATGTTACTGTTACTGAAATTTCTCTTCGTGATTTCACGAACGTTTTAAATTTTTTCGCTTCTGATCCAGCCCATTTTATGTTCTCGCTCGAGCGTGTGTGTTATCGAGGGAACACATTCGAAATGGCGGCTGTCAGTTCCGGTATGGCAAATTAGTTTTTGCCTTTCGAACGTGCTCGCCTTCCGTGTCTGATATTGAGCGATGATAGGAGAGGGGGCTCTGAATTTCCGCGGGTCCTCTGAAAATGGCGAAGGGGATCTCCTTTGGTGTGCAATAGTGGAACGCATTAAAAGAGAGACTTGGGAGGGGAGGTCACATTAATGCGCCATTCTGCACCACAGATGTGTGCGCGGGCGTGCTCAGAAATAGATGACAGCACGCTACATGAATAATTACTTTCGGAGAAAAACAACTCCAAAGCGAAGGATCATTATAAAAGTAAACGATATTCCAAGAACTTCAAGTATTTACTGTATTTGCTGATAACTTTAATTGACATCTTCAGTTATCTTGACACAGTAGCTACGATGTTCTGGGAGGCGGTGAACTTTGACATGCAGAGAGATATATAAGTTTGCCCATTCTATTCATGTCCCAATTAAAATAAACTACATGCTCCATTTCCACTGCTTTCAAAAATCGTCGAGTAGATATGCTCAGTGTTTTAATTTGCCTTGACGGGAACGACCTCCTATATCTTCATTATTGTGGCGTGGTATGCAAAATATGTAGATACATCGGGTCATTTATAATTTCGTAAATATGCATTATATCCATAAGGGACCTGACGCATTACATCTTATCATTGCGAAATTCTAAAGCGTTATTTTTCTCAAGAAGTGTACGTTAGAAAATAGAATTGTTTTCCATGTTTTCATGCCAATGCGATTGACACGCTCCTTGTGGACTATGGCTAACAGGTAAATTGCACGTACTGCCTCCGCGCATCCTCCGCACATCTTTGCTCTGACGGACACATCAGGAGCTAATGTGATTTGGAACTACAACGCGGAATTTTTCATGCATGAAGGCGGCCCCTCCCATGTAGAAATTTATTCCGACCATTTCATATCCACACGCCCGGTCGCATTACGTTCGTTCTGAATCAATTTAATGGCGGGCAAGAGATGCGTATCGCCCTGGATCCCATTAGGAAGGTATAAAAACACGGCCCCCATTGTCCTGCTCAGGCAAGATGGCGTGCCATGGCCAGCTGTGCAACTTTTGCGGCGGCATTTTCATCTAGCGACGCCATGAGCTCGGGCCTAAATGACATTCCGAACAATAAACTGGGAAACGAGGCTATGGGCGCAAGACAATGAGACCCGTTCATTGTGTTCAAGAAAGCAGTTAATTATTCCTTCCCACAATGTTTACGGATATTGTTCTCCACGCCGCGTAATGGGAACCGAGCCCTAATTACACGCTATTGCGTGTATTTCTTTCTTTTTTGACGGCGTTGTAGGTGTGATAAGAGATCTGCATTCGCAACCGCCAGTCGTTGGAAAGAGGCACACGCTGCAATTTCTAGAACTGGAAACGTCGAAGGAGATCTTCTCCAGCAATTCTTTTAGTTCTTAAGTTACTGTTGATATTACAGCTTCTTACCTTTCTACATGCTATACCTTCCTTCCAGTTACATCTGTATTCCATTCCGTCATGTTTTATTGCCTTTAGTTGAAATTTCTCAGTTAATGCTGTAGTATGGTAAGAAATTTTGTAACTAATATGTCCTTTTTTTTCTGTTATTGCCAGTTAAATTTTCTTGTTTCGATATACAAACATAATTCTTTCATTTCCTTTTTAAATAGATTCGTAGGTTGTTAAATTCCGAATTACGCTCAGAAGTTTTTCACCGTCGATGTCACTTTGCAGTTCGTCCCCCGTCGCTACATGTGCTGTGTTATGCGAGTAAAAGTCCGTGGGCCTTAATTCCGACGTCTGTTGGGAGTTCTGGTAGAGGACATTTCGCCCGGGGCGGTTTTCAAGCGTATTCCAGGCAACGCTGCGAGCTATTCAACATGGCATAAATTTTATGCTCGAAGGAATGGAAACGCCGTGACTGCAGCTGCGGCGGCCGTAATGTGAAATTTAGCATTAAGGCCGTAACGTCGCTCCTCTGGAAATTATATAGGCCTGGGGATGGCCATTTCCTTTGGGTTTCGTCACGGGACTGGGCTGTTTCGTACGTTTCACCGAGACTCGATATTTGGCTGCTTTCCGGTTTGTATCAGCCGTTCGATTATTGGCCTGGCGGACACGAGTTTCCGTCGCGAGGCTCAGCTGTTGACTACAAACCAGTGAGGCAGCATTTTTGTTTTCTGTCCTGTTTTCTTTTCCACTTTTATTGATATGCCCTGTAGCCACGTAACGGATTCTACTTGTTAACAAGTTGACTCGGCTCGGGATATGTCCGTGTCCTTTCGTTCCTCTTGAAATCCCACTGTTATTTCTTACCCTTCCCCCTTTTCCTTGTTTGGTTGCTTAAATTATTCGGCGTTCTAGTTTCAGTTATATAGTCCTTATGCACGCCATATATTTACAAGGAAGATAAAGGACTTAACTTTTTTTAACTACCTCATGCTCAGCTGATAAAGTAATGTGAGAGTAGAAAGCCTTGCGTCACTAAAAGGTTTATAATCACACGGGTCGGTGCAAGTAAAAATAATGTCACGGAAGCGGTAGAACACTACAGCTATGCCATGTCAGTTGCGTTTCCTTGCATGAATGTTTCCAAACGATTGACTCAATTCGTTAAACTTGATGTTTGATCTCTTTTGAGAAATATTTTTGAAATCCTGATGTTGCAATCCGAAGAAATTTTGCACACCCAAAAATAATTTCGGCTTTATCACGAATCCCGTTGTTTATAATTTCTACCTGAGAAGTTCCAAAGAAAGTAACGATACTTAGTGCTATAGTCAATAATATGTGTTTAAATAATGTTATAAATTTTCGTATTAAAATATATTTCTGACCAATTCGACTGTTGTAAGTTTCAGTGATGCCAATTTTTCTTCGACTTAAATTTCCGGTTAATATTGTCTTACGAATCCAGATATCGCGAAGGGGTTCGAGAAAAACAGACGTTGGAGCTAACTGGAGGGAAAAGCAATTTTTTTTATCTCATGAGACAAATCATATGAAAACTTCTATATTAGTTTGGCGTTAATCTGGCGGGGTAGTTGTAATATTCCAAAAAAGGAACGAACACTGAGCGTTTCACAGCCATTCCGAACCGGATATTGAACATTTAGACGTATTATATTGTTTTCCTTTGGTATATTTGGCAAGGGTACAAGGCCTAAGAGTTTACTCTTCCTTCGCTAATAACACCTTTACGAACCTTGTGGAACAATCCTCCATTGTTCTTACACCTGTTCGACGTCTATTTGCTGAATACAGTCTGTTTCGAAAATATTGACACGATTTGGAATACCACCTTTTTGCCAAACTATACAAACCCGATTGTGAAATTCTAGCTGTTTTGAAATGTTAAGTCGCCCGTTGTAAGTTTTTTATGTAACACTAAATACTGTGGGTTAAAACCTATTATTCTGTTGTATTTGTCTTGATAGTTTTTTTCAATATAGAGCTAAAATGCCTAAGAAACTGTGGGGATGTGCCATTTTTTTAGTCCGTCGTTAAAATAATAGTAAATTTTCGCCTGTGTATGACTTACGCTATCAATATTTTCTTCTGGTGAACTCATCTGAACTGTTTAATGGAAACGGAAAATGATTGATTTTTTTCGTTCGATTCGGTTGCAACTTCTCCAGTCCGTGTCCTATGGTAGTTCAGTGCCGTGGGATTTCGGCATATCTGTTGGTACTGTAACGGGACGCGCAAACATCCGTCTGCTTGTCACGTGCGAATTAATTTGTACACGAAAGAAGAAAGCTGTTTGTAAGTCTGGGCGCCATATTTCCTGGGCTGTTCCCCTCTGTGCCGGATTCCTCTGAGGCCTGGAGGAATGTTTGTGTGGAGACGCAGATAACATTTATCAAGCCCGTACTCGTCGCGTCGGGTGTTTGCCGGTGCATTAGCAGCTGTTGCTCGAGAGGAGAGGAGAGATAGCTGTGTTTGCATCCGTCTCCACGTCTAGCCCGCTGCTAGCTCAAGGAAAAGGGGACACGATGAATAAACAGGAAGAAAACCCGGCACTGCGCAGGAGAGTGGTCAGCGACTATGGGGGTGGTGGGCGTGCATATTTCCCTGGAGCGGCTCGGCTTTCAGACTAATCAAGGTTGATGGTGTGTGAAAGCCTTGTCGGAGAGGGGCTTTCGTGATGCAGCTAAAAATACGGGACGTAATTTCCCATGCATGACGACGGCGACAACAACGGGGAACTGCAATGCGTAACACCGCACATGCTGAACCAAAATCATCAGAGGGTTTCGAACATCACAGGCGTTACTTGGAACTTATGGGTGTGGCTGTCTAAAATAACAATTTACTACGCTCCTTTATTTGTTAACGTCTATTATATCAAAATTAACAGTTTAAATTAAGATGACTTCTTTGCTTTTACACATTACCAAAGTACGAAAATTTAATTAAATATAAACAGTATTTTTCTTATTATTTAAAAACTACGCTTTATCATACCTTCATGACTCCTTCAGATACAACTATATACTATAAGTGAACAATTGTTTTGATTGTAATATATTCTGGTAGTACAAAAAGTTTCGCAAAACAACTATTCTGATTTATTTCGGTGGGTGTGTTGTGTTGAGAACCGAAATTTTGTTTAATATTGGTGATATATAATTGTTTGTGATATTCTTAATTTGCTTAATATAAAAGGTACTGAAATGTACGATCTCGTTGCGGTAATTTAATTATTCGACATAATTCCAGTATTGAAGCCTTGCAGTGCGTTCTTTCATAACGTGTCCTCCAAACAAGAGGGACTAAACCTGTAGGCAGTATTTCAGTGATGACTTGTTTGTTCCCTGTGACGTCAACGTAGCCTACACTAGTGTTAACAGGGCTTCTCCTTGACCTTTGATTTGTTGTAGCCTTATTACTCGCCTCTCCTATTACAGGTACGGATGCCGAGCAACGAGACTGGAATTGATAGAGCGTTGAGGGGGATTGGTGGCAAAACAATAAAATTGGATAATTGTAACGTTTTAAGTGTACCAATAGCACCATTTCACTGGGCACGTCCCTAATTATAATATAGTTGCATAGATTAGTATTTTATGTGCATGCATTAAATGTAATAGTCTTAAATATTCTTTACGTTGTTTGTAAATTGTTTTATAGTGTTTAAGTTTACATTGTTATGTATTGATATTTTTTACCATCAAGGAAGATTTATTTCTGTATTAATGAACCTGTTTCATTACGGAGACCGATCATCCTGTACCAAAGAACCTGCTTTGTCTGATCTAACAATGTCAGCCGTCACTATTACACCCTTTATTATTTTTACTTTTAAGTAAGAAAATAAGTCAACTTTCTTCGCATATACTTCATACAATATCGCTCGAGTCGATATGAGCAGATTATAAGTTTATACTTCCAATTTCCCAAAAAGCCGACTGGAGACTCGAATCCGATTTTATACACAACAGTCCATCAAACTCTTCTTTTGCATGATATGGCGGAGTAGGTCAAGTGATCCGTACCTCTAGTGAGAACACAACCTGACTGATATCACTCACTTTATATTCAGTAGACTCTACTCTTTGGCCCGTACCTATTTCGTAATTTTTGTTAACAATAAAAACACGACGGCTTTAGCGATACTTATTTTAAAAAATATCAACAGTATTTTCAGATATTTTATTATCAAGCATAACATTAAACCTCACTACTTCTCTGCCGTTATTCAGGCACTTTTAGTAACGAGAAACCAGTTTATGCCTTTGTCAAAGAAGGATGCCGCCTGTTATCACAGGCGGTCTGCCGGGCCGCTGCATATCGTGCACATTTTTGCCGCCTTCGTCCAACTTTCTAATCCACTTCCTCACCACTCCATCATTCATTATTTTTTCCCTATAGACCTCACAAAATTGCCGATGAATGTTTCCTAACGTAACATTCCTTGCATAGAAGAAACGAATCACTGACCTGACTTCACAGCCGCCTGACTGTACAATTATTTTCAACTTTTTGAAACTATCTAACAAATGGAAACCACCAAGTGACGATGCTTCACAGCTTCGTCTTCCTAATGCAAGCTACTAGTCTGTATGTAATTAGAAAATAAGAATTTTGTCAATTTGGAAAAGCTTTTTTATTGTATGCATGGAGGTTTTAAGTGAGTTCATAGTACATCGGTTTATCCAAATTGCCTTTACGGCAGTTTGTCCGTATAGTTCAGATTGTATATGATTAATATAACGATTACAAGATCACATAGAAGGTTTGGTGAGTGGTAATTAACTGTTTTCTTTTCTTGTGTGCAGAGCTGCTGGCAGCGACATGTGGCGCCGACCTTGCGTCCCTCGCCCCGACCAAAGACCGACACCTGGCGCCGCCTGTGAGCCGCCAGCCCGCCGTCGCGGTGGCCGCCGTGAGCTGCCGTGGCTGCATGCTGCCCTCCGCGACGTCCACCAACGCGACGACGACGATGTCCGGCGCCGCCCCGGCCGCGTATCAGCGCCTGCTGCAGCAGCCCTGGGCCGTGGGTGGCGGCGGCAGCGCAACTCCCGCCGCCCCCGCAGTGGCCGCGGGGAAGCTGCGGGCCACTTCGCGGGCCGTGGAGCCCGGGCCTCTGCACGCTGCGAGGCGCAGCGCAGCCGCCCCCTGGGGCACGAGGGTGGCCAAGAGGGCCAGTCTGCGCCAGCAGCAAGCGGCGCCTCCCACGGGGCCGCAGCTGCCAGAATGTAAGGAGTGCGACCAGTGGGGCTCCTACTATGGACCCTGCCGCGGCGCCAGCGAGGACAGCTCACGGATCCTCTGGAACAACGAGAGCATGCTGCGCCTCTTCCAGGTCTAGGCCTGCTGCTGCTTCCACTCTCTTGGCACCCACGTCTTATAGCCTTATGTTGTTTCTAGTTGACGCAATACATTGTTACAGCCGGGCCGCTCTAGGAAGGTGCACAGATACTGAAGGACCCGCTTCCTCCAACCCTCGGCTGATGTGCCGAGTCTTGTTCTCCGCCGTTTCTTGCTTAGTAGCGAAAAATTCTGCTGCGAATTACAGAAAATGCTGGCAGCAGCCTCTATTCATCTTAGCCCCTAATTCTAAATTATTACCATCCGAAAATCAAGTATTAAAAGTACAGAAATGAAACGGCACAATTGAAGGGTCGTTCCATTAGCTAAAATTCATTCAGCCAATCCCTGAATCGTAGGTAATGGAACAATCTAGACAATTTGTACTTATTCATACAGAGGCTTCGACACTTTCCCGCGCACAGTTGTTCGAGATACGGAGGAGACTCAGCAAGTTTATGAGGTGTGGAGATTGAAATCCGTGCACCGTTTCTCGACGGCCCGAGATAGATGATTTCATGTTAAAAGCATTGTGGACGCGTGCCTGCCTGTTGGGTTGGAATAATATGGCAGATTCTTCTAGTAACACATTCCTTTATTAGCGACAGACTTTTATTCTTATACGCCTTAAGGTTGACCACTCTTGCATGCCTTGTCTCTGCCACTCCGCCGGCACACAAGAAAGAGAGAGAACGCAGAGAAGAAGCGGATTGTGAGTGCGTGTGACTGTGTGTGTGAAGAAACTCACAACAAAAATCAGCGCTCCTGACCAGCTTGGCTACGACGTGCTTCCCGACGTGTCCACTTGAAATACGATACGATCCAAATGATAATTTATTTTTTAAAATGAGAGATTGAGAGTTAAAATAATAATTATCGCGTATAAAAAAAGAGACGAAAAGACTGATATTTACTTCGTGATTCCAAAATTTGTTAGTCGTAGGACTGGTATTTTTTAAATATCTTTGACGCTTGAGAGAAACTAATTCTTTTCGAGATGGAGAATGGCGAGGGAGTGAAAATATACGTCACTTTGTCAGTGAGACGTGTGTGGAGGTGTGTATGTAATATTGAGAATTAAGTGAGCATTTATTCTATGTAAAGAGTATATATTATATCGGTTTCAATTGATAATGTCTAGCGGGTGGCGTTATTTACGTGATCAATTATTTTTGTTACCGAAATTAAATCCAAACTAAGAGAACCTCAATATGGGGGCATAATTCAGCTTATAGGTATTTTTTTTGGGCAAGTTGATGGCTCTAAGGGGAATTTAATTTTTGGTCGCATAGGTACACATGAAGAATACCGCAGTATGGTGGTGGAAAGAGGTGGCAACACATTAAGTACCCGATTTCTGATTCACAGCAAAAGAATGAGTGCGAGGGAGATGGTGACGGCACTCCGGGGGCGTCCGTTGCTAGGCAACGTGCCCCAGGGAAGCTTGGCCCCCTACCGTAAGCCGTGCCCCAGTTTATTATACACGCTCCTCGCATTTTGGAGGCTAGTGGGGGGAAGGGGCGCCGCATAGGCCTCTAAAAATAATGAGACATACCTGCTAATGATTCCCCCTTCCTCCCCACAAACGCTGCAATGCGTTTCCGATTATCGGCCGTTGTTGCACGTGTGCAAGCGAGAAGTAATAGCCAGCAGTATCGCGTGTCATGCTTTCTGAAAGGAAAACGATGCATCATCATATCGACGTGACTTGCAAAGAACGCCGCTGCGAAACGTCGTTAAAAGTTTCTTTGATTCGTCTCATCTTTCTCCCTGATTTTTCCCTCGTCTCCCACCTTATGGCGTCGCATCCTTTCCTCTGATAGGAACAGGAGACCTGTGTGCATGTGTGTGTATACGCCTATGGCGACACAAAAATCCATATCACGTGTTGCGTTTTTTCCTCTCCTGCGTGTCGCGAAGAAGTGGATAAAGAAAACTACGCAAAGCCAAGCATTCATCGCCTTATCACGCTCTAGTCTTAGATTTATAATTCTTGTCTCGTCACTGGAGATAGAGGACACGTCGGCGTAGACTCAACCGCTGCCTTAACACTTGACTGAGCGGCCTTGCTGGTCTGGAGACAACTCCTCTCTCAACTCAAAATCAAACAACTCCAGAAACCGTTCCCGAACTCCCCGACAAATAAAGGAGAATCCCTCCCATCCCCAGCCGGCGGAGACCGAAATCATAAAAATTAAAATAAAACCCAACGCCCTAATAAGAAGGAAGGCAATGCTCGAGTCGTGTTTTGTCAGAGCTTTCATTGTATACAAGAATAAAAAACATTCGATATATATAGATAACTGATTGTGTATATTTCGATATTATTGTGGGTAGGCCCTATTCGAAATGCAGAGGACCCCTAACCGCAGTTAATTATTATGATTACTATTAATATTAGTCTACAGTGGATGTTGCTGCATAGTTCCTGATCTTCCCGTGTTTTCAACTTTTACCCCTTACCCCTAATCCAATCACCCCCGCCCATTTCCTCATCCTCCACTTACCTTGCAATCCTTAGGGAATTCGAAAGTGTTTTCCTCTGCAGCTGGAGAGAACAGTCAGTTCTAGTTTACAAGTGAAACTCACTATTAATAACTATATTATCATTATTATTATTACATATATCAAAAAACCAAAACAATTATTTTACGCTTCACATTTATCGAAAAAACTACCAAATATTGTAAATGGATGTGTGATTTCTTATGTTGAATGCAAAGGGAATGCCACTTAAGGACATTTTGAGATCTGGACTCTTTTTTACATTCCTTCCATGTATAAAAAAACAAAATATATAATGAAATATATTATGCATGTATTGCAAAGCTGCAAATTATTGAGATGAAAAACTAATTATTATTATTATTGTAAAGTGTAAAAACACATTTCGAAAGTCATATTTGACCTTGCAGGGTATATATATCATGTAAATATAGTGTTGAGGAGACAAAAAATGTTAAGTTGCTTAGCAGTAAGGATTCACATAATATATCAGATCTGTATCTTCCTTTTGTCTCTTTGTGGAGTCAGAGGGCCTTATCCTTACGATCCTTGCAACAAAACATGATAAATGTTCGATTCTTTTTCAAAGTGACTGTGATAACGTGTTTAGGAGGAATGTTGTAAAGAGATAAAATAAACTTATTAATAGATTAAAATATTGCCTTTTATTTAATCTCCTTTCTCCATGTGTGAGTCCAATTTCATGTTTCGTAGCTTAATAAGTACAAGCAGAAAAATATATTTTCGACTGGTGCTTTACCAAAACAATCGACAAACTATTATTCTTTTCTAAACGTATAACAATTTTAAAGGAAAATTTCTGCACGTGACAGCAAACTGTGTAACGAGTACAATTTTTGGTTACTGCCAAATAAATGTATTATTTTAGAGAATGATGAAATCATTTACCTAATACTGTCATAATCTGGTTAGTCAGCCGAGAAAAATGGTCAAGCAAAATCTTGCTTTATTATGAAACTGCAGTTTCCTTATATTGCATAACTTATAAACCACTTTTATCCATTATTAAAATGAGAAATACGTAACAGATGTATCTGCTATAAGTTGAAGATATAATTATGGTAAGAAAGTATAAATAAATTATCAACGGAGAATACAAAAGGTGTGATGGTCTGGTGATGAAAATATTAAAAATATATATGAATATGCCCACTGTAAAAAGACATTCCCGTTTGTAAGTTAAATACTTTCGCTCTCTAAGGGTATATCTGGATGTAGAAGGCGTTCTTTCCAACCGATATACGACGCGTTGGAAAAATTGAAAAACGCTGCTCACGTGTATGATCAAAGAAAGGGGCATTGATTGGAAGGTTGGATGACTTGTTATCGAACAGTGTATATGGTTCAAGGGATCGTGGAAACCACATGTGATAAGATAGGACGGGGCTCGAGAGAATGGTTATCTCATAATCCTCCAGTCTGCATGGAAACGGAAGGCCATGGGAAAAGTATCTGATCAGTGCACATGGATCGGAAAATAGTATTTAATCCAAAAAATGTATCTCATTGAATTTCGCTAGAAACGTACGCCCATTTATGTATCAAGAAAATATTGTTGAAATAACATTCTTTAAACAGAATTCATGTAAAATAAAAGGATAAACTAATAATCGTACCCGGGTAAATTAAGCAATTTTCCTTTCCCCTAAATTATGCATGTGAAAACCAACTCTTACTTTTATTTAAATTTTCAGAAATATATATCTATGTATAGTATTTTTTATTTCATTAGCGAATTATTGCATTTCATATCCCTATCACATACAGTACTACGCACTCTTGCAATTTGATAGCGACAAAAATCGTTCTAACGACGTATTCGAGATAAATCTTCGAGATACGGATTCGCTGACGGTTAGGTGGTCTATACAATGCTAATTTCTTTTGTGTTCAGGCCAGGTTATTCTGCGTTGCAAATTAGGTAGGCAAAAAGCTGTTCATGTATAGGCTAGATTAGCTGATGCCAGTTTTGAGTTGGTGTGAGCTATCACCTCAATCTACGAATTTGTGCCACAGACAAATATTACGCCTTTCGCTTGCGTTCAATGACAGCGAACAAATGTACAAAGTACCTTTACTCAGTTCAGAGTAAATGTTTATATTATGGGCTGGTGAAGGATGTAAAATTGATTTTAAAGAATTTTAATGAATAATTATTTTGCGTAGAATCGTGTAAAATTTAGGAGCATTACGCATTTTTTAAAAATTTTAATTATAACTGAAATTGGTCTGGCTTCCAAGAGTGTATAATTGTTATAAGATTTTATGTAATATTAAATTATAATATCAATAATAATAACGCAAGAGTACTTAAAAGACTTGAAATCCGATATCAACTAACAGACCGAATAAAATGTATTTTACCTGCTGAAGTATTTCGAAAAAATATTTAAAAGTAATAGTAAATCAGGTTAACTTTTCGGCAGTGAGACACTAAACTGTCGAAATAAAGCTCTTTAGCTGAATTTTGTACAGACAAAATTTAATTTTTAATTTATATAGATTATTTCGTATTTTATCTTGAACAGAGAGTAAAATCTCATGGTCAGAGTTACACTTAATATGAAACTGAGATTAATATGTACCAAATTTCGTTTTAGGTTCTGTCACATTTAAACTGAAAAAGATATTAGGAACAACATAATTATCCCTATACCGAAGAAGATTCGAGCTCATAGATGAGAATAGCACAGGACAATCTATTTAATAACTCGTGCGTGCAAAATATTAACGAAATATGTCTATAAGAGGATGGAACGTCAAATAGAATGCAAGTTAGGAGAAGATCAGTTTGGTTTTAGGAAGAAGATAGAGACAACAGAAGCAATATTCATCCTGCGTCTGATTTTAAAAGACATAATAAGAAAAAACAACCAAACATTCATAGCATTTGTAGATTTAGAAAACAGTCCTTTGATAATGTAAACTGGAACACACTGTTAGGAATTTTGAAGAAGACAGGAATAAAATATTGAGAAAGAAGGGTTATCCATGTCATTATACAGAAGAGAGTAAGTGTAATTAGAATTGAAGGACAAGAAAAGAAAGCTAAAATCAGGAAAGGAGTAAGACAAGCATGTAGCTGTCGCCCATGATCTTTAACGTTTATGCAGAACAGGCGACGAAGAGAGCTAAAATGGATATGGAAAGAGCATCAAACTGAAGTAGAAGAAATAGAAACTATGGTTTGCTAATCATATAGTAGTATTAGGGAAGTCAGAAGACGACTTGGAAAACCATAAAAAATATCATGAACGTGGCCCTGGAGGAAGAGAACAACATGAGTATTAATAGAGGGAAAACCAGGGTGATCGATGTAGTTTGGGAAACAGTGAAATAACAAAGAGTGTTAGATTGGGAATGGATATTTTGAAGGAAGTTAAGGAATTCTGCTTCTTGAGAAGCATAATAACTAGGGATGATAGAAGTATAGTAGTCGTAAAGAGTAGAATAGTACAGGTAGTAAAATATTTCCCAAAAACTAGGATTTTACTTACAGCTAATATAAGTATGAATATTAGGAAAATATTACTAAAATTTTTGTATGGAGTGGGTGCGAAACGTGGACTGCAGCATTTGCAGAAAGGAATAGAATAGAAGCTTTTGAAATGAGGTGTTAAAGAAGAATGCTGAGAATCAGATTGGTGCACAGAGTAACTAACCTGGAAGTCCTAAGCAGAATAGGGGAAGAGCAAACAATATTGAGGACTTTTACCAAGCGAAGGGCTAATTTTTGAGACTTAAGTGTCTTGTGAAAATAGTGTTAGAGGGAAGTGTGTTGGAAAAGAGCAGAAGAAGGAGGCAAATGCTGGAAAAAGCTAAGCGGACTGTCATCTTGCATGACAAATTCCGAGTTTGGAGTGACACATGGTCAGCGTATCGATTCTCCAACAGTCTTAATCCCGGTCTTCTCGACCATGACGACACAAACTGTAACCAAACAAATGGGTATATGCCCGGTAGCAGCTCAAAATTAATTAGATCTGTATATAGTATTAAAGAAAAACATAATTATACATAGAGAATAAAGACAAAACAAAGCAGAAATGTTTCTTAAGAGTACATATAATCATATTTTGGGGTACTCTTAACATTTAAATCCCTATGCTTCTTAATAATTTGCTTTCTTCACTTTCAAGCAACACTTTTATTACCATTATCACTTCGTTTCCCCGAATCTTTAATCGTAAATTACTTTCAATTTTAATGTGAATCTATTCTGCACTACCCGACTTCCTTCGAACACTTTTGCAGGTGGATTGTTTCAACGCGTTATTGCCCTATTAAGGATTGCAAATTTGCCTATTTCTGTACATCGATTTCCGGCTTAACTTTTTAATTTATGGTCCAATTTACAAAATAGGAAGGCTTTTCAATTTTTGAAGAAATTCCCAGACGTAGCTTTTCGTTCTTTTGTGCTTTAAAAAGAATACGAAGGCGATCCTTCTCTCTTCTATTTTGAAACTGTCTAAGCCAAATTTCTTCACTTTTTATGCCCACGTTTAGTTTAGTTTATTACAAATGTTTCTGATTGTTTTTGCACCTTTATGAGTAATTATATCACATATTTATGATAGGGATCCAAACATGAGCCTCTGTACTCCTTCAGTGGACGTAATATTGACAAATATGCTAGGTCTTTCGAATTTTCACTCCCGCTTCTTGAAGTTCCTCGTAACAAAATTTTCCAGTAGTTTGAGTCACTCACTCTTCCCACCCACGTTTGCTGCTAAAGTTGATGTCCAAATATTTTCAGTTTCTCACCCTCGTTACATTTTCTCCGTCAATTCTGCACTGAGGCAATACGAGTACGTCTAGACGTCGTTTAGTAAACGTAGCTAAGTTACTTCTGTTGTTATTAATTTTCATTTAGTTTCGTCTCGCCCAATCGCTCTGAGTACATCTAACCCGATCACATCTTTCCGTAAATTATGCAGCCATAAGAAAGAGTCTGATTTCTGATTTTACTCCGATTGGCAAGCCGTATATAAATATTAAGAAAAGCAGTGCACCAGTAGTCGGCCCTTGTGGAATGCCCCTTTGTCACTATCCTAACATCTGAAAAGAATTGCTTACTTATAACGTTATGCATCGTATTTTTTAACATTTAATACGCCTATTGAACTATACTCTTGTCAAAATCTGTGTCATCTAACGTTTGCTATAATATATCGTGTGGAACTACGTAAAATGCGTTGGCAAAATTTTCAATGTAATTGTCTAAGTCTTTAGGAACTTTTACTATTCTTTTCTGTCGTTATTAAAATTTTCTCTGCTTACAATATTTCTTTTAAAATTCACTTTAATTTTGAATTCATATCAAGCAAATACAGTATTGTAAAATATTTTTTGACAAGTGACTGATATTTGTGAACACTGCACAACATTATATTTTTTTTAGCTCTCGAGATGAATACGATCTATAAAACCTCCGTTAGATACTGCATAGTTAATTTCATACTTTGAATAAATTAATGAAACGACATGACTGGTTAAAATATACAGCTTACCAAAAATGATATAACCATCATCATTTTGATAATGTTTTTATAGTACATAATATATATGACTATAGCACATAAATTTCTACTTGAATAAACAACAATAACGTACCTACTACAGTATGAGACTCTTGAGGGAAGTAAAGGTGCCATTTACATGGACGTGAAGCGTTACAATTTCAAAAATTGGCTGGTGCAGCCGATAACATATACTGTTTCGTGAAACGGGCAAGTGTATATTTAGATAATTTGTGCGAATAAATCGTCTCAGACGAGTAATCAGGCGACGCCTTTCGGGAAACTGGTTTCACCTCTGCGAGGCCGGTTAATTGATCGGTCTTTTTTTTCGCAGAATCGATGTCGCATACCTCACGACATGAAACGTTTAGTTGTTATCAACTCAGAATTACAAACACGAATTAATTCCCCGGATCGCGTGCCATCCCCCCCCCCTCTCTCTCTCTCTCTGCGGTGGTGGAATTTCTGATCTTAAATTACACATTAAAGAGATGGAATCAACCGTCGAGGGCGAAGCGAGTGCGATTTATCGCCGTTTCACCGAGATTGCGGGGTGGCGAACGAAAGTAGTATAATGCACAGCAAAACCAGTGCTGAAAATATATCAAGTAAACATTTGGAGAAATAATAATTCTGAGTATTACAAGTGATACCTCGCAAATGGAAGCGCCCGATTCCGTTACGATCGGAAGCTCTCCGTAATTGGATTGTACAGTATTCTACATAGGAATTCTAAAGTTGGGATTATATTCTTAGCAGCTAAGAGAAATTAGAAACATGAGCGACCAACAAAAGTTTTATATATTTAGGTATTCATTTAATTAATTATATACTTCACTTCTTACAAACGTCAGGAGACACGATCATGAGACTTGGGATTGTAATGGGTGGACAGTTTTATGAAAACACAATATCTTGAATAAAGAATCGAAAATGAACTCTTAATTCTTTCAATATTAGCAACGAACTGTGGACAAATGAGCGTAGTGACTTAAAAACTAACGCTGGATTTCGAGGCTAGTAATCGATTCATTTTTTTCTTGCCTCTGCTGACCATTCAGGGTCATGACCTACCAGAGCTACTGTCAATTGACATCTTACGAGAGACATTCCGAAATTGGAGTGATACGGGGTCAGCGTATCCATTCACCAGCAGTCTTAATCCCAGTCTCCGTGACCGTGACGACACAAACATCCAAGCTCATTCAAGGTAGTAATCGACTACTTGGGAATCAAGTTATGGCACCATGCAAATTATAAGAAACATTTAAGTAATTAACAATCATTGACAAATGCAATAATATTATTAAAGAGATTTTACTGTCAACGTGATTCATGAGAACATTTATTTATAAAATTTTGATACATTTCTGCTCTCGAGAGGTAGTTAAGAGAAATTGGTGAATTTAGTACAAATTTAGGTATTACCTAAAAACCGTATCACTTTTTGAAAATGTTCAATTCCTTTTTTTTACCTAAATGTCTCCCCTAAAAATTAATTCATGTTCATCATCGTATGCGCATTTTCTATACAAAGTATATTAAAATTTATTACTGAATTTGTTATAAAATTTCTCATTCAATAATATTGTTCATTCGCAATTGAAATATTAGGTTTTGTGTACTTAATTCTGTATTTTATATTAAAAGTTCTCATTTATTTAATTTTTCAAATATATATTTAGATATACAAAGTAAAAGAAATTAGAGACATCCAATATATATGGTAGAAAACAGAGATAGAAAAAGTCACAGCCTTGTCTAAAATTGATAGTACCAAATTTTTGAATTTTCGAGAACCTAAGAAGCTCCCTTCTTTAGACAACGTTTGAGCGACTGGCTGTCTAACTGTTCGGACACTGGGTCTGAAGAACGGAGGTACTCGAAAATTCACATTTTCTTCGTACTTCCCTGCCTGTAGAAACTACTATCAATTTAAGGTAAGTCGATGACTTCTTTCTGTCTCTCTTTCCCTTTCCAATTTATCGTTATATTGACTATGTCATCTTAATTTTCGTTATATATGTGTGTGTATATGGTTGGAGAAATGTTTACTTGGATTCAAGCCCCGATTAAGTTTCATAACCTTCAGCGCTGAACTTCGATTAGAAGCTTTATTGTTGTTTCCATTAGTCCTCGATTGATGAAATAGGATACCTCATACATTACAAATAACAAATAATTTAAAGAACAAAATAAGGACATAATTAATTATAAATAATCTTAAAATAAATTAATAAAATAAAAGTATATCGTCTTAAGTCATTAAAAACACTACACGCCCACAAGAGGTCACAAGCACACACTGAGAAACACAAACACACGCAATGGAGTTTTGACTACTTGGAGCTGCACGACCAGGAAACTGTCCTTCTGTCGTAGCTCCAGGTATTGCCTGAAACAAACAAATAAAAGAGCAGAAAAACTTAATAGACGACTAAAGGAGTCAATAAATAAACCTATATCTATATCTTGTTCAGCGGACAAGAATTTCGGTATACACTGTGTTGTTGTTGATCTTGTTATACCAGTCCGTAATCACACGCGCGTATTGATGTGGGTTCGAAGTTGAAGTTTATCTATTTGTCTGGAATGGGCACTGATGTTATCTTACATATTTTTCCTTATTTCATCACATTGTTTACAAGGTTGGAGCTCTGGTTATATGCTGTTTCGTCGTGGTCATCCCTTTCCCACTCATCTTCTTTTTTTTTACTCCTTGATCGGAACACCACAGTACCGTAAGTGCAGACTTGTATAAGAAAAATTTCCTGTTTATGAATAGTATCGTGAACTACCCATTTCATAATTAGGAAGAACATTTCTATGAATTACTGAATATGTTCTATCGCAAATATGAACTGCGATTTCTCTTTTGGTGGGTGGGGAGAATTTCCATTATCGGCGTAAGTAATACATCATCCGCCGAGTACACGGAATTCCACTCGATAAGGGAAAGTAATAACGAAATGTAAGAAGAATGGCCATAAATTACACCCCTAGAGGGTCATTAGGACTGGGTTGGGTTGCGCCTGGGTCTGTGTCCATCATTAATACCGTGCTGTCGGCCTCGAGGCTCCAGCTGTGTTCGTTCGTGCATAATGCATTCCTCAGACGGCAACAGCTTATCTCTGAAAAATGTCCGACAGCCTTAAATCTGGCCACCGACACTGTTCCTCAATCAGCGCTACCAATCACAACCACGTATTTCGGCTTTCGTTTGTGCATTGCGTGGCCTAAAGTTACATTCGTGACACCACAATCACAGCACGTACGAGTAACAGAGCTCGCTTATTCCACTGCTGCGAGATAATAATCATCGTTAACTGATCATCCAGAACCACTTCCCTTGACATTATTTACCTTATTCATAATTCTATATTTTTTGTGTAAGTTCTTTTCGTTTGCATCGAAAAAGAACAACCAGCGTTACTCATGCTGTCTAGGAAAATATACATAAAACAATTAGTATTATTTGGATTTGACATTAAATGCCAGTGATTTCGGAAAAAGTATTTCCCTTAACACTGCGTCATCGATGATGAAAATTTCTCAATATCTATATTCGAGTAGTTAGCAGCAAAACGGTCTGAGCTCTTCTGACTTCTACGTCAGGTTATTTGTGTTCCATGATGCCCATTACTCTCACAGTACTTTTAATTCTCCGACGGTCATCCTTCCCTATTTCTTTTCACAATTTATAATTTGGGCACAATATATGGTTCAAAGTTTATTCATCCTCACACCTGTCAATACTCTTAACGTATTCACCGAGATTCGATTTAACCATTATTTTCCTTTGGTAGTTGTTTAACTCGTAGCTGTACGAGATACTCAAAACACTTATCCAAATATATATACAAAGCAATAGAAATGTAAGTACACGCATAACTTCCGAACGGCTGCACTAAATTGGATAATTCTATTTTTGTTGTGTTCGTTACTGTCAGGACAAGTTTTGTATAACACTTTTAATAAATTGTACATAAAAGTTAATTCTATGATAAGGTTGCTTGATATTCGTGCGTTTGAATCTCCAAAAAGTGAATGCGGGATGCCTATACACTTGATCTGTTTATGCTCCGAAACGGCTCAATGAATTTCAATGAAAATTTCAGGAATTGAAACAGGAATTTTAAATGAAATTTTCGTGTATGTTCCATTTTATATCTTGCTGAGTGCAGAAGATATTAATGTAAATATTTATGAAATCCACTGAATTGCTTCGCGAAAGGTGGTGTGAAAACCAACTCTGAGTTAAAAGTCCTATTAGGTGTTACTGTACCCTTCATACTGCTTACTGTGTTATTATAAGGTTAATTTTGAGGCACAGAGTGTGAGAGAGAGTGAGAGGGGAGGGGGAAGTGAGGGAGATGGACGTGTCCATACAGTATTGATAGATTGATTTTCTTTCGTATTCAAATGCCGTTTCTGTAGCAACAGAAAAACTCTGATGTGTTTTTGAGGTAAATATTTGTGTATAATTTAAACCCTTTCCAGCATGTGGGTGTTGTGTTGGAAATGAGTACTATGTAAGTAACAAGGAAATTATCGACTTTTGTGTTGAATCCGGTGCCAAGTGGGTCGCTGTGTTACATTATGACCTTTAATATGCGATTTAAGTAAAAATTCATCCCTTAAGTGGGGAAGAAATTTTATTCTGTTAAAGTACTGAAAATATTTTTAGTCCCGCTACTGTACCGGGAGTATTTTTGACTCTCTCGAGATACTGGGAGTATATTTGAGGTTCATATTGTGACGTTTTCGATGCCGCTTTAGTCATGTGTTGACCAAGAATACCGGGAAAATATACATAAATACCAGGGCAACGCAGGGTCCCAAGCTAGTATATATATATAATTTGAAAAAAATTTCAAGTTATTGCTGGAAACATCACGTACGTATCATATATAACTACATGTTTGTCCTTTGCGTCATCATCTACATATTAATCAATGGATTTAATTGCGGTTTCAATACCGTGTGAACGCACGCGTGCCTTAAATCACGGACTTATCTCTCCAACCCGTTCCACTTATCACGGACAAGTGGAAAAACTGGTTACTGGAGATCCGGTCTTGTCGACGTAATACTATCGAGGATACTAGATAACGCGCCCGTATCGATCCTAGTGGTTTCGTTTCTTTTTCTTTTTGCATGAAGGATTTCCCGACACTCTTGAGAAACCTGACCACCTTCGCCTCAGAGATGAGAATGATTACCACAAACCTCAACAGCGTCACGTACGCCATGGGAACTCGGCAAAGAGATTTTTTTTTTGCTCAGTGTGGAGACGTTATGTGGCAAGACTGTGTGCATTTCGGACGCCTCCTCTTTCATGTAAAGCCTCGAGCAGGCTGGTGGGGACTGTATTGTACAGTGGTTTCTCTAACGCCAGTTGCAGTGGAGGCATTAATTCAAGTCGTTAATGTATTCGAGTGATTTCACGCCCTGGGTTACAGTGAGTCACTCCAGTCCACTACCTGCCTGCTGGCATGGTGGTGCTGCCGTCTATTTCACCACCCAAATCTGCCAGGTACCTATCCATCCATTCAACGAGCTAAGCCTCGTTTCACCCTCCCTAACTGGAATTTTGCATGGTTGAACAAGTGAGCCATATATAACCCAGCGGGTTGTGTAGTATCCATTCTCTGGCACCCTTCCTTCTCCTTTTCTCTCACTCTGCTTCCTCCTCCTCTTTTACGTATGGTCAGGCATGAACGCGTAACTCGTCATAGTCAGTTCAGAAAAAATCTAATCTTTCTCTGTATGCTATTCGTAATACATACATATATCATTTTATACATCTAATGATTTTCTTAATGTATTACTTGTGTTCAAGCCTGCATTGTTTTAATTTTGTATTCTATCATTCAGTAGTAGTACGGTAAACAGATTAATGGGTACAAAATAATTATTAGTATTTCTATATTAAATACACGAAAATATTTCACGGTGTTAATCAAAGGTTCCACGTTTTTCTGATTGGCTAATATGAATTTCAAAATCAGTTACAAAACATATCACATAGAAATGATTTTTAATGGTTTCATCAACGATAGTTATGAAATAATAATATTTATTTTATAAAAATTAGTTAGAAATAGTAGCAGCCTGCCAACGAACGAAATTTATTCTTATTGACGCTAAGGAATTAACATACAGCATAAAGCACCCAATATTGTTGAAATTTAGCTGTTTCTCAGAACTGTTGGCTTCATTCTACAGCTTAGAAAATTTGTTACTGTTTTCGTATCAAAATTACTGTTCTGAAAAATATTGCGTAATGAGGAAAAGAAAAGTTAGTTGTTAGGTGTTACTGAGAACAACAGGAGTTCCCGCCGTCAGATGGAACAAGGTCGTGGAAGCTGTTATTAATTATTAAAATAGAGAAATTTGAGAGAGACGGAAATGCCAGTTACAGGGATAAATATAAGAGAGCGTTCTAAATATTAACATAAATGTTTCCAAAGAACGAGAGCTTTTGATTTTTAGTAGTGCAGCTGCAGCAATTATGATACAGGACGTTGATAGTTATGGAGGAAACGAAAAGTCAGATATTATTTTTAAAATAATGGATTGGTACTTTTCGCGGAGAGGAGAAATTAATGGATAAACTGGGAGATACAAGAGCAATATGATGAGGCATAATATTAAAAGAATACTACAGTCAGTTAAAAGTTGGCATTGACTTAGTAGAAGGTGACCAGTCTAACAAACTAGATTCATCCAGTCTGCTCTGAAACAATGAGCACTTTCGGTCTGACGTAGCAGGAAAACTACTCAGTCCAAAGACCTCCAAATGAAGGGTAGAGAATCGCCACTGTGCATCATCGTACTCAGAAATATTCAGTTTACAGAAATTTGTATCGTATACCATCCCATAATAAATTAAATACCCATGTGAAACCACAAAAATGCCTCTGATGGAAAGATAATTTATGAAATATTTTTTTGTTAAATGCATAAAACAAATATTACATTAAGAACAAATCAGTGATATTTAATAATTACCACTGAAGAGAGAAGAACATAAATAACTTTAAAATGGGGCTAAGGCTTGAAGACTGTAAAATTAAATTATCAGGATGGAAAACTAAACGTAACAAGAAGATCCTGTATTTGATTCCCCGTACTGTCGAGAATTTTTTATCCTGATCCCGTAATTACTTTTATTAATATTGATATTCAACTGATAATAATAACACAAAATAATAAAATGGGCAAATATTCAGTAAGGGTTTATTAATTAACATTGAATTATGATACTATCAAGTATGGTATGACGCTGAGATATTCACGTTGATGGTAATAAGAGCCTGCTTTGCCCACAGGATTTGGACAGGTCGTATTCACGCCTCATAAGTTACCTAGTAGACTTTTGTACAGTAAACTCTAATTTAATTGTTGTAACAATTAGCGTTAAATATTATATATATATATATTACGACAAGGATTATACATCAATTTACTGAATGGTGGAAGTGTTAAAGACTGCAGCAGTTAACAGCCAAGACGGGTTTGGAAGAAGCCACGAAAAGCAAAACATATAGTTCTGCACTCGTGAAGATAAAAAGACCCGAAAAAATTCGGGTTTTGAGGAGTTTGGAAAACAAGCAGTCCGACACTCACGATGGGACATTATAAGAAAACAGAGATATATACTACGTACAAATTAATGAAATCTTTCTTAAAAGCTTGTTTATTTAAATTATGTCATGTCTTACTTAAACGAGTCTTAGATACAAAATGTTGGCATACATTCTTCTTGTTATAATGCACATAATTATTATTTATTAAGTGTTTTAAAACAAATTTCAAATTAAATAAATTGGACTTCTATGCACGAAAGTCCACTAGGTGTCTAATGAAGCGTGAATAGAACCTGTCCAAATTCTCTGGGAAAGACAGGCTTCAGCTACCTGTGACTCAAACAGCCTAGTAGCAATCCATATTTGATTATGAGTTTATTAAAATGCAATTCGAACCACGCATCGTTGTGTTTAGTTGCAAATTTGTCTCTCTCCCACGTGAGAAGTTTAAAACATAATTAACATTATAATCTAAAATTTCCTGAAAGCTATCGAATATTCTGATGATATTGGTTCTATATACATTTAACATCCAGTATTGTTTTAATTATCCGGTTGGTGAGCTTAGTAAAGTGAGCAACAGTGTAGGGATGAAACGTAATCAGTAAGTCTTCTGAAATAATTTTGGGTACAGCCTGATTCCTTCCCAGATTTACCTGATGGTCGTATTAATCGCCGATCAGAGGTAAACAATTGGAAACGACCCGATTCCTTCCCGACCAGATAGTAGAGTAAAATGAAGTGGTATGTATTTTCAGCGTGAATTTTCATTTCTTGCCTTGTTTTATTAATTATATTGCTTCGCGTGGAATAATGTGCAGTTAATCCCTTATAGGGCACTTTAATGTGATGATTATCTTTAATAGGCGCGTCAAGTGAAAAAAACTGCTCCAAAATTTCTTGAAAAAACAAGAAAACATTAAAAACAATTAAGCATATCCAAGTTTCGGGTTTATATCCCATGTAAAATTGTAGGAGAATAATTAAATAACATTAAAATAAATGCAATAATACAGTTTCAGACAGTTTATTTAATTAATAACCTGAAGACGGTACACATACATATTAAAACGTTCTTTTGAATTAACTAAATAAACGGTATGAAACTGGGCATTAATCACATTAAAAATAAGATATATATTTATATATATATATTGTAATATACTTTTTTGTATATAAAACATTTTTTAATTTAAATTACAAATATTTGATCAATTATAATAATTTTGTTTATTAATTTACGTGAAGACACGGGCTTAATCCCAGGGGATTTTGGGTCTCTCAAGAGATGGAGTATGCATCAGCCACAATTACTGGCCCAACAAACATCCACCTCTCGAATGTTTGTGCGTCTCTGGATCTCTGCTCTACTCGCCTCCCTTTTGGGGTCTGATGCACTCGCCTCCCTTCTCGGGGTCGAGCCACGTCCTCTCGGGTCTGATCTGGTCTGGTCTGCCCCACTCTGCTCTGGTCTGCTCTACCCCACTCTGAGGTCTCTACCACGATCTGATGCACTCGTCTCGTCTGCCACTCTCTGACGCACTCTCCGCTACCGTCTGATGTCTCCTCTCCCCACTCTCTGACGCACTCTGATCTCGAGCCACCCATCGGCTTCCCTTATAAAGCTTCTGGCGGGACTTCCCCTATTTCTTAACATTTCGGGGTTCCCCGCCCTCATTTTTCTCCGCGGGGGTTCACCATCGTCATTTTTTATACAGGCAAGCCGGGCCTTCCACGCGGGGAAAAACATCTTTCGGCCGACTATCCATTGTTGTTGGCCGAACTGCGCCTCATAACGCCACAACCTTACCAAAATCCCCCTTTTTATCACAATATATATAAGATATTCCAATAGTTTAAATTATACGTTCTTTAAAAATTGAAGAATAATAAAAAAATTTAAAGTCGTTGATCTTGTATCTTATTCATATGATGATTTAATTATGTTAAGTCTAGACTGAAAAATAAAAGGCTGTTAAAACATTTTAATGTTAGATTTAGGATTTTGGGAATACTATTAATTTTTTTGTGATTCTTGGTGCTATGGTTGTGAAAACGTGCAGGTCTTACTTATATGACGGAAATTGAATATGGACTCGCCGAGATTTCAGGCGGGAAGGGATCGGGTTGTGTCATTCATGCCTGAAAGTGACCGCAATAAACTGGGAAACTTTCTTTTTCATCATGTATATATACTATTTTGAGGTAAACTTCGACCAGTACTTCCAGCACAACAAATTTAACTGGTTTACATTGATTTGGTAATAGATTGCAGAACCTCCCCGCGACGGGGTTAGAGGATTGGTGAAGAAGAATTTGTGTCTTGAAAGAGAACATCGTACCAAAAACCATGTGGTCAGTAATTAGTCACAGGGACAGGCGTACTAACACCAACAACACCACAGTTTCAAGAAATTGCGCATATATTATTCCTGCGCTAGTTGCTGTACGTCGGAAAGCTGTTTATTTACACTCCAAGCCGAAGTGAGTTAAGTACAGTTAGGGAATTAAAACAGGACAGTTCACGAGACCAGCGGCTGTTTTGCACAATACACGAAGCGGAAAATTCTGTTGAGCATATTCCTGCATTTGTACGTTATACATTGTTGCTACGACAGTGAAGAGAATGTATACAATGATTATTATCTCAGTAAAATAAAATAAATTTTAAGAAAAAGAGAATTAGCATATTCAAGATACATTCACTGCCTTTCCCTTTATCACGATCCGAGCGATCCTCTAACTTATGATTTTTTTAAATACTTCAATCCCGTAACAGTTGCATTCTAGAAGTTCTTGTTCTGTTAACTTAACGTGGTAAAAATGCATTTGTTTCCCGAAATATACAACACACGTGTAGCTAATAGTTTTTTTATCTCGTGATACAAACTTTTGATCTTTTCTGCGTTACATTTCTGAATCTTGCTTTTATAACACAGCCTAGTTAATTCTCCGAAACCTGATAGCGTAGAAATGTCTTTCTTTCGCGTTTGTGTTTCACTCCGAGTAGTTTCCGTTGATATTAAAAACCTCTTTCAGATACAATACATTACATTGCCAGTTATATATTGAAGCATCTCTTTGTGTTTGAAGTGTTATTGATATTCTGAATTTTTTATTTATTGGATTTCTTTTCACGTTAGTAGCAAGTTCCTTTGGAAATAAGTTTTTGTCTTACTAAGACACTGTGTTTTCCTTATGCCAACAAAGTATTTCTTAATACATTCTGACGCAAGTTGGTAGCAGTTTAAAGCGAAACTGCTCGGTGTATAAGCTGGAATTATTAGTAGTCCTTATAGTTCAAACAGCAACTCACAAGGACGCCGAGTAAAGTCTCAAAGGTTAATGTTTATATCCTACGTTGTAACAGGCGGTTCTAAATTTATGAAATGTTATACAGTCTTTATTGTACTTCAATAATATTACTGATTTACGGTATAGCAACAATTGTATTGATACAAATACCAAATATTATTTATTGTAGTTTGTTAGGATATTAAAATTAAATACTATCTGACACTTCAAATATATAAAAATATATGCCAAGAAACAAATTATACGAACGTTTAATAAAAATTACATTTTATTCATAAAAATTTATCGTATAAATTACAACGTTCACCTTTTTGGATATTCCACAACGTACTCTGCTAATTATTACTTATTTTTGTGACTTACCTGACCATTAATTATTAAATCGTTCGGAAATGTTTAGCTTCAATACATAACGAATTAGACGATAGTTATTCCGACGGTAATTGTTACATCACATAGGTTCTCCAACTCGAATATTTTGGAGTGCAACATAGTCACCATAGCGTTCACATTCAATCTTATGCTCAAGTCCATCATTAACATCCAGGCCGGGATTCAAGCCCGGAACCTCTGAGATGAAAGGCGCTGACTCCTACCCACACTAATTATTAATTAGTAACATGTGTCTGATTTCATTATATAAGTTTATGTCGATTGAAGTGTTATTAAGCTCGAAATTCTAGTGCGAAACAGGACTTAATACTTGGAAATTAAGTCACTTCACTATTCTCTGTTATCTTCTTTTTGGAACAACTCAAGATATGTTTTAATCCCGTTTATACTTAAAATGATACTTAAAACTGGACGGAATTATTACTAAAAACACTTGAATTTGTCAGAAGTCTGGGGTGAAATAGTTGACAAGGCGTTCAGATATTGAAAAGTGAACGCCTTCAACGCTGTTTCTTTGATCGCTATTCTCCAAAATTATGATTACGGTAAAAAATACACTTTTGAATGTTACACGAGTACATTTTCAATTCGAACGAAATAGTTAAAATCCTACGTCATATTGAATAAACTGTATTTTTTTGAGCTCTTGTTTCGTTTGGTTATTATCATAAAATAATTTTTACAAACAAGAATAGATGAAACACACAAAATGCCTACAATGAAGCTCCACGACGGAGGCTACGAAAGGTCCGGGTTCGATCTCCGGTCTGGTCCTGATTTTTCCGCCCTTATCTCCAATTTCTTTTTTACATATTTCCACAAACTCGCCATTGATGAAATGATGTATTAGACGGGAATTTCTGAGATCGATCAAATAATTCTTCTAATAATTAGATTACTGTGATATAATTTCGTTCTACAATGGACAGTCAATAATTAAAGAGAAAAATTTATGTAGGAAGAAATCCTTTGCAAGAGGTGTTTGGTACTTTCGTGACATTACGTTGGAATTCCTAGGTAGAGTTGAAACGTCAAAATTGCATTTAACGAGGCGTGTCCGCTTGTAGTTTGCACATCAGTTGGACAATGTTCAGTGATCCGAATTTTCTTTTGTGAAGGAGAGAAAAACAGCTAAACTCTTTTCTCGAATTATTTTACAATACGGTGAAAGTTGTATTAATCGCATAATTTTTTATAGCTGGGTGGAACGGTTCAAAAATGATCGTAACTCGTTACTGACGCGTAACGTTCTGCCCGGTCAAGTGAAGTGTCAAGTCCCTCGCTTGAAGCGCACATTGACGACATTATTGGAGACGACCGACGTAATACCGTTAAAGGTATAGGAAAAAAATTTCAGTAAATGTCGTTACAGTTCATAACGTTATCCTTAACAAGTTCAAGTACAGCAAAACAAGTGCAAGGTGGATCCAGAATGAACTAATGCAACAACACTGGGAAACAAGACTTAAAGTGTGTGTGTGCAGATTTGAAAGAGCGATGTGAAAGGGATAATAACCCTTTTCCAAACAAGAATTTAAGTAGTGATGAAAATTGGTTCAACAGTTTGAACAGAGTCAAAGTTCAAGAATAACGAGGAGGTCATATAATTTATGGGAAACCGGGTCGAACATTTATATAAAAATTGGTTCACTGTTGGAACAAGTGTATTAATATTCGTAGATGTTATGTTGAAAAGTAATAAAAGTCTCATTTTGTAAAAATACACATTTTTTATAGATCGATTGGTCTCTTTAAATATTAAGATTAATATTTCATAATCAAATGAAGACTTTCCCGCTGAATGTAGTTAACGAAGTTTTCTCGATAGTTGAAATTGCTATCATCTTCTGGTGAAATGAGAAGATGACAGAAGTGTCCTTTATTGAAACGTCGTTGAATTATTTCATTCTCACCCGGTTGGAAGCCTCAGAGAACGTTTTTTATATTTCATGGCTAGAGGCCATTCAATGAAACGAGTAAGTGATTAGTTGTTGCACGAGACGTGTGGTCTTCATTCTTCGTATTCAAATTACTTTCGACTTTAATTTCGAAACCATTCATAAAACGCGAAATAATTAGTCACAATTCCATTACCTGAAATCCCAAACGATTACCAACAAAGTAGTCAAACGCAAGTGGACTACTCAAAAAGTTTGCTTTGTGCTTCGTCTTGAGGTAAAATATTACTGCCGCGGAAGTTTATTTTTTTTTGCAATAAGTACCCCACTTCCGATGTTATCGCAACAACACACGAAGCACTTCACTTTACCATTAGAAAAAAGAGAGTGGTGTATTGCGCCTTTCGTTACAGTGATGCCTTCTTATAAAGCGAACGGTGAGATGTTTCGTTACACACGGAGTTGTTACAAAGAAGTATTAACATTTAATAGACTTCATGAAATGGTTATACGAGTATATGTTGAAAGCGTGTCTTAGGATCCTCCGGCATGACGTTACCTATCCTTTAAAATCGTATTATCGTAGACCTTGAAGGGAAAGGTGAGAGAAGCTCAATTGGATAATTGGTACGTTGGCTTCCAGCCTGTATTGGCGATGAAGTTGAGCTAGACGAGGGGATAAATTCTCCAAGGAAATAAGCAGTCGAACTTTTGTGTTGATACTCGAACCACGGTTGGCTGGAATATTTAATGACACATCATAAAATCTGGATATCATTGACAAAATATAAACGAAGGAAAGGCCTATTGAAAGTTTAAGGAATTAATTTGAAATGCAGAATTGTTTTTTTAAGTGTTATTTTGAATTAATGGAATGTATACATTGAAAAATATGTAATGTCTTTACTAGTGTGAATAATAATTTGTACCATGAAAATTAAATTGATCGTTTCTATGTATGGGGAAAGATAATAATTACTATAAGTGTAAGTAAATAGTACCTCGGCCCATACCTCAGAAAATTTTGTCATGTAAACTTACATTTAACAATATTATACACGACGTTTCGTTCCTAACTTTTGATCCCAGTCTGGTGTGAATTAAACTCAATAAATACAATAAAATTATAAATTGAAAATTCCCCTCCTATGCTATTAAAGGGGAGTTACCATTTTTAACTTGTCACCCTAATAGAAAACATGGTCTTACTATATGAATAGTAAAATGTTTGACAAAGGATTGCGTCTCAAACTAATTCTAATGATATAAAAAAGCGTAGAGGTGATTAACCAACATTAATACTTGTGATAAAAATAACACCCTGTTATTTAATTTTACAAATGTTTAAATTTTCAAATGTTAACAGTTCAACAGGTGCATAGCGTCAATTTTTTCAGCGTACGTTATTTGTACGTCTATTGCAACTTACATTCATATGCAGTTTTAAATAAACATTTACGTTCTGCATTGTTTTTATTAGGTGTCAATCCTTAACCTTGACGTCAAATAGGATCAATGTGTATCTGGACCGCTGGTGCATATTCGATTTATCTTACAGGATTTTCTCTAGGATAGGCACGTATCCTGCTGGAACCGATACTTTGATAATATTGACAATTTCCCCAAACTATTAAAATGTGACAAATCGAAGATTTGTAAAATTGAAAACAAGTAATAAGTATTGGAAAAACAATCGCACTCTATTTATTTTTAAGTATTCTGCAAGCATTTGCCTCTCCTATTTCAACTTGACAATTCTCTGTGTGATGCGATTTTCTCTGGACGTTGTCAGAAGCTAGTGAAGTGTGAAGTCTGCCTTTGCGATGAGTATCCTGAATATTGGCGTTCCCTATTTCATCGCGCAATATGCCACGCCAAAAACTAGCTCTACTGTGACGCCATCATCTCCCTATACCTTTTCCAACCTCGTGTGGATGTCTCTCACCATCTCGTTCTCACAGCACGTTGATTGTGACTAATGTCAAGTGCAGCAGAAATCTTGAAGAACATGCTATGGCAGCGCCACTCGAAGGAACGGGTTGAAAATGGTGTATATATGAACTCCATAAATTGCAAAGATGTAGAATCGAAAATAAATTGAAATAAAAGTAGAAAACATTTGACAGAAACCTCGTCATTCCAAATTTAAAAAAAATCAAAGTATAATGAATTATTTTATTGCAACTGATAGCAACTGAGGGCATAATACCAAATCAATTTGAAAATTACGTGTATATGAAGAACAGAGATTTCAAATTGTTATGAAAGAATTTAAAATACAAGAAGAAGAATATCGAGTATCTAGAATCACATGCATGTATTCATGAAACATTATTTGTAGATTCATAGAGTACATCTAAGTTGACGATAAATCTCTGCGAGACTCCGTGAAATATTGCCTTCCTGTTGCACGGATAGATTTTTAGAGGAGAAGAGAGGAGAGCAGCAGGGATGGCATGCAATGCTCATCTCTTCGCAAATGTTATGTTGCTCTTTTCTGAGCATAATGGCGTTGTTGTTTGGTAGATTCATTCCCAAATGACTGGCACGTCGTTTCTTGCAAACTCAGACGCATAATGGATTATTATTATTATTAATGTTATTGGGTTTGATGCTTTCCGACGAACCACAAAACCTCTATGATATACTTCCTGCTCGCTAGTCACATGCCTAACATTGGCTCTATTCCCACAGCTCTCTCTTATACAGCCTAATGCGCTTCTCTCATTGCCCATTGTGTGAGTCATGAGCGCTAATGGTGGCTCTGTAAGCAGTCCAACTTTCCTGAAGGAAATGCTCTTCAGACCCCATGGCACATAACGCATTCCTGTGCCTCTTTTCATCTCAAGTCTACGCTTGCACTCTGCTAAATCTGCTCATATTTTCCTTCCCTCGTGTATTGATGTTATAAATTCCTTTGTGTCAGAACGTTGAAAACTTTAATAATGGCTGAAGAATTAAGTTATATAATAAAACGTTACCTTTGACATTCTTCAGCTGCGACCATCGCTTATCTTGATACCAAACGTTGTCGTCGTCATTGTTCCTTTGATCTTCCTTTCATCAAGAAATTCTCCAGTGGTTGTAGCCTCCTGAGGATGTGCCTTAAGTCTAAAGCCGAAGTTTCACCATTGTGTTCAACTTAAACGAAGTGGATGTGTAACAAAATTTAACTACGCCGCACTAATATATTTTTTTTACTTTTTTACCAAATATGTCTTTATTAAGATGCCCACATTTAGTTTCCATAGTCGATTGTGAGAAAATGAGTTACGAAACCACATTATTTCTGAAATATTGCTATGTATATTGTTTTGTAATTCTTTCTTTTAAAATTAGAAATGTTCTTTAGGCATTTTTATTTTGTAATTTAACGTTGAGTCCACTGTGAATATCGTATATGAAAGTAGTTTCTTAGATTATATCAGTGCAACACGACCGGACGTGATACTTTGGACACAATTCGGCGTGGAAATCGCGGTTCCTTTTCATGGTTACATTCAAGGGCCTTGGTTTTAACCTTTTCCAGTCTGATAACTGCGTCTGCACCAGACTAGCCCCGATACTTTTCTCTTTTGAAAATTGAGTTCTTCAGATTCAGCTCTATTGTTTCCATTAGTTCTCGGTTGAGAAAACAGGACACGTCACGTGTTGCATCAAGTAACAATATAATTGCAAGGCCAAAATAAAATAACATAATTGACTACAAAAATTAAATTCATAGCTAGAATAAGTAATATATAGTACGAAATCATTGGAAACACTACACACACACACTAGAGAGCTCAAACACACCCTAAGAAGCACAAACACACGTATGAACAATGCAGATTTCACTTCTTGCAACTGCACGACGAGTAGTCAACTTTCCGTAGTAGCTCCAGGCAAAACATGAAACAAACAAAAGAGTAGGAAAAACTATGCAGAAAGTTTTAAAGCAACACATTCAACAGTTTTGCAGGAACATTAATTTAAACTATTAGGGGAACGATAAAGAAACTCCTATACAGAGTAAAACGCGCCATTTAATATAATAATTTGAAATTGATTTGCGTAACTTTTGCAATTATGATTGTTATTAACCTCTAGTGAAAGGCTGCTACATGAAATTATTACGGTACGGTGAACACGTTTCTGGTAAAGAGCAAGGCAATGTATTTCCGACGATTTCAAGTTGCGTATTCGTGAAATTCGCAATTCTTTTGAAACATATTAATGTACCGCTTCTCAATCTTTAAGATTTCATTCATGTATACGCAAGTCTCATTTCAACAATTTGCTTTCCCATACTTTGACAATTAGACAAAAATTTCATTTTCTTAATATCCCATATCGTTTGGTTAATGTATGATAATGTAAAATAATCTTATTTATCATTTTATCTTTTTAAGATATTTTATTAATAGTCGCAACGATTACTGGGGTAACAAGAGAATTTATCTGGGTAGTGACGTCTTACTCGTTGTGGTACTATCTTAACTGTAAAGATTTCTCAATATTGAACCAAACATCCAGGAACCTCTGTGGTGCGACTCAGCGGCTCTGACCACTAGACAACAGGAGGTTGGCATTTTATCTCTAATCAGGTTATCAAAGATTTTCCATAGTTTGTGTGTTTCTAAAGGAATGTTATACGTAAGACAAAGTTCATTGTAATATAAATTTATGATTTATGTCTAATAAGAACTAAACACATCCTCTATTCGTGCAACAGGAGGGCAATATTTCAAAGAGTCTGAAAGAGATTTATGATCAACATAGATGCACCCTACGATTCTGCAAGTAATATTTGCTTTTTACGTGTTCTTATGAATACAGGCATATGATTCCATACACTTGATATTTGTTCTTATAGGTAAAATACCTTTACGACAATCGCGTCACATTTATCGGCTAACTTTTACCCATTATTATGCATTCCAAAATCTGTATGAATTTATATTTTTACAATTATAAAAGTTCTATTTTTTATCCATCCAAATTATCTGTCTGAAAATATCCATAACATACAAAATAGTTTCTGTTTTAAGTGTACTTTTTCGTTACATAGTTGTAAATGTCGTAAATGATAGTTTTCTCGCAGGCGCTTTAACCCAGAGTGACTGTGGGGCTCACCTGATCATGTCGGGAATGCCTCGCACTCTCTCTGGGTACTTTTTAATGAATACTGTTATTATTTAAAATAAATGCTTTTTTTGCGTTTGGTAAATAATTCTCGGTTTAGCAAACGGGTAAATTGTTTATTTTAGTACTACGTTTCAGCCGAATTCATCTCAGTGATATATATTGTTATTATTAGTACAGGCACCTATTGAGTCATTAGTAAACACTTTTTTATGGGTTAACAGGCTACATGAGGGTGATCCTGAAACAGGCAACTCCCCTTTAATAGCTTAGGAAGGTAATTGAAAAGGAGGATGCGAAAGGTAGATCAAGGCTGCCAAGAGTTACCTAGGGCCCCCAGGCTATGGTTTAAGGATCCTACCCGGTGTTTCACCTAAAGAGATGCAGGGAAAATCCTAGAAACCTGCCTCAGGTAGGTCGGGTATTGGGTACTATTCTCACGCCCTTCCGAATGACGGGAGACGAGTCTGCTGTGGGGTCGCAGCATTCCCTTCTCCGTGTCTCCACCAGTTTCAGGAGGCAATTGGCCGACTGATCCAATGGGATCAGAGGACAACTCTTGCCATATGCCCAAGGTCTTTGACCCCGGTACATATACCTCCTAAAATAGGTGAAGGTGTCTCGGCATATGAGAACTTTGATAAAAAGTACCCAGAGAGAGTGCGAGGCATTCCCGACATGATCAGGTGAGCCCCACAGTCACTCTGGGCTGAAGCGCCTGCGAGAAAACTACCGCAGCGCCCTATGGGTTAACAAACACAAAAAAAAATAATGATAAGGAATATATTTCACCTGACGACGCTGAGAAAGATATTCGCTGAAAACAATGGAAAGAAATAACAAATCGTCTTACGACTCCAACTTATATCTAAAAATGATCACACGTTCAAAATTAAAGAAAAAGGGCAAGACACGTAGGAAAATTTTCATTTGTAAATAGATCTATACGCAATTGAAATTCCTTCCCTGCAGAAATACTGACGACTTTCGGTAAATCAGTTTAGGAATAGGTTAAAGAAACTAGAGTGAACAGTTTTTAGGATCCGTGAAGTGCTAAATTAATTCCTAAACAAAGCATTAAAATAGTGAAGTGAAGTAATTTCTGTGTGATTCCTGACTTCTCTTTCCTTTTTCAGGTCAAAATCTGATAAGACGGCTAATGTCCAATAGAAGCTAAGTATTAATAATAATAATAATTCCATTATTTGTATATGGATCTGGCAAATAATAAACTATTGGCCCGGTTGATGATATGAAAATAATTTATCGAATTAATAAGTCTACGTCATTCATGTTTGTTTGGATTTGAGGATCCTCGATGTGACCTTTGGCATTACGATAATAACAGCAAAATTTACTTCTAGGCAAATTATTTTACTGACATCTCTCAACAATTATTCTGATGTGTCTTTTGATGATTTTCTTTATTAGGTCTGGGCAAACGCATTATTTCAATATAATCAAACCGACATAATAGTTAAAATTGAATAACACTTTATTGGAGTAATTACACTTTTAATTAGTTCATAAATATGTACAATGTCTTATAAGTCACAGGGCAGATGATGAACCCTGGTTTTCCTCTTTCCCTCCCCCCTTGGTCCATGGCCAAGGTAACTAATTTAAGACTCCTGCTGGCTGAAACGACCTTGGGCAGTTTGAGAGGTGTATGTACGGGGGTCGAAGACCTTCGGCATACGGTAAGAGTTGTTCGCTGATCCCATAGGACCAGTCGGCTGTCTGCCTCTCAATACTGATCACGGCATGGTGGCGGGTCTGTTGCGTTCCCACAGCAATCCAGTCTCCCGCCATCAGAAGGGTGCAGGAGTAGTACCCACAAGCCCGATATACCTGATGCAGGTTTTCTAGGGTTTTCCCTGCATCACCCTTTAGGTGAAACACCGGGTAAGACCCTTACACTATAGCCTGGGGGCCCTAGTCAACCCTGGGCTACCTTGCTCTACCTTCCAAATCCCCCTTTTTCAAGTCCCTTCCTATGCTATTAAAGGGGAGTTGCCTGCTTCAGGATCACCCTCATGTAGCCTGTTACACCCCCCCCCAAAAGAGCCATTTTAATTTGTGTAGAAATGTATGGTTATCTACACAAATAATTTCACGATAATCAGACCGAACAAATGGTTCAGTTATCTTATAAATATGATTGACAGTTTTTGTCTATTTTTCTGTTCGTGTTTGTTTATTTATGGTAAATTTTCAAAAAGTTATTCTCTCACTCATGCTTTAATCACTGGTTGAGAAAGATATTACTGTCAAATTAAATACTGTAGCGGGCTAATATAAACGAATTCGCGGGTATCGCCGGGCATTCAGCAGGTATTAATAAAAATAAAATTGGTAATGAGAAAAGTGAAAGAGGTGATTTGGTCAAATATTATATTAAAATAGGAACAATCGTATTAGCATAGATTTCAATTGAATTCCTCGGAAGTATCTACTGCTGAAGTTACATGAAATATTTACTAAATATATTTGACGAGGGTATTAAACGATGTTTTGGTGAAGAGGTGAGAGTATGATTTTTAATTATATAAATTCTTTAATCTCTATCTGATTTAAAAGTTACTGATTCACAATTTATATATATATATATATATATATATATATATATATATATATATATACGAGATTTGCATGGATATTGGCTCAGCTTAATAGACTATACTGGTATAGAAATTAACGACAACTGTTGATGTTAAATAATTATTTCTTGTCCCCGAAATATCCTTCCTTTTCCTTGATTACCTGTTTTATTCGTATCCCTCTTACGGGATCGGATTGCAGAGATGCGATTGGAAGGGAGGGACACACTGTCGCCGCCCTTTGGGATTGACTACGATTGTTTTGAAAGAGCAGTTGCGAACAGCCCTGGGGAAGTGCCTTGTGCTAAGCTCACTTTAGCTTAATTAATTAAATCCATCAAGAAGCAGCAGATGCAGTGTTAGTGTCCGACGAGTTTCTCTATACCCTACAGTAAACCTCCAGGTAAAGTCAAAAAGGTTATCTTTTCTGTTAGTGGGGGGGGGAGGGCGTTATTCTTTTGTAGTCCTCTAATTACTAGTAGCCTGGAGCGGGAACTAAAATACATTTAGAAAGAAACAGGACTTGGTAAACATTTATAAACTCAAGCGAAGGGGCAAATAAGCATTGATCCCCTGGGAAGGAAACGACATCTCACAAATAATTCAACTAAAATTTCAAAAGTAAGGAAAGTTATTTACATTGTTTTCCCAGTAATTAACAAACTTATTAACATTTTCATTGTGAATTTTCTACAATATTTAAGATATCCCTTTAAGTAGCTTCTTTTATAATTATTTAATACACTTAAATTAGTAACGCAAATCCATATTTGTTCAGTTCATATTTTCGCCTCCTGTTACAAAGGATATATTTGTTTCTAAAGGAACAAAAACTGCTGTATGACTTTCAAGATTACAGGAACACACTTAAAAGATGCATGGCATCTTGATAACGTTATAACACACACGACTAAACTGTTAAGTGGTGTTATAAAAAAGAAGCGATTAGAATTAAACATACATACCATGATAATTAATTATAAAAACGTGCCTTAACAAAAAGAAGAAATTAAATTATACAATAATGTTATTATTGAAAAGAACCAAGCTAAATGAAGCATGATAATCAGATTGTAATACCAGTAAATGACGAATATATATATATATATATTATATCTGTTCATATATAAGTAGAGAGAAATAGCTAATCGCTTCAAAATACGATGCGAAGTCGTCCCATTGCCTGTGGAGTACGCCGGAACTCTGTTTGATACGAACTTCTACTACAGCAACTTGGTAGTGTAGAAACTTAAAACTATTTAGAAAAAAATGTCGGAATAAAATATACATCTTCAGTTCAGGATATGTTGGTCGTCAAAAAACTCATTTTTAAAAGTTAAGGAATGAAAAGTAAAGGGTGCATTGAAGAAACCTTGGCACTGTTTTTATATTCGTAAAATAAAATGAGTTTTTTTCTAATTTGTAGAAGCGTTACACCAGCTTACCAAGTGGTATGCGAAAATATTTCCTCCGCCTTCGCCCCTCTTCTGCTCATTCCGTACTACATGCTATTTTTTACAACCTACATATACTTATAATATAGATTTTTCATTTATGAAGTGTTATTTTACTTTCAATAATTTATTTCCAACGGTTCCAATTTTATAATTATTCTTCCAAGATGATTTCTTTTCAGATTACGTTCCGAAGCCTATTTCTCTGCAAACTATGTTCTGAATACGCTTTTAAATTAGCTTCGATTACGTAATTTGCCTAAATAATTGAAGAAAATATATAACATAGTACACTATACAAACCACTAATTCCAAATAATTCATCAAATAAGAATTTAAAACAATGCTTTTAAATTTTCTAATTTTCTTTTAGTCAAAGGTTGTTAGTTTTGAAATGGTTAAGTTTGGTTTGACTATACAGTACAACTAATTTTATATCCTTGGACTGTTACTAGACAATCTAAAAAAACAGCAAAAAATTATGTTAAGCTAGCGGTCGGTGGAATATTTCAAAGGTAATTTTATTTTATAGTGCATAACAAAAGGCAGTTTCATGATATTAACTTTGTCCGTGTTCCCATTATGAGAGAATATTTGTATTACGTACTCGTATAAATATAGCAGAGGACGACACCGAAACATTTTCCACAGAAAATAAAATATAAATTAGCCTTGGTCCTTTCATCGCGTGATGATATTTATAATTGTAGAATCTAAGAGCAACGTAGTGAAACTAATTTTCCTTAGTATTGCCTCTATTTATTGTTTCAATATTACATACGGTTCGGTTAATTAGATATAAAAAAGTCAGTTTACAAAATATTAATCTCGAACCAATTTATTAAGAGGATAAATCAAGGTAAACACATATAGATAGGCTACGTTATTCTCGGTAATTCAACCATATTAAAGTGTAATAGTTGGTATCTATTATTTGGGATTTATATTTGAGAAGAGATCCGCTTATCGTGAAGTAGCATAGAAGACTCATTAGAATTTTATCTTACTAGCTGGGGACCCGGCGTTGCCCGGGTATTGTTTACATTATCCCAGTACATTGTTTAATCCTTGGTCAACACACGAGTAAACGGACATCGAAAGCATCACAATATGAACCTCAAATATACTTCCAGTATCTCGAGAGAGTAAAAAGTATTCCCGCTATATAGCAAGGCTAAAATTATTTTCAGTAAACTGACTGAGTAAAAATTCTCTTAACACTTTACCAGAGCACAAAAATACTCCCAGTATATTAAAGAAATAAAATTTTTTTGAGAGAGGCAAAATTACTTTCGGTATTTTAAGTTCTTAAACTGCATTTTAATGTCAAACTCAGAGGCTCACATTAAACTGGTTTAAAACCCAATCTCGATAGTTTCATGGTTATTTTTGTGTGAAATCCCTCCACCCCTATCCCTAAGAATACTCCACTTAGACTCTGAATGGGGTTGAAATTAGATGCAAATAAATTCAGCAAAAATGCTATGATATTAATTGACACAGAAAAATATATTAGAAGGAATTCACGGCAGATAATGAATATTTAAAAATTTACTCCCCTCCATCCCCGCCCAAAGTGGTGGCAGCCTTGTATTTCACTATTTGTGTTGAGTTCAGATCGCCAAAAACACGTGTTCACAATTTGACCGAAATTGTTAAAGTTAGTATGCGGCAGTTTGTTTTACCCCCTTCCTTCCCTCTTAGGGGATTAACTATAACTTAAATTGCGTTTTAATGTCATAATTAAACTCAGCGGCTCACATTACACCGGTTTAGAGCCCAATCTCGATTGTTTTCTGGCTATTTTTATGTGATGACCCTCCACTCCAATCCCAAAAGATTGTTGATGGGGTTTAAATTATACGATGGCAGTTTCGGAGGACAAACTGTCAAATTAGTTCACGCGGAAGTGAGGGAATATTGGCCTGTTTTACTTAATTAAAATGTTCCACCACCTCCACCCCCACTTCTATGGCTGATAGCCGAGTCTTACCTCGACATCGAAATCGCAAAGAACAAGTGGTCCAATGGTTTAGATTTGCTTGCGGAAGACACACACCACATAAACACATTGAGGCAATTTTACCACAGAGACTGACTTGAAACGACGACTGAATGCGCACTTTAACTAATTCAAGGACCACTTTAAGGCTGATACGAACCTGTCACAATATTTCGACGAACTTAACGTCCTTGTTGTTGGATGAATGGTCTATTCATTTAATCTCATTAAACAAATTTATGTGTGTGCTTAACGTTCATTATCAACATTTTATTATTTTTCACAGTACTGATTTTAAAATAACATCGCAGGTACGTTTCATTTAGTGATAAGCCTGTAGATTTTTTAAAAGAAATATGAATGACGGTTTTAACTGTAGTAGTTTTAATTTTATCAACGAAGCCCACCTGGTACGCAGCTCGGTTCATTGCTACGTTAAATTTCTAAAAGGGAGGTTTACGTCCCGATAGCTGAAGTTACAGAAAGTCGTAAAGCAAAATATGAAACCCCGCCGTAAACGTTCCAATGTAGCAACTAAAGATCGAGTTAAGGCAACTTTGGCGGAACATGTAGCTTTAAACCTATCCACGATAAGCTTTTATTATAGAAGTTATATGTTCATTTCTAAGATTTAATGAAAAATTGTGTTGAATTTTACACGTTATAGCTTAATTTACTCCTACTTCATCGTACATTATGTATTATTTTTCACGTATATATGCTTTCTTCGAACTAGTCCCAGTCGTTTGCATAATATTCCTGTCAGAACATTTAAATCACAAACCTTTTTGTCGTTGATCAACTCATGAATTCCCGTACATAACCCTTAACGCTCCACGGATACGTTTCTTCTTACAAATTCCTGTAAATTGTCAGCAAAGACCACAACTTGTTCGTATACACTATTATTCACCGCACAAGTCATTACTTATACGAAAGCTCTACTTTCCCTCGGACAGATGAATCATTAAATACCCCTTTACGTATTTGCACAATTATTTTCGTTTAAGATCGAAATGTCACAACTCAAACAAAAAATTTGTCAGTTACTAGTCCAGAAGGTTGATTAAAAAGACGGAGATTTCCTTTCAGATGCGTTTCATCAGAGTTAAATTTGTCTGTTAATGCATTATATTGAAAATAGATTGCCTGGTCACGGTATAAAAGCTCAACTGAGTTGGAATATAGACCCCATATACGTACTTCTGTTCAGGGAACTCCATAAATAATTTCAACACGCTAATTATTATCATACCAATACGTGTATGGAAATCAGTTATTTATTGTTTTCAGATTTAAGGAAAATAGAGTGAGATGGGTGATATAAACATCCTTCTTCGATCTTAGTCAACACATGTAGCGACTAAAGCTTAATTATACGGAAGAAATATTGGCCTACATGCTCAACAGAAAAATATATTTTAAGATACAATATCTAACTGAATATTAGTTTGATTTCAGGAAACAAAAATAAGTCATAGATGGCATATGATTGCTAAGGATTAATACAGCGAGAAAGGCAGCCCTAGCAGCAGTCAAAGAGTATGTGTGTGTGTGTATGTTTGCTTTATTAACTTACGGAAATAAGGCAGCGCCGTAGCAGGTAGCGAGAGGTTTACTTGGCAAGTGTACTTGTGTCTATCCTACTTCGATTTATTGTATTTGACGTTTTATTTTAATACATTTAATATGTATCAATTGTAAACACAGTTACAAGAAAAGTTATAGCAAAGAATTGTACGTACTGAATTTGAGCGCAACATGTCAACAATGTTTAATGTAAAATTAACTTCTTCATATATTACTTAAAATTTTTTAATTATTATTATTATTACTTATGTGGTATTGGGCATTTTCCCGGTGCAGTTACATACAAAGAAAACACAAATACAATTACAAAAAGTTTATACTAAGGAAGTATTTTGAAGTGAAGTTTCTTATCTGAAAAAGAAAAGAAAGGAGCCACACAAAAATCACTATACTGCACTTCACTATTATCACTTCACTGATTCTAAAAAAAGTACTACTCACTTAAGTTTTCTTATCCTATTCCTAATCTTAATTACGCTACCCGGAAAAGTCGTCTTTATTTCTGCAGGCAATCTCGTATTGACCTATTTACAAATGAAAATTTTCCTACGTCTGTGCGTTGCCCTTTTTGTTTAATTTTGAACGAGTGGTAATTTTTAGAAATATAATTCGGCGCCGTAAGATGTTTTGTTATTTCTTTCCAGGCCCTGTGGTTCACCCTTATAAGCTTTATATATTGCGCACAACCTCGCATGTTTCCTTCTATTACTAAGACCTAAATTCTCGTGAGGATAGTTCGCGAATTGACCCACAAACATTTTTTCAGCCCGTTTTTGTATTTTTTCCAACGCTAGAGTGTGTTCATTTTGATATGGATCCCATAACGTTACCCCATATTCTAAAATTGGCCCGACCAGCGTTTTGTAAGCAGAAATCTTGGTTTTTCTTGTGCTTTTCCTAAAATATTATATTCTGAGCTTACCAAACTTCTATTGTTGCTTATATTATTAACGTAATTTTTTAAATCAATCTTTTAAAAATTTATATTATGTGCGCACCCTTGTTGGACACAGAAGAGCGAGACATTAGTGCTTAACAGGTCTTTAAATCAATTCTTTACTATTAAATATTAATTTGTGAAAAAGTGGCATTTTCTTATTTTGTCCAACCATGGGCCATACAAAGTCTATTTGATATAAAAAGTTTATTTAACTTTTCAACATCACAGTCCTGGCAGTCGTTCTGAGTAATTTCAGATCCAGCTCAATGTACATCTTCCTTCCTCTCAATTCTTCTAAATTTAGTTCCATTCTTAACGTCTATCATTGGACGTGGTTTTTTAACATGGCAATTCCGTTTAAGATTTGAACCTTCAAAGCAATATTCGTTCTTTGTGCTCTACCGTAGAAGTTCAATAAAGTGTATGTCAGCAGTGGGGTTATCTAACCACTCCTCCATAAAATTAAAGAAAATATTCGACGAATTTTTCTTGATCTGTGGCTTGCCATGGATGTATATCCAAATTTATTCAGGGTAATTACAAGATATATGATTATAAACTAATTAATGAAATAAGCAGTATCTGAGTAAAGCTAATAAAAATTGACGTACTGTATTAGTAATATTATTAAATGAATAATTCATTCTAAAATATTAGCATTTAAAAGTTTTTCTGGTAGTATATCGAAAATTTTTTTCACCAAACTTAGCTGAAATTCAGTAAATTATAGATTGTATAGTATAATTTTTCTTGTGATAGTCTGATTTATTGTATTTTATATATACATTTTACGAAGTATGATGTAAACAAGTTCACTAGTCAAGGTGATTAAGGACCTACCTACTACCTTCTATTCATCCGTATTAGAAACTGTCCACAAGTGGGTTATTATCATGAAATGAAGAGAAATATATAGAAACATCAAAATGAATTAAATATGAAAGTAACCGGTGTCCTTACAGTTAATTGTACATTAAGAAAGGGGGAGGGAAAATACCTAGACGTTTTTCAAATGAGCTGGAGAAAAAATAAAATAAATAAAAAAACATTTGGTAAAAATTAAAGGGGTTATAAGAAGAATAAATGATAAGAGTTATAGGTTGAAAGGAAAACTGGATTGGACACATCCAGGTCTTGGAAGAAAAAGAAGACTAAGAAGAGAGCTGCCGCTAGACGAATTGGAAAGAGGAAACATAAAGCAGGGCAAATTGGAGAAGAAAACTTACAGACCAAGTCCCAGGACTTCCTGGTAGGTAATCCATTTAATAATTATAATTACATGTAAGTTTTCACAGCACTTCTATCAGATATAGTGGAATGACGAAACACCTGTGAGAGCGTTCCTCCCCAGAACGATGACGGGTATTACCTACGGGAATACCTCGAATTCTCTTTGGATTTTAAAAGTTCTCACATGCTGGGACACCTTTACATCACTTAGGAGGTGTATGTTCTGGGGTCGCTGACCTTGGCCATGTGTTAAGAGTTGTCCACTGGATCAGTCGGCGAGCTGCCTCCTTAAACTGGAGAAAGGAAAGCAGTGACCCCACAGCAAATTCCTTTACTGTCATTCGTAAGGACGTGAAATGAGTACCCAAGAGCCCGACCTACCTGATGCAGGAGTTCTGGAGTTTTTCCTGCGTCTCTTTTAGGTAAATACAGTGTAGGGTCCTTAAACTATTGCCCGGGGGCCCTGGGCCGCCTAGCGCTCCCTTCTGCACCTCCTCCCCTTTTATATTCCATTCCTATACTCGTAAAGGTTAGTTGCTAGTCTTTGGAACATCCTCATGTAACCTATTAACCCCTTCCACCGCACCCACAAAAACAGTTCTTCTTCAGGAGTCGGTAAAAACTCAGATTAGAATGAGAAACATAACCTGAAAAAAATCCCATTTCACCCATTCTTCTCTTTTAAAGACTCAATTACTATATTAATGCTAATATATTCATTTATGTCTCTCTCTTTATTCTCCATACATTATAGCAGATCCTGATAACTTCCTTCCGACTAATCTATCAGTTGGCTATCATTGACTGAAAACGCATCAGTTGCTGTCAAATTGCTAGACAGTGGCGATTGAATCTTACGATTAAACTATCCTAATAAACTAATAACAACTTGTAAAGTGCTGTAAACTTATCATATTATCTCTTATTTACGTGTACAGTTTGGCTTATTCTAGTGACATTTTCGCATGTTTTTCTCAAATATTTAACATTATTTATATTACTCTTATGTACAGTGCTAAACGTCTATTGTTTTTATTAATATGTTATTCTGTTAACACTTGTGATTGATATAAATTTGACTCGTCCTATACTCTCTTCAGTCGAATTATGGAAGTCATTAATTTCATCTTTACACAAAAGCAGAATATTATTCTTTACTGTTATGTATTTTCATGTTTAATTTTAACATCATTGTTTTCTAATTATCATCAGAAATTATTGGAATATTTTTACCTACTTTTACTCTTCCAGCTGCTTCTTTATTCTGACACAATAACGATGTGTTATCTACAATGAAAATATTTTATATCGAATACAAAGTACGTATTCTATCGAACAATGAATAAAGAGTTGTCTTGAATCTGGTAGTGAAAGAAGTATGTTTAAACTGGTAAGATACTTTATGTGCATTGATGAATGGAGTTTCCGAATCAATGGCTGTTTATTTCGAGCCCTTCACCTTACTTTTTCTCATGATTGTCACTTGCAATATCTTTTGAATATCTGTCCTCCCAGGCAGTGTTGAAATGACGGGAAAATGCCGTGGCTAGTATAAATGCCCATTGTCGTTAAACTGAAGCTCAGACACTGAATAAGTCATTTGGAATGCTCTTGGATGTTGTGTTGTTCTGTGGCCGGACGTCACAGTTCTGTGATGCAGCATTAGTCACGGTATACCTTCTCAGAACTTGCGATGTTCCGGCTAACCATTGGCTTTACTTAAGGTTTTTACTTCGTTACCTGGCGGCTCGACGCAAATACTTTGTCTGCAGCCATAACAGCGTACTTTCCCTGGAAGCGTTTTCCTTTTTCCTAAACAATTAGACCTGAGGCTTCTATATGCGGGTTGGAGTAGGATTGTGCTCCGTTGTGGAAGAAATTTGAGACCTGTCCTTCCTCCTCCTTCCTTCCATTAGCCCTTGTCAGATTAGGACGGGATGCACACTTGCCGAACCGTTATGCATTAATCTCTCTCCCTCTCCCTCAGTCCAGGTATGTAACAGCCTTCGGACGTCGTAAATAGCGTCTTTATGCTTTAGCTTCATATAGCAACAGTAAACAAGTTTATGGCATACTTTAACGTTTTAATTAACGTCGCATTCTTGAAAACTTTTACATACAAAAACATTTTATCGATTGCACCTGTTCCTTGCTCATTCAAGTCAGTCACTAATGAAGAAAACTTGCACTGGAGTGTGTATATTCTGAGATACGATGCTATTAACATTAATGGTGTCATTTCAGCGAGAAACTGATTGAGAAATACATCAAATAATTAGTCTATATTGAAAGGTTGTATTTTCACGCCTGATTTTGTAATAATAAGTAAAATTTCCGACTATTTTCAGACTTTATTTTTAACAATTTCGAAGAGGAAAAACAACATTTCGCTACTTAATTTCTTACAACTGAGCAAGTGATACATTTGTCCTGTAGCCTCTGAGAGACTTTTAAAATATTGTAAAATTTTGTGGTTTGATTTATAAATATTGTGTATTTAAAATTGATACTTTATGTATTGATAATTAGGATAATTACCTGACGAAGATACAAATAAGAATCAAAACTTTGTTGTTTTATTCCTGTTTGGAAATAGTTAATAATAAAGTCTGAAAGAGGTCAGAAAATTTTACTTACATGTAGCCTATATCATTACTACTCCATACAATATTTTACGAAAATGTAATATATCTTCTTCAATATTTTAATTACATAAAATGGTCAAAATAACTAAACAAATTTTAATATAATTTATCAAGCGTAAGTAAAACCTATCCTCTGCTCTTGGGCAGGTAAGAATTAAAACTGAGTTACATGTGTGTCAAGAGTAAAGAATCAGAAACAACCAAATAGAATACAAAAATAACACACCGTCATAGAAAATTTGTATCGATATAAATTATTAGATTTTGTTAAAATAATTTCAGAAAGCTAATATGTTACCTATTTTTACAATACACAATATATGGATAAGGCTTGATACGTTCATGTACCAGCTAAAGTCTTGACTCGATTCCTGGTCTCGTCGAGGTTTTCCGCATCCCTATTCTGAATCTTCCCAAAACGGATATACCTATACTGTTAGCGTTTCTTAATCCATTTTTATAATGATTATAGCTGTATATTTTATTTTCCATGGCAGAGATACTTTCGTTGCCACAATTCTGTAAAATTATGATATTGAACAATTACAATTCTTTCTAAACGAATTAACAGACGTACTCAAGATCATGAATATTTATAAATTTTTAACGACCAAATGATTAATGTCCATCTGCTCTATCCTAGTATCAGTTCTGAATTCAAAACTTAGTTCTCTCACGTGGGTAATACATCCATCCGTGTCTGCCAATTGGAAAGAGAGATGGAATATTTTTGTGTTTGTTGGCTAATTTAAATCTGTAACAATCTGTCTAAATATTTAAGTTAAACAGTTTGCTTTCCTCCTTATGTCACGAGACACTAGACAGACATGTATTATCACTTGTGCTAACAGTGTACGTTTGCTAACATCTGGGCTCATAACTTATTGGGTACATGGCGCGTGTTTTGGCAGATCGACGGAAGAGAGAGAAAAAAACAGCTGCATGAGACTATCCGCAGAGAAAGGGCAGATTAACAGACACTAGTTTACCATAACACAGGATTTCCGTAAACATTTCATCCAAAATTTACGAATGGGAAGATTACCCATGGCTCTTTTTTCAAAAATTCGGTTCCGACTACGCGATTGCACTGGCGTGACTGGCATATTTACTAAAGGAGGCATCAAACTTTAATTTCATGGATGATTTCGGGAAGGAAATGCTGTTTGAAGGTTCTGACATAACGTGCAACTCAGAACATGATTCTGATGTAGAAAAATGGTTAAGACGAAGAAAACTTCAAGCAAAAATTCTTTATGTTAAAAATATTAGAATCGTTATAATTGACAGTAACCAAATGTAAATTATAGATGTACTTTACGCCGTAAGTAGTTGAACTTGGGTATAGGTTTAAAGCCAAACGAGCAACTTGAAGACAGTTTTCTAATGATTGCAGATGGAAATTTGTGGTTTTACAGTATTATAGGGAGTTTCAACAAGAACGGTATGATTTCATAAACTCGTAACTGTTTAGCTTTTAACATGATGTGATGAAACAGTGTACTGTTAAAAAGACGTGTTTTTTAAAAATTAGCTTCCTGGACAATTGATCGGCTGTACTGGACAAAGTGATTAATTCGCCAAAGTCACCGGACCTAACTGTATGTGATTTTTTCCTGGAGGGTTTAAGATTTATTGACACACAATCAGTGGCGTTTCACTTCACACACAACAGTTGCGTATCAGTAACGTGGCATTGACGTGTTCATGATTCCAATGTCAATGTTTTCTATTCACACTGAACAGTGTTGGATCCGTATTTTGTCAATGCATTTAAGTGACCGATTTGGCGTTGTTTTCAGGGGATGAACTCTTGATTATTACTATTTTGTTGGTCAAAGAAGAGGAAGAGCGAGGGAAAAAACGGACGGGGGTCCATCAGGCAGGGAAAAGCAGAATAGCAGAAAGAGAATATTACTACAGATAATATTCTTGAACTGAGTGTTCATGTATTTAACAGGGGGTGCAATAAAATGAAATTGAAAAGAGAGAGAGAGAGAGAGAGAGAGAGAGAGAGAGAGAGAGAGAGAGAAAGAGTTGAGGTGGGGATGGAAATGTAAGGAAAGTTTAAAAAATCATAAAATTTAAAAAAAAATCACACCCGTAAAAGTGAAAAAATATCCCGGATGAAATCTTCCCGGTTAACCAACCGGGTCAGGTTTTTAAAAGAACACAACGCTATATAGCCTGAAGACGGTGGCAGAAAATGGCCGCAGAAACGTTGTCTTCTTTTAAAAACCTTACCCGGTTGGTTAACCGTGAAGATTTCTTCCGAATTATTCACCGGGAAAGTCTACGTTCATTAATGAAAAAATATCGTCTGGAGATAATCTGAGTTTTCACAGAACGGTCACTTCAAAGTGAAGCACTGACACGTGAACATTGCCATTCAAAATCCCACAAGAAAACTATTCACGTTGCCGCTCTCAGCACTTACATGCCATTGATTTGTGTGAATAGGCCATTATAATGTTCGAACTGCGTAACTTCGTAACAGCCGTGGGAGTAGGAACCCAAGACATGTCCACTAGAGTTTGGGATGTATTTCAATATCACACAGACATATGTTGGGCATCTTGAGTGAGGCATATTAAGCACTCCTGAGTTGTTTTGTAAAACAAATCTACGCATTCTCCTTTATTGCAAAATTAACATTAATTTTATAGTTTCATTATTTTTTAAAATATGTACATGTCAAATCGGATGATTATATTAAAGTACATTGTATTCCGCATTACGGTAATCCAAAACGTAAGTTATTAGTGAACTATACAAAAGCACAAATTAAAGAACTTATAAATAGAATACGAAAGAAAACATATTATTTAAAATTATGGGCAAAGGTAAACGTATCTCAAAGTTTTGCCTTGTCTGTTTTTGAAGGGAGAATCCAGTGGGTGAAGGCAGCAATAGCTTGTAACTGAGTCAAAATCGGAGATTGTGTAGGTTAAATGGTTGGAAGATAAACTGCAGAGAAAATGACACAAAATGACATACAGGTTTAACTAGATTTATTTTCCTAGAAAATCTTTTAGCAGTTGAAAATGGTTTTTATTATTTTATAGTTAAAGGATTACCATATTAGATAGACAGAAAAGTGACCATCTTAAATGTTATATAGGATGTAGCGTATTACAGAGCAAAGTTCCTTAAAAATATTTTGATTATTTCAACGCCATTAAAATTCCAGCACGTGCCAATGTTTGAAATCAGGAATACGTGCTTTAGGCAAGCATATTACTTTGAAATAAGTTAACCAAGCCAAATCTAATGAAAGGTGAAACACGATCTAGTCTCCAATTTTCGTGCGAAATGGGAATGCTAATGTCGGGTCTGTTCTCTTAAACTATAATTTATATAGAGAGGAGGCCCAACCCCTCAGGCAATATGATGGACCCTGGCAATTTTACCCCAACCATCCACACGCCGCCCCCTTCACGAAGATTCAGAGGGAGAAACCCGATATTAACCTCGATATCCGACTGAATGATTTTTTTAACTGGGAAGAACTGAACTCATCCCCCTACCCACCATCAAAGGGCCATGAATCGATACCATGAAATTCTAAAAAGCAGCCGACGGCCACCCAATCTCATCGACCGGAGATAAGCTGAGTACATAATGACCACATTACACAAACAGAAAGAGAAGTGATGGGGAGGGGGAGTCATTAACGCTCACGGAAATACACTCGCTTGAATGACAGCGGACATTTTATACAATCTAGCCCATGTTATTACAGCAAATGACGGTTCATAACACGCCTATTAGGTTTTCTCCCACCAGTCTGTCAGCTGCACGTGAGTGGTTACCTAACACACGTCACAGACAAAACAGTCCGTTATCGGTAGCTCAATTATGAGTGCGAGTCCAAAACTGCACCACATTTTCATAAAAACTATTAATTATATATATATATATATATATTACCGGATAGGCGTTATATATGTATTATCCCGGAAGAGGAATTATCTCGTTATTAATTTCTTGGTCAACATGAGCCGGGATCGGTACCCTTTTGGGATCATTTACCTCTTGATGGATACGCACAACCTATGCCCATTATGGGTTAACTTTAAATTAACTGGTACCTTAATCTAGTCAAGAATTTTTTCAAAACTTCCCAGTTCATTAAAAAAGTGTCAAATGTATTTCTAGAACTTTAATTGAGTTAGAAATACTTCCGGTTTCCTAAGAAGAGTCCTAAATGCTCGGTACATTAAAAATTTAACAAGAAGTCCTTGTATCTTAAGCGTATGAAATTAAAAATAACCCCGTTCCCTTAAGAAAGTCAAAATGCCCAGAGTAACTTAACAAAGGAAACTTTTCTCTTGAAACCTAAACGAAATGAAAATAATCCTGTTAAAATAAGGTAATCACAAATATTTTCTATACTTTAAGCGGATACAAAATGTTGCTGTTCGCCTTTGTAAATTATGAATATAAAGTGTGCTAATTTTTTTTAAGTAAATGGCATAAAAGTTTTATACTATAGAATCCCGTTACTCAGGATTTTCTGAATATTGTACCGCTTTTATCTTTTAAATTTAGTTTTACAGACTTTGGTGACTGAATGTAAATTGGAATAAAGTCTTCTCTAATTGCATTTATTTAAAAATAGTGAAATGTTTTCTCTAGAGTCCCATTGCTTTTGAGCTTTGAAAACGTATTTCCTCTTCCCCATTTTGGAATTTAAATACAATGATGAATCATCACTCACAAACAACTTAATTTAAACTTTAGTTAAACTAATCTCAAAATATGGTTTTAAAATTATGGGTGTTACATTATTTAAATATTAGTTCCTCTATTTGGATTGTAAAACAGGTGATTGACTTCACTTTACTCCAGCTCTTGTAAAATAATATCGAAACACTTTTGAATTATTTCAGGGAGTGAATTAATTTATTTATGCCAACTAAACTGTTTTGAATTAGCTCGATTGTAAGTAGAAATATTTTACAGCTGAAAATTTCACACAGTTACTGTTATTAACTGAGAAATGTTAATGAGAGGTTTTTAATACAAAAAATTTTGAATAATTTTCCTTTATAAATTAGAAACAATGATAAACAGGTTAATGAGGGCTTATTTAGCTATGAAACTATGTAATAATAGAAGGCAATCCATAAAAAAAATAAAACGTGTTTTAGCTAGAATTACTATTTTTAGATTTTGATTCAAGATTATTAATTACTACTTTTCTTCAAAAATTTTTCAATGACTGACATGATTTTTTAATGTTTTTTATATTCTATCCCCGGCATTGTTTTCATCAACTACCATTTTATATGTAAAATTATTAATAATTTTCTAAAATATTTAATTAAAAATTTGTTTTGTATTTATACATGTTTTCCTGCACAGAAAATTTTGAAATAAATTATTTTAAAAAATGATTAATTAGTTTTATTATTAAAATGGCAATAGTGGGTGAAATAAAGGCAACTACTATATGCTTACTACTTGTGTTTACATTATGTTAATTTGAAAATAAGTTAATATAACTATAAATTTCCGTTAGGCACCACGATGTGAAAGAATTATAATAATTAATTATATTTTTCAACTATAATTTCCCGACTGGTAATAGTTAGGTTTAAATTTAAAACAGTAATCTATTTCAGTTCTCAAATCAATTTATTTCAATTATATACATTGTTATAATAATAAAACCTCATAAGTAGCTTTCGGCTTCGAAAATATTCATCAGTAAATTCATCCATCAAAAAAATTAATTATATTTGTATCCGTAAAAGAAAACTGTCTGGCTACAGTCCTCAGCATTTATTTAATTGCAAAAGATTTCGGGCAATTAAATATTCTCGGAAAACTTATACAATTAAAGAAACTTCGTAGGACTGTAACCAGTCTGTTTTCTTTTACAGCTATTACCCTCTCAGTCCACTTGAGAAGCAGTCTTACAATTATGTTTTTAATTGTTTAATTTATATTGTATTAGTGTTAGTTGTATTAGTGTATATTGTATTGTGTTTGAAAGGTTTAAAACGAAGAATACACAAAATTGGCTGCCGCTATCAAATGAATTATATGATATATTCAGAAGTTATTCTATCCGAACTTTGAAGCAGTTGACTTGAGTAATCAATATTAATAATTTTCTTCTATGCATTTGTACGGGATGAGAAAAATAAGGAGAGAATAAAAAATAAACATGAATGGAGTGTTTATCAGTGGAACAGAGGGAAGCAAGGTAGAATTGTTGTTTACTTGATTCTTATTTATTTCAATAAAAATTATTTAAATTAATAAGACCGTAAAATATAATAAATGGATGAAAAATTACAGTACGAAATACAAACTATAAACGATTTAGTATGACTAAGAAAGGAATTCTCTCGCAAATGTTTGGGCGTGGAAATGTTTTACCAAGACAGATAAATTGCTAGGGGCAAACACTGCGCCACCCACGAATCCTAAATAGCAGACTCAGAGATCAAAGGGTCGAGGGTGAAAGTAGCAGTTAATCACAACCCTTGGACGAACAGTCTATTGAATGCAAATATCCTAGGAAGTTATACATTTATTTATAATCTTGCAAATGAGGTCGAGTAAACGACTATGAGCGATTCAAATCACATAAACTGTGGACTGAGTATGTAAAAATTTTTGCATTCAAATATGAAATTATAAGCCTTAAAAGGCATTATTTATAAATTCGATAAACCATAGATACTCTTAAAATAATCCCTGAACAATGTCACAGAAATGAATCAAAACATGAATGTTTATAGCAAAAATTTATTATCTGTTAACTTTTAGACTAAGCACGTTGTATGTAATTAATAAAGAATATAATGACGCTAAAGTATTTTCCTAAATCATCAAAATTTGCGATCATATTGTCAGAGTGTTGTACATTATATATATTTCAGAAATAAAACCGGAGGAGCTGTAATAAACTAATTTGTAGTATATATATATGGGAATGTGCAAAATTTATGACGAGGACCATCAAGAAATTTGCAATTTATTTATATCAACAATATAAGTTTCAGGAATAAGTTTATCAGAAGATAAAGAGGGAATGCCCAAAACACATTTTATAGCTCCCAGTGTATGTAAAAAAACAAAGATAATTTAAGGCAATAAGGCAGTAAAACTTTGCAATTCAGATTTACTGACAATTTGTACATTTTTTGGTAGTGGGCCTTTCAAGGAATATATATATATTTTTGGCTGAACCGGTTTGCGATTTGGCTAGTATCGAGGTCAGTATGAAACCTGTTGTAGAATATAACATATGCATAAGAACTTCACCGCAATTTTTTCCGTCGACTCCAGTACAAACTGCACTTATTTTTATTCGTTTTAATTATATGTATAAATGTGTAATTTTTACCGTGAAAACTTTAACGGGAAGCATGAGTAAATTTGCTGATAATATTTCTTTCCATTACCCTAGAACTTCATATCGTATCTTCACCATGAATTAAGATTACTTATATATATATTAAAATATTATTGCCTTATGGTAATTTTATTCTATTCTCAATTGTGTTTTGAGTTTTATACTTATTGAAGAGCCATCAATATTGCTTATTACATATTTCCATTGTTTATTAAAATTGAAACATATGGTCTCGTTTATTAAGTTAAACACTGCATTTTTATGTAAGAACATCACATTCTATTGTCTGTTTAATGATTGTAACAATTGCATTGAGTCTAGATAATTCGACTTTAGTGCCTACAAATAAATAAAATAAAATAAGAAATAAATTAAACTAGTATGAAGATTTACTAAATAAATTTGATGCTCAGATCAGGATTATCGACATTACAAGACTTGTTAAGAGAACGCTTGGGAAAAGACAGTATTGCGTAGGAAGGAGCAAATAGGATCTGAGGAATGGAAGGACAAAACGCATTCCTGCCAAGTTAAATATTTTCGTTTGCTTGGATTGAAACCAAGAAATCAGGACATGGTAGTTTGCACTGCATTATTCTCGAACTTTAAAACCAAAGAATCGCAAAGAAATGCTTTTAGACCGAGGACTGTTTGTTGGTGAGTTATGGCCGTTGGTAAGTTGACGGGCAAGGCCGAAGCAACTATTGAGCAAGGTCCCAGGGCAGGAGAGAATAGTTGCGAACAACAAAGGGATGTTTTGCATAGCTACGCCGTGACTGATGTCTCCTCCAAATGAACGCCCTCCCTCCCTCCCGTCGAGTTGTGGAGTGTTTGGTCTGTGAGGCTCCATTAGGCAGCAGAGGCCCAAATGGACGAGAAAGAGTAAATACGAACGTCCCTACCTTCATCCACCTTCCAGATCCTACTCTGTGTAACATGGGTGTGGCTCTGTCGAACCCGCATTTACTAGAAGTCATCAGTCATCGCTGAGACTGGCTGATGCGTATCGTCGTTTTGTCCTTTTCTGACACTGTCACCTGTCTCGATAAACTAATCCACTGCCCATAATGACGGGCACAAGACGAACTATTTATAACAAATTTATTTTGCTACTTTATTCCATTAGCTCTATAGTGCGGAATAGGAAAAGTCAAAACACCATTAAATATAACATTTAATATTGAAGATTATTGAAAATTATTAAAAATCTAAGAGGCAAAACTAAATTAACTGAGACCAATTTTGGTCCATGTTTGGATCCTTAGTAAAAAATCAAACAGAATCGCCGGAGAAAGTTTATAAAAGATTTGATGAATTTATCAGGGGAACGAAAACGGGAACAATTACGTTGAGAGTTATTATCGCCAAGGAGGGAGAGAGCAAGACTGCACATGCTGTTTAAAGCTTATGCTCACAATAACTGTGGATTGGAATCAGCTCCAAGTTATATAGGCATGTGGGACCAACAGTTTGAAATAAAATATTAGGGTAATCAAACACTGTAATAATTTAGCAGTGGGAGTATTTGGGGAAAACTCTCTTCAGACATTAAATATAGATCGGCTCTTAAAAACTATTCGAATCAAATATCTCATTTAAAGTCAATTATTAAACTATGATTATTACATGCAGTGTTCTTTATTATTCAGAATACAAATATTACTTAGAACAATTAGTTACCAATATTGATTTAAATTATAATATAAGTAATATGTATACTGCATATGTATAATATTCAATCTGCCAATTTACACAATTATAGATTATTAAATATGAACAGAAACGGCATATACGCAGCTAGGAAAACATATCAAAGACGTACATATTAAAAATCAACACACAGAGTCAGGAAATGACATTGCCATGTTAATTAAAACAATTAATAGGGAAAGGACAGCGAGATAGAAAGTAGGTGACTTACCTGAGGTTCATAGATAGTAGACACCTTGTGAGGTTTAGAGTACTTGAATTTTTGGAGGCACCGCCCCTTTCTTCAGAAATCCGACGAATCGACGATCACTAGAAATGTATTCCTAACTTTCTGATGAAGGGGGCTGTGCCTCCGAAAATTCAAGTACTCTAAACCTCACAAGGTGTCTACCATCTATGAACCTCAGGTAAGTCACCTACTTTCTATCTCTCTGTCCTTTCCCTATTAATTATATATATATATATATACAAATAAAAAAATGTATAAAATAATTTTTTTTTTAAATCAGGAGAATCCATATGCGAGAAAGAGGAGAAACGTATAAGACAAGAAGTCGTTACATGAAAGAGGAAAATTGTTACCTAAATATATTCACACAGATGAAAGAAAATAACTAATTGAGAAATATTAATGTAGCCACATAAACATAAATTATTATTATTATATTTTACTTGTTTTGTGTGTATGACAGTAGTAAATAATAAGATTTATCTTTTTAAGAGAACGATGGGTTTCCCAGTGTAGATGATACATATACAGTTGTCGGGTTTCCAACCGGGTCAATTGGGAATTTAAACACATTTCCATGGCTTGCGCTGCATTATTATTTTTGTTTAGAATTCTTCTGTGATGTATTATTCCTATTTTGATATATTTTATTCCACTAAATTATTGACATGCTTCCGCAGTGTCAATCCTACTCTTCCAAGCAGTTTTTAGCACCTTTAGTACATTTAGCCGCAACATGTCCTTCCAATTATTACATTTTAACTGGAATTGCACTGATTTGCAATTTATTTTAATGATGCTGTTTCTTCTTCGAAACGTCTGATCAAATTTTTCTTATATTATCTTCCTCCACCAACACTTATTTATTTTAGAGCTACTCATTTTATTTAAACTAATAGCGGGAAAATTATTTCTTTTCGCAAATTATATCTATATTCACAGCTTTGTCTTTATTCGTTACAAAGATCTTTAAAATTTAATAGTCTTTATCCCGGAATTTGTTATCATGTTGACACCTTTTATTCCACGGTATCATAGTAAAAAATGTTATTTATCTAAAAAAGTTTGTTTCTCGAAGTAACAGATTTTGAAGTACTGCTAAGCTCTCAGTTACGGTTTGGTTCCAACAGTTTTTCAAATTTAGTTAAAAGTTTTAATACGTTGGAATTTTTATAAATTTCTAACAGGAATATTTGTATATTCACTGCGAAAAAAAAGTTCGGTTGTTTTAACTGATTAGTTGGATATGAACGTCTTCATAGTTCAGTCTGAATATGAAATGAAGTTCATCTGGAATCTTCGTATCTAACATTGAAACGCTTGGTGCCGAATTGATCGCCTCGTAATGACTCAGAAACTTATCTTTCAGACATGACAGACAATCGAACATAGCTTTCGTGAGAAAGAATATTTCTCTGTGTCCACAAATTGAGGCAGCTTACCTTACGCCACATATTCAATCTCTCTTTCATTCTTCGAACTTATAATCTTAAACTTCATTTGAATATACTTCTAAGCCTTCTGACAATGGATAACACGTTTAAGTTCTTATCTGAAATTGAGTACTCGTTTTGTGGCCCTAAACTCGTAGAACACACCTTTTCGAGGCGACGTTTAGTATTAATGACATGCAAAAAACGTGCAGGGTGGAGGAGCTATGGTAATTCTCACTGTCACCATAGGGAGGAGGAGGAAGGAAGAATCGTGATTCGAATCTCCACTGTCCGTTCGTCCTTCTAGCCTAAGAGGTTTTTCCTTCAATTTCGTCATCTACTGGTTTCCTGCTCATACTTAATTAAACCCGGTTCTGCGATTCCCTAGTGTTAATCCCCTTATGGATTCACCCCTGAAGTCCAAATATTGGAAAATATCATTATAAAAAGCTCTCCTTAATTAACGTCAAGTCCATCAATCTAAGTCCCCCTTGTTCACTCAATATGTAAAGGGCATGTTAAAAATAATTTTTACCTTTAGAATGCCAATAATTATAGACAACAAGAATTAATGACTGCTTTTTTATTGCAAATCGGCGCATTGTCACTTGTACGAACGAATAAGAATCAACAATAACAGCAGCTCGTTCTTACAGAGAAACAACTCGTTGTTGAAAAACATCTGTATTGGGTTTTCGAAGACTAGTTAGACAATTTACTGCTAATAGTACTGATTTTGGCAGCAGTTTCGTCAGTAATACAAATAAAAAAATTATTATACAGCGTTCCTGTAATTATTGTTACTACATCAGGTGATTACCAAACGTAAGGGTCGCCAGAAGGAAACATGGCACAAACGGGGTGACGAACTCAAAGGCAAAGCAAAAATAAAACATTCTGTTGAATTTATTTTAATCTTTCAGTTCCGTCTAATTTATGTCATTTAACTCCGACGTTCCATATTTTCAATAACAAATATGATATGAGAAATATATCAGATTTTTACAAATTACATTGAAATTTCAAACCACACTTCCCGAGCACTTCACTCAACTAACTACGCCTGATAACTGGTAAATTGAAGACAAAATACAATGAAATTAAATATTTATTTCATTAGTTACATTATCTGTCTGTTTGAAATTAATAAATTGTAAAACTGTAAGTCAGAACACAAATAAAAAACATTAGATTATTACACTCCGCCATCTATATTTCTTGATGTTGTTCAGGCTTTCTATTAAGTATGACACCAAGGACTAATCCACAAACTAAATAGAATGTTACCAGTCCAGTACGTGCAACTCTTATCTCACTGGAAGACTATTTAGAGTCAGACAAGAATCGGAGTACTCAAGCTTCAAGGAGATTAATGCAAGATTGCCACTGGGTAGTGTATTGTACCTACTTTACACGTGCGATTTATCAAGAAACAGTTCATGAAACTGTAGCTACATTCCGTGACGATACCGTAGTACTTGCTACATGATAAACAGTAGGAGAAGCCACCAGCAATCTGCAGACAGTCATCAACAGAATCCATCAATGGACTCAGTCATCAAAAGAATCCATCAATGGACCCAGAATTGGAAGTTTTAATCATAACGAGTTTGTACATGTGAACTTCGCATAACTAAAACTGAATGCAGTACTCTCAGTGAGCATAAACGGCGTTTTTGTACCATATTCCAACACATTAAGGGAATCAAAAATAGACTGGGAAACCATAATAAACGGCATGAACGGCGTCCTGGAGAAAGAGTTCAGTATGAGGATTAATAGAGGGAAAACCAAGGTAATGGAGTATAGTTTGGGAAACAGTGGAATAACAAAGGGCTGAGATTGGGAAGGGATATTTTGATGGAAGTTAAGGAATTCTGCTACTGGGGAAGCGTAATAACTAGGGATGGTAGAAGTATAGTAGACATAAAGAGTAGGATAGCACAGGCAACGAAGGCTTTCGCGAAAAAGAGGTATTTACTTACGGGTATTATAAGTTTGAATATTAGGAAATCCTTACTAAAAATGTTCATATGGTTGCGAAACGTGGACGATAGGATCTCCGAAAAGGAAAAGAATAGAAGCCTTTGAAATGTGATGCTATAGGCGCGTGCTGAAAATCAGATGGGTGGATAGAATCACTAACGAGGAAGTTCCATTCAGAATAGGGGAAGAACGTAAAATTTGGAGGACGTTCACCAAAACATGAGATAGATTAATACGCCACGTTTTAAGACTAGTAAAATTAGCATTAGAGGGAAGTGTGTGGGGTAAGAACAGAAGAGGGAGGCCAAGGATAGAAACGCTAAGCAATTTAGGATGGTTGTGGGTTGTGCCAGTTATGAGGAAATGAAAAGGCTTGTGCAAGATAGGTTAGCATGGAGGATTGCATTAGACCAATTTTAGGACTGAATACCACAACAACAATAGCAACAAATCTAAATACCTGGGTGTGACATTGGACGCTAAGCTCTAGTGGAAAGAGCATGTCAAGAAAAAGTGCAATGAGCTGGGACTAAAAATGCTACAACTATATTGGCTTCTCTGACTACATTCCAGAATGTCAATACAAAATAAACTATTGATATACAACCACATCCTTAAATCGATCTGGCTATATGGCGAATCATCGTAGATGCTCCGTGGTGGTACGTGAGGAACCCCGATCTACACAAACACTTAAAGATCTTGTTTATTATAAAAGAGATCGAAAGAGAGGACGGAAAGCATGAAGACCTTCTTCGTCGACATCCCAGCACAGGCGTCCAACAACTGCTGGACAACACAAACTTACACCGCAGATTTAGGACCTTCGAGCTTGCGTAGTGAGTGCTAAAGAGCGGAACAGGTATGTGGAGAGAATTCCTCATTAGTGAACTGAAACTTTGAACGTCACTGAATGAACAATTACATTTAAACAATTAGACTTAAGAAATACAAGACGTATATTGATGGTTGGTCACAGTTTCAATGTACCGCACAGATATTAGTGCTTTATAATTTAAATATAAATATATAGTGTAAATGTTTCTTTTGAATTTTATAGTTAAAATTCAAAATATGAGTTTCCAAATTGAGGAATTAAACGCCGTGTTGACTAATGAACTTCTTCCTTGGCCTACCGCGTCGACTGCGGACCGTCATCTTATATATAGAGTGATACGTGGTTAGCGTAACGTTTCTCCAACAGTTTGCGTGACCATGACGGCACAAACATCCAAGCCCATACCAGGATTCGAACCCAGGACCTCTGTGTTGTGAGGCAGTGACGCTAGCCACTAGACCAGAGGAGATCGGCAGTGTAATGAACCTATGTTCATAAATTTTATATTTGTTCTAAATTTTACGTTTTCATATTGATTATTCATTTCAGAAATCTATTTAAACCTGCTCCTTACCGCTCTTGCTGCTGAAAAGTTTTGTTTAAACAGCGCCGTAGGTAACAGTCACGTAATGATCTATTTAAAAACGTTAATTTACATACATATTGTTATTTTGTGGACTGATTTCGATTTTAAGTTCATGATTCTCCCACCTAATATTGGGCACTGTTTGCTTACCCGCATGTATTTTTCCAATGTAGGATTTGAATATAACAAATTTTGAAACTGCTCTCTGATTATTTTCCAGTCCTTCTAGTCAATCTTTTCTAAAAAGCATACCATTAATTCGCACTATACCCAAGCGAAAGAAGTGCCCTTATTAAAAATTCATATTACAGAATGGAAGTATTTCGACGCCTTTCGAAACGCTTTGATTACCTGTTCTTGGCACCATAAATTAGAGCTCAAAAGAATTCCAAGGAATTTACGGTTACTTGAAAGTTTTCTCCCCATTTACACTGGAATTTAAATATACATATTGTGCATCAACATTGATCGGACTCCCATTACCTTCGGCACTGTTTGACGTTTTTGTAATTAGTTCTTCACAAAATGTAGCCCCTTCAACTATTTACTGCATCGGGTAATTATGTGCACCCATAATTTTAAGTCCTCACACAACAACTACAGACTTATTCTGTTTCCATCATTTACTTGTCTGTGATCCTGTCAAGCGTCCGTAATGAAATCTCAAACAAGATTTTACTAATCGTGGATGAATCTGAAAGAATGAAAGCAATGTTGCGAAATGTGTCTTGTAAGTAACCGACGACCAGGGACATAATTACGTGAGAGCCAATGCTATCAATATTTAGTTTAGGGCCGGCTGCCATGGCTTGCCCATCGGAAAGCCATTAGCTCTATACCTGGGCTAAATGTACCAAGCTGAGCCTTAAACGAGGGATTTATACCGTGTGATAAACGTCCGTCGGAACCCCTTCCTTCTCCCCCCCCCCCCATTCCCCTTTCGGCGCACAAGTTTCAACCTTTTGTCAGCTGCTGAAGCATTCACACAAGGACGTCGCTTTCCTGGAATGCTTTATAAGGAAAGGAACATCCTTAATTGAACTTTCAAGCGCATGAATTATGGACATACTTCGATGAATAAGGTTATCTAAATAACGCTGTATACATATTCACATTTTTACTATTTGCTGATAAACTGCGATCTATAATCAACGCATTTGAATGGATGATAAAATCATAATTTCTACAAAAATACTGTTGTAATTCTCACCTTGAAATGTAGTGAAAAGAAATTTAAATTTTTTATTGGTTGTCATTGGGTGTTTCAATAAATTTTATTTAGATATGCAAACACGTACAGACTAAGAATTCTTTATTATTCTCAATTATTTCATATTTAAGCGAGTAAGTAGAATACAAAATTGATGGTTACTCTCAGTAATCAGAAATCAAACCTTGACACCGCCACCTACTTATTCATTAATTATTATATTACGTAAATATATGTCTTCCTAGAGTCCGCGAAGAAAGATACGATGAAACATATTCTTAGGATGTTTCTTTTTATGAGTTTTAAGAGAAAATCATATTACTTTCGTTAACCTATACATAGAAATAAATGCTCATATCGAGTTTTGTTAGGACTGGAAACATGTTTTAGTGCGTCGAAATCCTTTGTAATTCCGCAGACGATTTTCATAGATTTATCAGAGAAACTTAATATGACGCCATTAGTACACACAAAGGGAGGTTTTATAGTATTTTGTAACGTTTTCGTTATTTTTATATAAGAAGGTAGTTTTCTCATCCAGTGGTACCGCAGTATCTTTCAACTTGTTATGAATTTGAATGTCAAGGGCGTAAAGGTTTACATTTACCAATTTCAAAAGATACCAAGATCGTTTAGCAGTGTCGCTGTCATATCTCCCCATTGTCAATTCACATATTTTGAATTTACAATTGCGGATCATATTTTCATTTTTCACATAGAAGCATTAATTATTTAAAAAACGATAAGAAACATCATCCAGGTGGTCGAAGTAAGTTTTGAGGTAAAAACTCCATTTATATACGTTTACGTACGATTTTTACCTAATTATTGTAATACGTCTTAAACGTAATACAATAAATTGTTTCTAATTTTCAGATTATATTAATAAGACAGAAGTTACTGAGCTACTTATTGTTGATGAACATTTTTAATATAGTTGATATTTGCGGACGGTTGACTTTTTGTTGATTGATTGTACTGCACTGTCCTGGTTAAAGAAATATTATTACATAAAAGTATTTTTATGGTCTCACAAAAGAAAATGAGCATACCGTCTTGATGCAGCCAATGCTGTCTTTTGCGCTAAGCGGGTATTCAAATGTCTAATGAATAATAATATTGTGCGTGTAACGTTGATTATGATTTCAGGATATAACGTACGCGGTATATCTTCGTCGAGGAAACTCTAGGTAATATGTCTCAAAACTCGATGTAAGAATTCCAAAGTGTTATAAGCTGCAACCCGTTAACTTCCTATACAGGAATATTGTTAGACTTGAACCATCAGTGATCTAACCTCAACAAAAGTATGTGCCAATCGATCGATAAAATATTTCGAGGGGAATAGGGGACATTACGTTTTGACATGAAATTCCCCGAGTTAAATCACATGTATAAATTTTTTGGTTACTTTTCAAATAACACAACTTCTGAATTTTAGTGCTACGGGGAAAATTGCAATTTAACTCAAGCGATACTTTTTAAGCGCACTCAGTTCATGAATGCAAAATTAAAAATTACAATACGTACATACCATACATAATGCAATACATTACGTGTATGTAAGCTGTCACAATAATCTTTGGATGTCGTCTATACCAATAAATAAATTTGTCGTGTCTGTCTGACTGCCTATCCGTATGTTTCTCTCAAAAAGGCTCCGAAATGAAATTTCAATGAAAATTTGAGATTTCAAAAACAGGAAATTCAACATAAATCTTTGGCTCATTTCATTTCGATAATGATATTAATATAATCTTACTATTAATTCTACGGGATGGTTTCTATCTTTACAAGCGCATTGAAGTCTCCTAGTGAATAAGGGTTGCCTATTCTCTTGATCTGTTTATTTTCTCCGTGTCGGCTTAACGGAAATTTCAGGGATTGAAACAGGAATTTTAACTTAAATTTTCATGTATGTTTCATTTTGATATTTTGTAGAGTTCAAAAAATATTAATGTCAATATTTATAAATCCAATGAATTGCCGCGCGAAAGGCAGCAAGAAAACCAACTGCGAGTTGAAGTCCTATTAGGCGTTCCTATATTATTCATTCCACTTACTGTGTTATTATAAGCGTAATTCTGACAGAACGAGAGAGAGAGGGGTGGAGGCAGAATCCTTAGTCCATCTATTATTGCAAACGTGTGAAAGCGGGATCTGTTAAAAATCATAAATAAATGATACCATACTTTCGTTTGTAGGACAAAATAAGAAGAGCTATTTCCACGTGAACGAAGTCGCGGGCATATCGAAATATATAATAAATTCTAGATTTAAAATAGCAACCTGTATTTTCTATATTTAATTTAGTGCGGACGTAAGAGTGAGCAACGGTATATGCCTGATAAAAAGGAATAACGCCAAATTTTGATTTGTAACAAGTATATTCATAGGTGTCTAAGTTGTTACCGCAGGTTCAATCTTAGTGTAATCCTTTTTACATTGAATTGTTAATTCGTAAATGGTAATGGTTCTTCATGTTTGCCTTCCAAAACGAATTCATACTGCTATTTTCAATATAAATGCCCAAAGGACTTGCCTAACTTGGCAGCTTCAATAATATATTTAGAATAAGTAATAGCTTTAATTTTAAAAGCAATAAATTAATAGCAGTGAGGTAATACTGTTTAATCAAATGTTTTCTTTGTATATGCATGTTTCCCTGACATAATAAAACGTTCACTGGGATGAACAACTTCATTCTATTGAGAAACAAACTATTCGTAGCAAATATCTATCTGATTCATGATTATTCGACACAACGTTGCAATTTGCACCAAAACAATCAAGAGGGCAAAATTGTTCTGTGGAATTAAATTACATATGTTGATCTATACAATTAGGAGTACTAAATGAGCTACATTGCTATTGCGGTACTCAAACTATTCTGTGGAATTAAAAACCATTACGTTTGCGAGACACGTCGGACAATGCAATCAGAATCTTCAATAATGCATGACGCAACTCTACTGTGAAATTAGAACGATTATGTTTGCGTGACATAACTTCGTATTGTGTTAGAAGCGCCCTGAGCACTGGTACGTAACTGTTCTGTGGGTTAAGACTTATGTCATTTCAACAAGGATCCGTCCGTCTTCTGGATCAAGCCAGTTCTAGTTTTAGAGGTTAATCCGTCCCATGAGTCGGACGGATTGACAAAGAGAAATTGTTCACGTCAGTGATATAAGATTGCCCTACAGCTTTCATAATACCCTCAAGACCTAAGTTCCTTCCTGTACATTAGTATTCCAAACGAACGACGTATTTTTACTCTTTATACAAGAGGAGGAAAGTGTTGTCTTGTCGTTGTCAAACACGTACAGCAGACGTAAATGGGACTTATCAACGATGAAGTACAAGTGCCGTGACGAGGACGGGGGCAGATCCGGACCACTCCCAGAATAGCTGGGAGTGGTGTGGTCGGGAAACGGGTCCACCCAGCCTCAGCCTCAGCATCGTGACGTGGGGATAAGAAAGACTCCATTCACAAACACTGAGATCGGCGATTATGAAGGGAGGACCAGGCTCAAACGCCCAGTACACTACGCCGACGTGGGCTACCAGACTCGGCGAAAAGAACTCATGTTCAAGGTTCATGATCGCTAAATACATAAAAATTTAGAAGTGCGAACGTCTTAATTACACAAAAATAATGTTTAGTATATAATAAGCTGAAACATACATTTTTGTATTCCGAAAGAGATCGTTGTTGTCTTAGTAATCAGTCTTTAGACTGGTTTGATGCAAGCCTCAATGCTGACATATTCCACCCAAGCCTTTTAATTTATACACCACTACCATATCCCACATCATCCCTCTTCTTAGCGTCTTCCATCCTCAACCTCTCTCATCTCCTCTTACCCCACACCGTTCCTTATAATTCTAATTTTACAAGACCCTCATGTATCAAAACGTGTCCTATTAATATTTCCCTTCTCTTCGTCAACGTCCTCCAAATTGTTCGCTCTTTCCCTATTCTATTTAGAACTTCCTCGTTAGTGATTCTATCCACCCATCTGATTTTCAGCATTATCCTATAGCACCACATTTCAAAGGCTTCTATTCTTTTCCTTTCCCCAACTCCTATCGTCCACCCATATAACGCCACGCTCCATACGAACATTTTTAGCAACGATTCCCTAATATTCACACTTATATTACCCGTATGTAAATTCTTCTATTTTGCGAAAGCCTTCCCTGTGCTATCCCGCTCATTATGTCTACTATACTTCTACAATCCCCAGTTATTACGCTTCCCCAGTAGCAAAATTAGTTAACTTCCTTCAAAATTTCAAAATTCAATCTAAAACTCTTTGTTATTTCACTGTTTTTCATACTACACTCCATTACACTGGTTTTCCCTCTATTACATCTCATGTTGTACTTTCTTCCCAGGAACCCGTTCATGCCATTTATTGTTTTCCCAGTCTATTCCTGACTAGCCCAATACTACAATATCATCGGCAAACCGCAGGTATGCAGTACAATTCATTTTCCATATTCCTTTTTAATTTTTTTCATTGCCTGTTCTATATATAAGTTAAAGAGCATGGGGGATAGAATGCATGATTGCCTTACTCCATTCTCTTTTCTGCTTTCTTTTCTTACCCTTCAATTCTATATGACATTAGAAAAAGACTATAGTTATATTACAGTCGTTGTCGTATCACAGTGCAATGTAGTGGTAAATAAATATATGGAGCAATAAGGCAGGAATTTATACAAATAGCAAAATTTCCTGTCTTTCCCCCAATTTGGGATTTCATCAGGTGAACATAATTGAATACAATTTGCGTATTTCACAATATCCTCTGTTTCAATGCTCGGTGACGTCAGACTTTGGCAAACCTGACTTATACGCTATAATTCCTTTCACGTTTGTCGTAGGAGTTCCCCTCCCCGTATTTTACCTCCGTTTTTAAGACTGTTTACTAAGTTTAGTTACACGTTAACAAACATTAAAATTTACAAAAAAATATCAATTTATAATGCAATGATACAAAGGCGAAAGGCAAATTAGAATTAACAATTTAAAGAGTCATTCTTTTATGCATTCGTAATTATTCTCCTCCTAAATAGCTTGACCGATTGTTTGGATTTTTCACATGAAAAGTATATAATACCAAATTTCCATCCTGGTCGTTTAAATAATCTGTGGCGTTCGACATACGCATCAATAAATGCGCAAACTCATTATGTCGTAGTTTGGCATTGTTGTCACATCAGTTTTAGATTGGTGAGCTCTTATTGTAATTGCGTGCATACTGAGTGTATTCTTTATCAATTAATTCGAAATTGAACAAATGAAGTGTGCAAATGTGAAAGGTGCGTTGTTTAAATTACGATTTAAACACATGTTTATTTGACGGTACTCCATGTAAACTAAATAAAACAATTTATTTTAAGCGTTCATTTGTGCGATTTCGATTATATGGGCCGTGAGAAGGTAAATGTTCAAAAATGTGACGATCTATCTGCTGGTCTGATGATGTGTTGACAAAGAGATTACTTTGGAATTAAATACTGCAGCGGGCTAATTTAAATGAATTACCGGGCAACTTCGGACACCCAGATTGGGTTTTCGGGGTGGGAGCTAAAATTTATTATCAACGACAGCAAATTAAGCCAGAATTCTAAAATAATTGTACTAGGAATTTCAATAATAGATCACTAAAGTATACTATAATATTATAAAAGATTAAAAAAATGATTTTTCCCGTTGGCCGCAGTTATTTATTCGTCGGCGGGGAGTTGAAAAGGGCACAAGCATTAAAATTATAGTCGATAGATAAATAAATTATAGAACAGAACCCGATGGATTTGTAGGGTTCATATCAAATAAAGTTATGGGAGAGGTTTATAGAAAGCCGTAGATTGAAATATAACTTGTGAGAAATAGAAAGTCGTATAAGGTTGGTATTAGGAGTATTGCCGTTCGGAGTGAAATAACCCTTTCAAAGAAAGATTGTGTAGTGCTATTATTTCATAATTTAAAACCTAACAATTAACACATGAACAATTCTGCGAAGGAACAATTTGTAAAAAGTATTTCTGCTAAAATTTCATGTCTTTAACCTTCACGGGAACCAGTAAACTATTTCAGACTTCATTTCAAAAAATAGCGAATGCATGTATGTGGCTGACTCAGATGTAAAATTTTGTATATTGAATCAAAATATTCAGAGCATTATAAGTAAAAATCTCGAGTTAGAAACATTTTTATCATTGCAAAATATCCCAGTCGACGTATTAGCACTAACTGAACATTGGCAATCTAGTCCTGAAGCTCAAGATTTTCCAATTACGGACTATAAAAGACTAGAGAAATTTAATTGAAGTACACTTAAAAATGAAGGTTCATCTATTTATGTAAAAAACAACCATTCTTCCATTATAATGCGAGATTTGATATTCAGTCCTTTAGTACAGCGCAGGTTTTCGAATGAAGCTAAATTGAAATAGCAACTGGTAAAGGCATAAAAAATTTATAGTCTTATGTATTTATTGAATTCCAGTTAGTTATGTAAACATAGTCCTTAAAAATTTGGAATTGAATATTTCAAAAGTTCATAAAGAAGGGGAAGATATAATTATCTGTGGTGATTTCAACGTTCTTTTCTTTCGGATACAGGAAAGAAGCGTGACATTGCACAAATCCTTCCTGTAATGGGTTTCTTGTTACTAATAGTAGTCCTACCGGGGTTGTAGGTAGTTTCTCAACGTGTATTTACTTCGTCCTATGTAACTAAGACCTCCAAAATTACAAAGTACGTACCATTAATTCTGCATTATCGGATCACAAAGGCTAAGTTATGCACATATGTAGTGAACTGTTCCACTGCAAAACTCCTGTAACAACTACGCGCGGAATACGTCTTTGTCAAGTAAATTTGAACAAAATCAAAGCTAAGCTCGGGACAAATTCATGGAATACAATTCTTGACACATAAAACGCGTGTCAAACCGAAATAATATGTTTCGTAAATTTATTAATTACTCATTATTGGTCGTCCACGCTGTTGCGCCATTAGAATATCACGTGAAAATGTCACCTTCATATATTAAAAGAGATAAATACAAACACTGAATTTAAAAACTTTTATATTAAATATAAACGTGTTTATAAGAACGTTATCACTGCTGCAAAGAAACTGGAAATATATTGCTAGTAAAATGAAAGCGACATGGAACGTTATCAAAGAGACCGCCGGTAATTCTAAAGACCGTAACGATATGCAACTTATAAAGAACGAACAGCCTATATCAAGTGAATTTAACTCGTATTTTATTAACATTTCTCGTGATATGTTAGAAAAGCAAGGAGTAGAGGAACGTAACACGCCCAACTTTATCGAAATGCTGCGCAACTCCAGAAACCCAGTTACTAAGTCTTTCTTTCTACTCTCGGTCAATAAAAATAAGATATTTAATGTAATAAAAGTCTGAAAACTTCGAATGCTTGTGACATATACAGAATCAGCAGTAAGCTCATTAAACGTTGCTGTAATGAAATTGCAATTCCAATTAAGTTCATAACTAACTTGTGCCTTTGTTATATTTCCAGATCCTCTAAAAGACGCAAAAGTTATACCGTTATACAAGAAGGATTCTACAATAGACGCTTCCAATTATCGCTGATTTCCCTCGTGCCAATATTCTCTAAAATTCTTGGGAAAGCAATAAATATGAGAAAGAAGATTTTCATGCAAAATTTAACCTAATTTCTCCGTCGCAGCATGGTTTTATTAGTGGAAAATATACCAACAGGGCTTCATACGACTTCGTTCAAAGTGTTCATGACGTACTCGATGAAAGACAAAGTGTCAAGCATTCTTGCTGGCTTCTCAAAGCGGGTTGATTTAGTAGTTCATAATATTCTACTCAAAATTAGATTTCTGTGGAATCAGAGTAGTTCCCCTTTCTTTACTGACATCGAAATTGCAAAACAGGACCCAAAAAGTGCCGATTGAAAACTGGGATGAAAAATGTGTATGTCAGAACGGGAAACAATTACCTGCGGCGTCCCTCAGGGCTCAATTTTGGGACTCTTACTTTTCATCTTATACATTAACTATTTACCGAATTATTTAGATCCCTTAAAATTAGTCCTCTACGCTGACGACACAAATTTGGTTATCACTCGGAAACTTTATGCGAGAAAGTAGATACTGCGATGTGCCGTCTCAATCTTTTCTTCACTGCAAACAAACTTTCTCTTAACCTAGTGAAAACCAAAATCGTTAATTTCACAGCAAACACAAACAGTTCATCTCCTAATTTGGAAAACATTTCCGAACACGTGCCTTTTCTTTGTCTGCTGATTTGAAATGGAATCTCCTCATAAATAAACTATCAGAAAAACTCAGCAAAATTTGCTTTACATTACGAGTTTTAGCTCGGAAAACCGACATAGCTTTATAAAAAATGACGTACCATGCATATTTTCATTCCCTCATGTCTTACGGTATTGCAAACTGGGGTCATTCGCATCACGCGCTTCAAATCTTTAAACTACAAAAGCGGACCGTACGAATAATTTCTGGTACGGAGTGGAATATCAACTGCAAGCCTTTGTTTCGTAAACTTGGAATTATAACCTTGCCTTGTACGTATATTATAGAAATTTTTTAATTTGTAAGGGGCAGCATCAATCTATATGTACTAAACGGTTCAAGTCATTAATGCAACACAAGAAATCGCTCTTAAGTCCGTGTTGAAAAACATCGTCTAGGTCTTTTTGAAACAAGCATTCAATATTCCGAAATAAATCTATATAATACTCTTCCGGAGGAAATGAGAACTTTAAAGGTTCAGATATTATTTATAAAGAGTTTTAAATCTCTGATAATGAATGGAGCGTATTATTCACGGAACGATTTCGTAAATAGGAAGGACTAATACAGTTTTCTGGTGTCCTATCAAATTCTCGTATCATTTTACAACTACACACTTCTAGAATTTAACTTACGACTTATTTTCTTTTTCTTGTTCAGCGAGAACCTACGCAAGATTTGCTACTGCCTAATCACTCGACTGAAAATTCAAGATTAATATTGTAATTTTTCTCTTTTTGTCCTTAAATTCTTAAATGTAAAATGTTGTTTATTTATTGTAATGTTATATTTGATGTATGCTACTCCGACCGAGGACTATGGATTGAATAATAAATCTAAATCTACTATCCTTTAAACACTAATTACATTATTACGAACCGGATATTCAGACAGTATCAAGGCCTTTTTATAGCACTTAGTACTTTTTATGTTTATTTTTTTATGCAAAATTTCTTTAATGTTCATTATAGTTTCATTTTTACACAATATATTGCCATGCGTTAACGTTTTCAGAATAGCTTTTACACTACAAAGTTGCCGTAATAAGCCTTCCTGTTAAACTGTGTTTCGGTCTACTCTCACTACGACCCCACGACTGCGTGTATAGTTATTTCTGTCCAGTTACACGTGTTTAAAAGCATACGATCTAAACACAGATATAATACATAAAAACCTTAGTACTTATAAAATCACGTATTTTTGTCTGTTGCAATGATCCCCTTTCTAGACTTTCTAATAGTTTTCTAATAGTTTTTTCTAATAGTTTTCTAATAGTTAAGACATAAAACTGATTCATTCATCTTAAATGCTCAGACACAGGAACCGAATACTTGAACGGTGTTGCTTTGAAGCCATTCCTCTTAGAAAGGAACTAGATTCCAGCGGCAAAATATTCTTCGTGCCCGAGGCGAGTAAAACGTTTGACATTATGAGAATCGTGCTCACCGATAGAAAAGTCTGCTTCATGCTTCGCCGCCTTCGGAGAAAGTTACAAAAGAACCTCGTGGCAGTCAGTACAGTGGAAGAAAACACGCCAACTTTGTCGCTGTAAGGAGGGGCGAACATTTCTTATTTTTCAGCCTCCATCACGCTTCACGGCCAGGGAGACGCTGATCTAGAATTCGCAACCATAATAAAAAAGGGTGGAGTCATACGAATAACGGCGGAGACGTTACCGACGAGAAATTTAATATTCAACAGTAGCACGCTGATCAAGTACTAACAAAAGTAGTCGCAATAATTTTCCAGGTAGTCAGTGTCAATATATTTCCAATTTCATATTAATTCTCATCTACCTTAGCTATCTATTGTTTTTGACTCTATCTTCGACTTACCATGGTCGTCTCTTGGCGACATCTTTATCTCAATCAATAAAGGTACACTTTTCTATTGGAAAGTAATTAATAAAAACGAATAATATAAAATAAGTTATGAAATTTTATAATAAACAGAATTTTTTCTAGATTCCAGAATTTCGAAAGTCTATCAGAATCTTTGTCTCACAGGAGATCTTTAATTTTCATCATCTTTTAAAAGTATCTATTCATTTTTTATCAATTCATGTAAATAATATTTTCATCTTTCATAATGACAACAGAACATATAAAGGAACAGGTTGAAACAAACTCGACCTGACCAGGAATCGATTATCTTGGTCTCGCGAAAGTTCTATCCGAATAGACTTCCCGCCAGGTACGCGATTTTCCCATCCCTTGTATAGCCTGAGCCCAGATTAACGTATAATTTACTAGATCATATTCTCCTCTTCATTGAAGTATGAATATTACGTATAAATTGATCGAAGGAGAAATTAATTAACTGAAGAACAGATGAATGCTTTCGAAGAGTTTCAGTCGTATGGTTTAAGAAACTGAATTAAAAGATCAGGATTGTAGCCATTGATTCGATTCCCCTTTTACTTTAATACAGTTTCATCAACTATACGGTTCAACATCGTTGAAGGTTGTTCTTATATATATATATATGTATACAATAGCTTTTCTAATATGACTTCAATTGAATCATTAACAAATAAACCATACAACTAGTCAGAAACATTGGATTCGGAAATTGCTATTGAATTTTAGGTCATTAATTGAAATATTAAAAAAATATCACAATTTTGAGGTAAAAGTTCCCTATGCGTGCGCTGTTCACACATTGCTGTTAAAATGAACTGATTTTTATTTTATACAAATGACCGTAACTACTTGGGTAGTTTATTAATTTATGTTTAATTTATATAAATATTTAATTCGATGTCTTCTTATTTTGTAACGTAAGGAGATGGTAGTCAATTTTTAACAGAAACTGTATTGTAAGTCTTGCGCGTCACACTAACATAAATTATATATTTGTCTCCACAATGCGGTAAGTTAAATCCAAGAAGGTTTATGGATATGATGTTGATATTGTGATTATAGGAAGAAATATTGAAGCTCTGAAGGAGTTACATGCAACTCTAAAGACCGAAACAGAGAATTTAGGTCTGAAAACAAATGAAAATAAAAAAAATATCTAAACTGCGTGGAAATTATGAACATTCAATTTATAAATAGACAACACCAAATTTGAAAATGTTAAGGACTTGAATTATTTGGGGGGTGATATTAAATGAAGATAATAAAATGGAACAAGAAATAAGAAATAGATTAAATGAGTAGAAACAGAGCACATTTTTCCTACATAAGCTTATTTAAATCAAATCTTCTATCCAAAGGGACAAAAATAAAGTTGTATAAAGCCTTCGTAAGACATATGGTGCCGAGACGATGATCCTGAAAGTTGTAGATGAAGAGCGGATGAGAGTGTTTGATAGGAAGATTATCCGTAGAATTTATGGACCAGTATATGTGAGAGGAATCAAACAAGGAAGTGCAAGAATTACTCAGAGGGGAGAATATTTTAAGTCACATATAAGCGATGAGAATAAGATGGCTAGGCCATGTGCAGAGAATGAACGAAAAGAGACTACGAAAGAAGATCTTAACGCAGACATGGGAGGTGTCCGACGGAGAGGAAGACCTAAGAAACTATGGCTTGATGATGTTGAACATGATCGTAGAAACATGGGTGTACGAAATTGGAAAGTCAGGGGCCAAGACAGGATTGAATGGAGGACAATCGTACGGGAAGTCAAGTCCACTTCCATGGACTGTTGAGCTGATGATGACGACAATACGTCAGGTTAATTTATGAATTTTCTTCCAATTTGTTGCTGCTTTGAAGTGATGCAGTCCTTTATAAATTATCTCTTTAACCGTGCAAATAACTGCTGCAGTATTAGTCGAGGGACAAGTCTTGATCGTACTACAATAGATGGTATAGTAAAACAAATGGTACTGATGCGCGCTTGAGTTTAATTCAATCCTCACGTTTTCGTGACCAGAAACTTTGACATTGGAAACGTAAACGTATGTTGAGTTCAAATGAACAGTTTTGAAATTTAATAGTTTCAACTACAAATGGCAAAGAAATAGTAAGCTGGATTATTTTGTGGCATATTTTGCGATATGTGAGAACAAAACAGAATTCCTGTATGAGGCCCGGCAATGAATTTTGGAGTAAGGTTACGTTAGCTCCTGAAAGCCAGTATCATTTGTTCTAAAGGGAAACAAAGAGCGGCATTCAGAAAAAGAAACGGGAATTGAAAGTAAATATTGTCGTGATGTTCACTAAATGCCACATGAAAGCGCTGACATTTACCTAACATTTCGCACGGGCTCGAGGGGAAGAACGGAGGAATAAGGACCATGAGAATTGGATGGGCAAAGCACTCTGAAATGAACAACAGCATAAGGGCGCGCAAGAAAAGGTTCTCGCTGGAATGTGGAACGGCTAAAACACTTTCGGACGCAAACACACACACAGAGAAAAAAAATGTAGGCAGCTTGGAAAGTATTTATCGTGTTCTTGGCGCAGTGTTTGCTTGCGACTTCAAACAGAGCTGCGCAAACACGGACGGAGCGACGAGGCAAACGCAGCAGAATTAATACCTCAGCGAGGGAAGGGTTGGGAACTTGCCTCTCAAACAAAGTTATTACCAAAAGGAGAGAAAAGAGAGGAAAAAACATAGAAAGGAATATTAGCCATCCGGTGGGAAGACACGTACATAGCCCGACAAAGTACATGACGTAAAGTGTTTTCACAACTTTCGCTTCTCAAACAAATGACTGCTTTTTAAAACTTGCCAACATGAGTAGTCGGCAGGACAAAGTATAAAACCACGCGAAAGCTTCAAAATTAATAAATTAGAAGTATATTATTTTTTAAATATATTTATAGAGGTCTAGGAATAACATCGGAGTACGGACTACGAACAAATGACTCATTGTACACGCAAGAGCTCCTAATTATAATTAAAATGTCATGATTGTCACTAACCTGAATAAAAAGTAAGACATATTTATTAATATACTTTATGAATAAAATATAGAGCTTAATCTGATTTAATTTAAATAAATTTAAAAAAATTACCCTATACGAAACATTAGAATTAATTTATTTAATTTGGAATTATAATTTTTTTCAATTCAATTGTAAAATTTATAATCAGATTAATTATTTGGAAATCCTCTCCTTTCAGTTTTTTTCTGATGAGAGATTTGAAAACGCTTGCATTTCTTTAATAAATTTCAAATTTATATTAATGATACGTTTTGCACAGTTCCTAAACCTAAATGAATAAATTTGTTAATACTTATCTCGACTTTCCCCCTCATCTAAAATTCACTTACGAATCCTGTAGTTTCAATATTTCGTTTTAATACTAAAATTTTCACTAATTTATTTCAAAAGCCTAATTATTCAGGTAGAAAATTAAATTTCTATTCCAATCACACCCTCCAACATAAGAGAACTATGGCTTTTAAATTGGTTGACAAGGCAGCAAATCGCAGGCTTCAAACCAGAATAAGGAATATTTTCAAATTTAAAACAACCCTTATCTAAACAACCTGTATTAACTAAACATGCATATTTTAATAATCACTGGATTGATTGGAGTAATGTAAAACTTTTAGATGTCAAAGTCAAATATTACACAGCTGAAGGAGTCCCTAAATCTGTGGATGAAAGTTTTATATTTTATTTTTCAATAAACATTAAATTTATTTTCTTGCCATCGGTTAGGTATTTCATATTATTTTGCTCAACGGTTTAATTATCCTTTTTCCCTTTATTTTAAATCTCTCTAGTTTCGTTTTTTTTAAGGAGGGGGTGCGGTAATAGGATACATGAAGGTGATCGTGAAACAGGACCACCCCTTTAATAGTATCAGATGAGAATTGAAAAGGGGGATGTGGAAGATAGAGCCGAAGGGTTCACTTGGGTCTCCGGGCTACAATTTAAGGATCCTTCCAAGGAGAGCACCAAACAACTCCCAAAAGAGATGTAGGTGCCTCGACATGTAAGAACCTTAAAAACAAAGACAGAACGAGGTATCCCCAAAATAATTGCGAAATGTTATAACGGTGGTCCTGCATGAGTTTTGAAAAAAGTTCAATACTAATAATAAGATTGTAAGTATTTCTCTATACATTTTGCATGTAAGCAATTTATTCATACCGTATGGCACTCAGTTGTGGAAATTTTTCTCGTGGTTGAATTTAGGAATACAACAACTGTTAAGATTAAATGAAGCTCCTTAAACCATAGCCCGGAGACCCTAGTTAACCCTTGGCTACCTTGCTCTAGCTTTCGAATTCCCCTTTCTCAATTCCCTTCCTATTCTATTTAAGGAGAGTTGCCTGTTTCAGGATCACCCTAATGTAGCCTGTACCAAAAAAAAACAATTACAATTACAATTAATCGATGTGCAGCGGAAAAGTATTTCTTTGTAATTATTACGCGACTCTTATTTGCCAACACCTCAAAGATATCTGACTTTTGGTGGTCGTTGACGCGGCACCCAGCTTGGTATTTCTAAAATCCTACAGTTGTAGCTTTCCTTGCTACTGTGGCTTACAAAAAATATCCAACTAGAGCAATTACAACAGTTACATTTTCACCCCACGCCTCGACCGTTCGAATTATAATTATAATGCGTAAGATTTCTTAAACGTAAGATTAATAAATAGAATATAAATTTATGTGAATAATTACATAAAATAGAAGAATTAATTTCAAATGGGATATTTGTTCATTACAGCAATTCCCCAATGTCTCAACATCTTCTGGTTAAGTTTGCGAGAATCCGTGTCTACTTATCCTGTTTGAATGATTCTAATACTCCTTTTTCATTCGTTTATTTATTTTTAAAGAATAATCCGCAATAGTATTTAGATTCCATATACCGAAAATGAGTAAAGTCTCATGGAATCGTGATATGAGAGAGTTATTCTCTTTTTAAGAAACATTTGTACAGATTTGTTTTCCTACATTTCTTTTTTTCTTTTCTGAGTTCATCCTTGAGATAATTACTCAGCAATGTTTAAATGTGTTTAGGAATTAAGTAGCGAAGGAGGAATACAGAATACAAAAAACTGTAGCAATCCTACAAACGCAATCTTTGCCTGCTGATAATCTTAGAATTTAAAATTATTTCTTATGGTATTCAAGTTTGTATTTCTATTTAATCGAAGTATATATTAATTTTATATATATATATATATATATATATGTTGCATTTTAAGAGAAAAAATGTGTTAAGCCGAGAAATGTGTTAAGGATTTACATAACGACCGAGAAAGGGGAAATGTCTACGTGAGGGTTCTTCACAAACAGAGTCATTACGGTGAATATTCGAGTCACGTGTCTGTAACATCTTCTTCCTATATACCAAAGATATCTCAAAATTTCGCTTTTCCGTTGCAACAACGAGAGACGAGAACATATTTGTTATAGGACTATGGATAAAGAAGGTAAATGATTCTTCCTTAATTTGAGTACAAAATCATGAATTTGTTGCTGTGGCAGTCACTCCTATCTTGCGCAAGCCTTTTCATTTCCTTATAACTAGCACAACCCACATCCTCCCAAAAATGCTTAGCGTATTCCATCCTTTGCCTCCCTCTTCTGTTCTTACCCCACACACTTCCCTCTAATGTTAATTTTACAAGACCCTCGTGTCTTAAAACGTGGCGTATTAATCTATCCCATGTTTTGGTGAACGTCCTCCATATTTTCGTTCTTCCCCTATTCTGATTAGTACTTCCTCGTTTGTGATTCTATCCACCCATCTGATTTTCAGCATTCGCCTATAGCACCACATTTCAAAGGCTTCTATTCTTTTCCTTTCCCCAATTCCTATCGTCCACGTTACGCATCCATATAACGCCAGCTCCATACAAACATTTTTCGCAACGATTTCCTAATATTGACACTTATATTACCCGTAAGTGAATCCCTCTTTTTCGCGAAAGCCTTCCTTGCCTGTGCTATCCTACTCTTTATGTCTACTATACTTCTACCATCCCTAGTTATTACGTTTCTTAAGTAGCAGAATTCCTTAACTTTCGTCAAAATATCCCTTCCCAATCTAACAGCCTTTGTTATTCCACTGTTTCCCATACTTCATTCCATTACCTTGGTTTTCCCTCTATTAATCCTCATATTGAACTCATTCTCAAAGACTACGTTCATGCCATTTATTATAGTTTCCAAGTTCTTCTGATAATCCTAATACTACAATATCGTCAGCAAAGCGTAAGGTTTTTATTTATTCTCCTTATAATATGATTCTTTTTCCTTATTCCGTTTTAACTTTCTTCATCGCCTGTTCTATATATAAGTTAAACTGCATGGGTGACATATTACATCTTTGTCTTACTCCTTTCTTTATTTCTGCTTTCTTTTCTTGGTCATCTATTCTAATTACTGCTGCCTATCTTCTGTATAGGTTATGTATTATCCTACTATCTCGATATTTTATTCTAGTTGTCTTCATAGTCCTTAATAGTGTGTTCCAGTTAACATTATCGAACGCTTTTTCAAAATTTACAAATGCCATGAACGTAGGTCGGTTTTTTTCGTATCCTGTCTTCTAAAGTTAATCGCAAAGTCAATATAGCTTCTCTTGTCCCTATATTCGTTCTAAAACCAAACTGATCTTCTCCTAACTCCCATTTGACGTTCCATTCTCCTAAATACTAATTTCGTTAATATTTTGCATGCATTGGATACTAAACTATTAAAATAATGTTAACTGGAACACGCTACTAAGGATTTTGAAGACAACTAAAATAAAATATCGAGAAAGGAGGCTAATATATAACCTGTACAGAAGACAGTCAGCAGTGAATATATCGCAACTAAAAAGTATAAAATTAATGAAAACGTAAAATAAAGTTCAGTACAGCAGCGAGAATAGTCTATAAAAATCTATATAAATTTTCAAAAATTACACTAATCGCTTGTATCTAAAAGATATATAATTTTTACTCTCTAATTACAATTAACAAATTCGCTCAGAGTTAGATATGTGACCATTAAATGCTTTTGATTTCACGTCACTAAGAAACTTAATGTATTACTACCAGTAAATTTTAATATCAACATGGAAACACTCAAATTTATAATTTTATGTGGTTTTTTTATACTTTAATCATGAGTTTGAAGATAAAATATATAATAGCTTATTTCTTACGTTCTTAAAGGGAACAATTTTACAGGACCAGTAATTACGTATTATTACGAGTCAATAAAGTAAAATATAATAGTAGTCTTTAATTTTTTATTCTGATTTTTTGAACTCTATATTTAATAAAATTTATCTGCGAGTCTGTTTTGTAAATCATTTAATGAAATAAGTTCATTGGATTAATGATTACAATCATGAAGTGGCAAGTATAAATTAACAGCAACTGAGTATTAAGAAGTTGTATATTCACAAAATTTCAGACACTAATGGCAATATTTACACACGTGAAAGCGCCTTTCTTTGTGACATACAAGTTTATTTTACATTCATATTTTACCCTTCCTGGAAGACCTTTTTATGGAAGAAAAGTAATCTCATCCGCTTTAACCTTTAAGAAGTGAACCCAGGAAGTAGATCAGTAAGGTACAAATGTATTTGGCTTTCATATTTCTTAGTGATAGTCTGAACATTTAATCTGACGAAGTAAATATTTGTACAAGTTTTATATTCAGAGGAAAATAGTTTACTGGTTTGTTTGCTCTGCAGCTACTGACGTATATTTCGGACACATTTAAATGGAATGCATTATTTATTATGCCAACAAACATTCGATTATCCGTAAGTTTATAACCGACATATCTGAAAGTTGTGTTGCTTTAATCACGCTTATGTAATCCCGATATCCCCTACGAATTGACTGGAAAAATCTAAAGGATTGAAAATCAAACAATTAATAACGGATTTCAATGAAAATTTAAGGGATTGAAACAGGAAGTTTAAGTTAAATTTTCGTGTATGTTACACTTCGATATCTTGCAGAGTTCAGAAGATATCAATATAAATATCTATAAATCCATTGAATTGCCGTGAGAAAGCTGGTGTCACTCCCAACTGCGAGTTATAAGATCAATTAGGCGTTCCTATACTGTACATCGGACTTAAGGTGTTATAAACGTAATTTTAGCATTATCAGAGAGATAGAGAGGGAGTGTGAGTATTCTCACACCATCTATTATTTCAGCAGTATTTGCGCCGTAATTTACCAATTGTTGCCAGAGAAATAACTCCCTGGAAAATAAACATCTCTGGATCGTCGATACGATGTATAAGTAAATTGGCTTCATTTGTCGCGACAGGAAATTTGAATATTTAGAAACAAATTAAATAATTTCCGACCGATTTTTACACAGTTTTTATTTTTTTATTTAAACGACGTTTCGGCGTATATTCGCCCTTCTTCAGGTTTATAATTTGTGAAATAAATATTTCAATTTGAAAATACTTATATATAGCACATACATATATAAAAAGTAATAAACTAACAACTCACCAAATTATAGTTAAAATCCAATTATCAAAAACTACAAAATTGTTATTTGATAGACGTTAATCGATTTAATATTTAATAATTACTCTCTCTTAAAAGCAAATAAAATAAATATATGGTTGAACTTTCTGTCTGTCAGGATGTTTATATGGAATTGGCTCCGAAACGTGTGAAAGCGGGATTTGTTAAAAAACCAACTGCGAGTTATAAGGTTTGTCCTGAAGCGACCATTAATAAATGATACCATATTTTTTATATATTCACTGAATTAAACTTTATCAAAATTCTATACCTTTTTTCTTTTCTTAGTGCAAAATAAAAAGCTATTTCCTTGAGAACGGAGTCGCTGGCATAGATAGTTCGAGAATAAATTTCTAACGAGGGCACTTGTTTATTTTTACTTCCTCTGAGATGGTTTATTATAACCGAAACTGTGGTATATTTTCTGAGAATTTATTCTCTGTTTACTTATGCAATGAAAATTAAGACGAGATTGTTTAAAAAAACAGAGACTTCAATGTTGAACAAAATGCAAACGCTGCACTTGCTTCGTGTCTTGTATTATTTTTTTCATAATTCAAATAATATCAGCGCATTCCGTTTACAAATTGTGATTTGTGGTGGTGATATTATAGTCCGTCCCATAAAGCTACTAGTTAAATATTATGCTTCGGGATTTTAAAAATCTAGCAAATTGGCAACATACGCGTGATGATGGAATTTGGAAAGTTATAATGTTGTTGACATAATTACTTGTGGTTTGCTTGTATTTAATATAATAAATCTGCAATTTAATTACATGGCTATTTTAATTTCATTCTATCTACCGTAGAACTTAATTTCTTAACATTTGAACAGAATCGTAATTACGTAAATAATTATGGGAGAATATGTCAAATGCAATCCCATTATCTATAGTCATTTAGTCAATAGAAAAGACTAGATATAAAAGAAGTAATCAGAAATCTTGAGTATTTCTTAGAAACTAATCGGCCGCCACTCGTAAAGGCAAACATCATCCGAACTGCAGCAGTTTCTGCAAGATAAGAAGAGAAGGGGAATAAAACATCCTTGGGTTCTGGGTAAATATATATTTATACATGATGGAAGCCAAAGAATATTTTATTTATAAGGTAGGAAATGATCCGTTAAAATAATTTGGAGACAGGGATCTTTAGCTGAAGAAAGACTAAGCTTGATATTGAAGAAAAATGTGATTTTCTCTTCAAAAAACTATTAATTCATTGACAGTCTCTCTCAGGTTGTACAGAGCTCTTAATGCGACCTAAATTGATGGAATCTGTAACTATTAAAATTAATATTAAGTAATCTTTTTATTGGTATGCCCTCGGAGAGTCTGTAATTTTTCTTCTTCACCTCGCCCTGTCCTGACCTTATTCTTTCATTGCCTAATATTTTATTCTTTCTCCATTTAAGTTTTCTATCAGTTGTACTTATCACCGATCTGGAACTCCGTTCAAAGCTGTCCTGCAGTAAAAATCACCCATTGTATGTTTCCATCTTCATTTTAAAAACTAGTCAGGACGACTATCTTCTCACTTGCTATTATTAGAATGTCTTAACTGTCGTAGCATTTATGATCCTCTTTATTTATACTACTCATCTACAACATCATATTTCAAAATAGATATTTTATCTCCTTATTTTTTGGTCTGTTTTTCAGTTTGAAGCCGCCGGTGCTCCAGTTACATCTCTTTTCTCCTCGACTGTTCCACATTCACTTTATTTGTCAGTAGAAAGAATGTTAGAAATCGTGCATTTTAGAAACTACTGTGAATGTAAAACTCGGTTCAGAAGTTTAACATTTTTTTAATAGCCTCTATGCTTATTTATACAACGGAATTCTTATATTTTACTATGCCATTTCTATTTTTTCGAGTTACTGTATCAAACTCGTTTATCGTTGAAGGGAAATTAATGTATTATTTATCATTCGTATTTAGCACAAAAATTACTTATACTTCTATTGCAGCTAAAAAGCACCAAGAGAAAAGTTTTCGCTCCGATTTTAAGACTAAACAGTAAGCTGCGAATGGCAAGAATTGATTTGAATTGCAAATAGGGAAGTCATTAATGCTTCGTTTCACTTGTTGCTCTTCCTTTCCAAGGCCTAAAGTCCTTCCGATAGAACGCATAAGCCACTGATGATTGTAGAATGTTTTATTTTTTTCTATTGCAGACGGGTGTCAAACCGTAATGGAGACTCTCTCCTGTAAATTAAAGCTTATTCAAATAAATTATGGACGGTCAGTGTGAGGTTAAATTATTTGATAATGAGGATAAAGGATGGATTTTGTACTCGAATGCGAAATAGAAATTAACAAAGGGAGAGACGGAATGTCAGAGAGGAACATTAAAGGAATAGATGCATATGAGCTGTGAGGTATAACTGATAAACTAGGATAAGCTTTCAGCAGTAGTTGTTGTTGTAGTAATCAGACCTTAGACTGGTCTGATGAAACCCTCCATGCTAAACTATTTTGCACAATCCTTTCCATTTATACATAACAGCCATATCCCACATACTCCCTAATCTACTTACCGTATTCCATCCTCACCCAACACACTTCCCTCTAATGCTAATTTTACAAGACCCTCATGCCTCAAAACGTGACCTATTAATCTAACCCTTCTCTAGAGAATGAGTAGACTCTACAGGCCCAGGTTCTAGGACACAACATTTGTATTCTTATGAACTTGATCGGCGTAGCTCAACCGGGTAGGCGATAGACAATTACTGTCGATAGACGGATTTCATTGCGCTTTTTAAGTCTGCTTATTAGGACATGTTAATTTTAATTGTTAACACGAACTGTTTTGATTCAGGAACCATCAAGAACCCTAATAATATAGAAAAAATATTATCGTTTTGTTTGTATTGAATTATATCAATTTTTACTATGCACAAGGTAAATGCTGATAATCGAGGCCTGCTTATTTTGAGTTTTGGTTATTTATTTTTTGTTTTATTTTTATCGCAATAATTATATTAAGCGTGTTCAGAAAATAAAATGAACTATAGTTTTTTTCTTAGAAAAGTATTAAATTTAATGATATTGTTGATACACTGATTGAGTATTTTTCCACATAATCGCCATCCTGTTCAATGAATGTGGAGAGTCGTGGCACACGCTTCTTTAGGCCTTCCTCCAAGAACTCTCCCGACAGCTCCTTCTCCATACTTCAGAATTTATTTCTGCACTTGGTCGTCTGCTGAAAATTTAAATTCACCCGTATGTCCCTGAAGAGAGGTGAAAAGTCAGGGGAATACAGGGGATGGTTCAAAACATCCCAACAAAATGAGTTCAAGAGCGCCTTGATTGCTAAGGCTGTGTAATGACGGGCGTTGTCGTGCAACAAGCACATTCCTCTTGTCAACATTCCCCTCCATAAGTTTTAAATTCTTCTTTTGAGTTTTTTTAAGCTCTCAAAATACCGTTGTGGATTTATTGTCTCCCCAGATGCAGGTATTTTACCAAAATGATGACTTCACGGTCCTAAAACACAATCGACATGATTTTCTTGCCTGAAATTGTGGTTTGGAATGTTTAGACCGATGGGGAATTGTTGAGGCAGTACTGTGACGACTGTCTTTTAGACTCAGACGTGTAATAATTAAGCCATTTTGATTCGCGAAAAATCCGGTAGGTGTTATTGCTTCCGTGAGTAGGAAGCGAATCATAGTACGTGGATCGTACTTGACTGGATTTCTTGCAGTCAACCTTCACGCTACTGGACCAACTCGACAATACGTGAATTTACATATGACCGTGTTCCTGCGATGCTCGCTCTGCCAGGCGATCCTGCTCACTACGCAATATTGCCAACTTTCAAGAAATAAAAACCGCAGTCCGTTATGGTGACAATACACTTACTTAATTACTCGTAAGCTTAAAGGCAGGAATCATAATGGAAAATAATGTGAATTGGTAGGTGAGCCTTGCTTGTGTTTACGGAATGGAGAAGTGTTAAGTCGGTCCTTGGACATCGACTGTGATTAGCTCAGTTGGTAGAGCACGCGGCTGGATATCGCGAGGTCCTGGGTTTGATTCCCTGGTCCGGTTGACATTTATCCATTCTTGATTTCTTTGAAAATAATTTATTTGATGAAGACAAGGACTGACAAAATGTAGTAAATAAATAAGCACGGTTTGGACAACACAGAATTCCTTTATCTATTACTGTTCGTACCAATGATTATAAGGGCTGTCTGTGTATGATTGATCCTATTAAATGTTTGAGAATTATACTCAACGCTATTGTTACATTCCATAAATTTAATTCTGGACAAAGACCTGTTCAAGTAGAGAATCAGCTTTGATAAGAATCAGCCAATATTTAATTAGATTGGAGCTACTTTTGAATATAACATTTTTGGCATATCAGAAAAAAAGATGGAGGTTGGAGTGCAAAATATTCGCTCCATTAAGGGATGTTTATAACAGCCAGAATCAACGGCTTTTTCTATGATTATATTAGAGGTACGCGGTGAAAGGAGGAGGCCTCCTTGTTATTTTGCGAGAGTCTTTTTCACAGCAGCCATTATCGGGATGCTATATTTAGAAGTTGAAGAAGACCCACCCTGGCCAGAAGAGAGAGCCTTTGCCTCTTAGTCGGATCCGATAACACCCCCCTACTGTGTCCAGAGGGGAAGGAGCTGTTCCAGAATAGAGGACTTCAGTGTTTCACGGAACAAAAAGAAAATACTGCTTACTTGTATTACGAAATTGAGGTTAGCAAATACTCGTTTCGGCGCCGTCGTAATTCTGTAAACAGGATTCTATGGAATGTAACAAATAAACAACAAACGGCCAATTTGTCAGAAAAAGGATTTATCATTCAACACAATTAAATAACGACGTTCCGCTGTTTATTTTGGGACTTCAACAAATTACAAAAGAGTCGAAAGTAAATTTACTCGTGATGTTAATATTTTGAAATTAGTGGTCCAAACATAAATTTTATTTCATGACGGTTGTTAAGGAATTTGTTATTTCATGATAAATTGCCCGTTTTGGTGTTTATTTGTTAAATTAGAAATTTCAGATTAACAGAAAAATTAAATTATAAACTTTTAAATTATCCATCGTGTTTTATGAACTAGGAAATCCACCATTTTACTTTCAACAAATATTGTTTGTCTTGATAAATTTCTCTCTAAATTATAACATTTCATCCTAATGTCTTTTCTTTTGTCACTTACGACAAGATATTCTGGGAAATCCCATATTCACCATCATTTAAATTCAGACTCCTCAAGTCTCTTGTTCATTTTTAATGTAGTCAGTTATTTTTCTCGCTAACGTGTAAGTATCGCTGTTTGCAAACACAGGTAGTAGGCACATTTAAATGAATATAAAATAAAAATAGCGTTTATTTTGATACTTTACTCGTAGATTATCAAAAGTAGATTTATTTCGTGTGCTCATGCGTGGTTCTGAACCCTTTCCTCTGTAGACGAACATAGTTATATACAGTTCAAATTGCAGGACAATATCTTAATTTTTCGAATCACTCATAATGCTTCTAGTGTAGTCAATGGAACACTGGATAATTTATTTAGCAAATAGTTAGTTGCTCCATCAGTCTACGAGTGTTACTCCGAAAGTAAAGCACACTACTGTTATTTCAATTTATTTTCATATTCCAACATGTTTCTCCTCACTGTAAAAGCAGTAAGATGTGAATGAAAGTTAATTAAAATTAAAATAGTGTGAAATAAGTTTGGAATGGCCCTCGTATACAAATAATTAGCTAAAGTACCTGTCAGTTAACCAAAGAAAGGGGATAGACTCAAAAAACGGCTAAACAATTTTAATGAATTTCCATATTTCCACTTCCTTGGGGTATAAACGTAGTTTGTATAGTTTCCCGAATTCCAAGGAAAGAGTGAAAGTTTACAGAGAAGTCAAAAGGCATTTAAACTATTTTACTATGGATGACTTTGAATTAACAACACTTTCATTACGTAGTTTCATATAAATTATGTTAGTCTTTGGGGAATGTTGACGAGGAACCAAAGGTCCTCACGCGAATCTCATGATTCCGTATTTGGTTCCACAACGATGTATACTATTAAAATTAATGCCTGCCTTACTGCCAAATTAATTTTTTTCCTGAATCAGCAGTCTCTAAAATAGGACATTTTAATTAGAAACATTTTTGGAGGACAAGAGATTGAGTTAAGGCATTAATTTAGTTAAGAGATGAGATCAATTAAATGTATTTAAAATTGCGTATGCAGTATCATTTAATATCATATGTACCGGATTAAGCATTTGGGTTTTAAAGATAAAAACTTATGTTTAAAATAATTACTTGATTATACACTTTTGTATTTTTCCAAGAGAAGAAAATATGCATTTAACAAACTATATTAGAAGTAAATTTGTACTGCTACTAGTGATTAGACAAACTAATGGCACCGTTATTCTTGTGCGTGGCAAAATGATGGGAATTTTCCGTTAGTGGTGGAACAAAAATGCGAATAATTAACCAGTAAGAAGTTTATACGGATTCATTTTTAATAACTGCGACAGACGGAGTTGATAAACGGATCCCATTAAGAAATGTAAAGCGCACAATAAATCGTCGCCGCTGTATGCGTAAGATCAATTCCGCGTGACAGTGAAGCACGGGATTTATTTGTCGAATAAATTTACTTGCTTTTATTAACCGAGAAATGGAAATAAAACCTGACGTTTTGTTTACGAGACAGAATGTCATGGATTACTTTATCAGGGAAAATTCTTGGGAATACGGTTTCTGGCGTCTTAATGGCTTCTTGTTGACAATGCAAGATATGTGACTCCTTGTGAAATATCCGATTGTGTTGGCCTGGGACAGACGCAACTCAAGACATATAGATAATTTCTTGGTAGCAATATCACGATAGCAGGCTCTTAATTGGAAAAAAACAGATTAAAACTGGAGCATTGTCATATAAATACAAATCGATCAACGTAACGTTAAAACTAATCATCTATATTACTGGTAGCCGCGATGATCTCATTTCTCTGAATTTTGTCAACGGTTTCGTTGCAGTCGTAGGACTTGAAGCCAGCAAGTTCCAGGATAGACCACTACACCCCCAAACAATATGTAGATTACTGTTTGACGGGGTTTCTACTGCTTTGGTCTACAATTGGGCTTAAGCTCGGTGGAAGATACATATTAAATTTCTCCTAAATAATGCTCCTAATCTGTCCTTTAACTATACTTCTGAAAGAAAGAAAAGAGAAACACTCTAAGAATTATATTTCACTTTGGCTTTCACATTTACATTCGACTATATATTTATATTATTCGAAATAACCATTTCACTTCACACGTTTTCTGACATTTTTCCTAAATTTGTTTTCCCGAAGTGGATTTCTCCAAAACACTCCCGCAGCTAAATTATTACGGACGTTGATTGTTTTTGAAATGTGGTGCTATAGGAGAATGTTGAAAATCAGATGGGTGGATAGAGTAACTAACGGGGAGGTTGCAGACAGAATGGGAGAAGAGAGAACAATATGGAGGACGTTGACTAAGAGAAGGGATAGATTAATAGGCCACGTTTTAAGACACGAGGGTCTTGTAAAAATAACGTTAGAGGGAAGTGTGTGGGATAAGAACAGAAGAGGGAGACCAAGAATTAATTACGCTAGGCAGATTAGAGAGGATATGGGATGTGCAAGTTAGGTGGATATGAAAAGGCTTGCGCAAGGTAGGTTAGCTGAAGTTTGCATCAGACCAGTCTTAGGACTGAATACCACAACAACAACGATGGTTAATTAAACAATTTAAACAGATAGAATTATCTAAATAAATACATAAAATAAAATAAATAACATGCTAGTATTACTGGTTTCAAGTATAATTATGAATCAGTGTTGTTGTTAAGTAATTTTGTGCCATCTTAAATTATGCTAGTAAATTTAAAATATGATTAAAATACTGCGTTATTTTTATTTCTCCGGATGTTGCCTTATGTCATGGAGTACATTACAATAGAAGGAAAATTAGTATTAATTTGTACTTAATTTATAGTTAATTTAGATTTTATATTAAAAACTCTTTAGTGTTTATAACAGTAGCATGAATGTTTCGTGAAAGGCAAATTATAAACGTCTAATCACGATTGCATAATATGTGTTGTTTCATTAGGAGCTATGTGATCAACTCATGCAGGAAATTATTCCTCATTAGTTACATGGAAGTTTTCACCGCGATTTAGACTTCCTCTCTATAATGGGGTTTCCGATTAGATTAAGACGTATTGCGTGCGCCCTTGGTAAAAGTAGAAGCCACAATGTAATCGCCCGGAAAGCTGAGTGTATCAGCAAATAGAGACTTTAGGCAACACAGAAAGATTGAGAACATGTATCAGACTTTGCGGGAAATATAAGTACGTGCATAATATCACGTTCCTTCGGCATGATGCCGAACTGAACGAGAAAGTTATTTGTTAGCAGAGACTTGGAGGACGTGAGGAGCAAATGGAAACGTCTATCGGCAAGATTAGGCTTTGCATTATCTACAAAACATACGGGAACGTGGTAATTGTAAACAGACTCACGTATCGCTCCACAAACAACTTCACGAATAAGCAACGAAGAGACCACGAGCAGTCAACGAACCCCGAGCGGTAACATATTTACATCTGTAAAAGGAGGGCATAGATCAGAAAATTAAATCACTATTATTATAACAGTTAAACAGTTCTACTTTCTGCCGAATAACTAAATTCCTTTAGTCCTGTACATTTAAAAACAGTGGATTTATTTTCCAATAAGTTCCTTGAAAAAAAGGCTGATGATTTAGAATATTGTTATTGGCATTAGTCCTCGGTTGAGGAAATAGTATACGTCATATATTACATCAATTGTGAGACCAAAATAATACAAGTTACAATTAACTACCAAGAATCATTAAATACGTAACATAGTATAAGATAACTGAAAACACTACATGCACACTAAAAAGCCGGAAGCACTGAGAGGTACCAAAATAGGTAACAAAAATGGAAATGTCACTTCTCGGAGCTGCACGAAGAGAAATCTGCCCTTCCGTAGTAGATCCAGGTAATACAAGACACTAACGAACAAAAGAGGAGTAAAAAACTGTACAGAAACTGTTTAAGTTTTGTAATAGAACACTTTTCAAAGCAACGAATTCAAAACTTTTACAGGGAAATTAATTTCAATTATTAGGGGAACGATCGAGAAACTCCTGTACAGGGTAAAACGCGCCATTTAATAAATAGGATATTTTTCTTGGATTCACACAACTTTTATAGTTGTTGTTATTGTTCTTAATCTACGGAGGAAAACTATTATACAGGGTAAGTCAAAATGATGGAATGGATTTCATAAATTTATTCTGTGAAATCTAATTAACACATCGAAATATGAGATATGCGCAAAAAAAAGCGAACTCTCAAAGTTTAGTTTCCTTCCTGCGTGATTAACACAAGTCTCGCATTAGATTCATTAAATTTCACGGAATAAAATTGATTCATTAGATTTCACAGAATAAAATTATGATATCGGGCCCATCATTCTGACTTATCCTGTATACAAATTTTTCCTCGATGGTGAATACTTTTGTAGCAGAGAGCGAGGCGATGCTTGTCCGACCGATTTCTAGGAGCGTATTCGTGAAGTTCACCATTTGATTCCAATAAATCCGGGTTTCATTTTGCGAACTTTAAGATTTCATGAATGTATACGCTAGGTAAAGTTCGTACTTGCAAGCTTTTGAAGAATGGCTTGCAGCTCGATCTTTATTTCATTGCTCTCGGAGTAGTTTCCCAAATTAGCAATACCTAAACACATAATTGAATAAAAATACACGAAGTACACCATGTGTAACGCATTCAGAAATTGGAATGCCACAAAAGAAAATCCATTCATCTGCCTTTAAATCGGATTATTGACGTTATTCATTAATACGATCAACTGCCTACTAGAGGGAACGATATTTCATTATCATAAGACGACTGCACGGATTAACTATTAATTGTAATAAACCTACTACATATATTCCAGTTCTTCATTATCCATTCCAACAGGTACGGAATCCCTATTGCAGTTGAGAAATGTATCCGCTTATTCCATAATCAAACACAAATGTGAAGTATTTGGAACTATTTTCTTTAATAAATTAGCAATAAATAAAATTAATGATAGTGTATCATTAATATATTCACGAACGGTTTTGAAATATGATATGCATTCATTTTAAGAGAATTAGCCCTAAGGTTTTGGAAGGCGACTAAATCGACCTTTGATGGATATTACAAATGTTTTATTATTGGTGTTATACAACGATTAACTTCTTTATCGCTTTGACTTTCGAAACGTTTTATCCACGATATGAAAGTCTCGTTAAAGTCCTCAGAGTAGATAAAAATGATTCTGCAGTTATGTTTGTGGTTCACGTAACGTGTGTATTTATATTTGCGTTACCTTTGTTCTAATTTATCTGTTTACGTTATCAGTCGCCTTTGAATAGTCAGAAACGATCTTTTGGAGTGACATCTTATGACTCGGGGAATGTTTCATCTTTTAACACGAGTGGAAAGTTTTAAGTTCACATTGCCTTGCCTTTTAGATTATCTCTCTCGTCTTCGTGACTACGCGCACTTCCTAACAACATAAATCCTTCCGAATATTTATATTTAGACTAATGCTGACTAACTGAGAAACGTAGTTTTACGTATAATACTGACTGTTCATTAAACCTTGGAAAATTTGTAAATATTCTAACGTGAGTCTGACATATCACCAACATTCCAATTTTTTTGTTTAATTGACTTTGAAAATTTATACTCAGCTTAAAAGGAAAATTATCATTGACAAGAACTGAAATAAAATAGAAAAATATTAGTGGAAGTGAAACGGAATTTTAATTCCATCTTAGAAATCACGTGTTTCAGTACGAATAAAATCCATCTCATGTTTGTTACTCATTTTACGTAGAAAATGTTTAAGCTCGCAACGGTACATAGATTTCCCCACTATTCAGTAGCCTCATTTGGAATATTTTTCTTTCACAAACTAGTATTATTTTCTTGCATGTAGATAATAAGTTAGCTTTTATTTCAATTCTATCCTTCTTATGTGCCTTCTCTTCGTTTTCATCGATCCTTTAATTAGGCTTAATTCCCAAATATTCATACTTATACACCACAGAACCCAAGAATACTCGGCAAACCTAATATCACATAAATGTGATAATATGGATCACTCTCTCAATTATGTATTAATTTATCTGTTTTAATATCCTTTTTAAGTCCAAAGCCCAATAACTATTTAATTATATATATATATTGTAACGGATCGGTCGTTTCCGGTCAACTCTTCCTCGATATTGGAAGTAGGGCGTCAGGTATAAAAATACCAAAAGATTAAATTTAGAGTTTTTATTAACATTCAGTGCACGAAATATATACATCAACAGGGCGTGGTCACTCGTTCATCCATACTTTACGAAACCCGACTGTCTTCAACCATAAGCCACAGACGACTGATTCTCTGCATCCGCTTACATCAGCCAATCCACAATGTATTCTCCACAACAATGCGTCCCGGAGCGTCTTTGTCCAACACGTAGCAACTCTTCTGGATACTGTAATGAACATGTTACAAAATAAATAAATATATATTTATATATATGTATACGTATATACATATATGTATGTAACTTAACCGCGTTGTGATAGTGCCAGCTAAGATACGTCGTTATCCCAATTATTTAATTATTATATAATTTTCTTATTCTAAATTTTACCTAGAAATATTTTGTGCCAAGTATGCGGATGGAACAAGCATGCACAAGAAAAGGTAAAATTAGGAAGAATCTTCCGTCTAAAGATAGCAAAGTTTCAGGAAACCACCATTTTACCTGCAGTCTCAGCAGAATTTTCCCTCCGCGAACCAGGAATAGTTTAATAAATTTAAGGGGAGGGGGTGTTGAGGTCGGTTTTCGCCAATCAAGGGAGTCGTAATAAAGGAGGGACATGATAGAGAAACTAGAAAATTTTTTGGAGAAGAAAAGAGAGGACATTATTTGCTGGTTCTTGGTGGTGAATGGATGGAGAAAGGGTCCGCGGAAGAGACGAGAAAAGCAGAAACAACGTGGGAGGAAAAACCGAGTGTTGCTCCAATTCCTTGGGTAGCTATCCTGATGGTAAACCGACGGAATTTTCGTTCCTAGTAGTATTGCCACAATAAGTTTAATTTTTGGCTCTTGATAATTTTTTTTTCGTTTCATTCGAGTTTACATCGGAAACACCTTGGGAAAAAGGGACATCATGTTGAGTAGCCGGGAAATTAGGTTTCAAATTAGAATTTTTTTGTATATATATATGAATAAATTTAATGTTGTAATTGATTTATTTAATATAATAGACACGTGGTCTGCTATCAAATGTCAAACGACAGAAGATTGTCATTCTGATTGACTGTGTCTTCTAGGAATACTACTCCTGCACTTCTCTATTTCTATTTTTTTTGTCGCAGATGTCAGTAGTTTTCAAAAACGCTGTTTGAAATGTGTTGAAACTTGCTTAGATAATCGTTTATTAATCTCTGAACTCCTTGCCTGCTGTTCAAATGGTTGGAGCAATTGCTTCTTTCGCTTTTTCTACTTTTATCTTCGCCGTTTAACAGTTCTCTTTCGCTCAAATGGAGCTCTTGGTGTATTCGTCTTGTTTCTGTTTTTCTTCTTGTTTTCCCATTTACTGCTTCCATTACTGTCGTCCTTGTAGTCTTTCCTTTCTTTGTATTTATTACGCAGGTAATTGCATACATGATCAACACTCAATTACACATCAATTTTAATCGCCCATCTAAGTTCTTTCTAAAAGTGCACTTTTTTATTATTCTCCTTGTGCTCATTATTTTGTGTTAATCCTTGAGATATACGTCCCGACGACTGATAGACTACCATCATACGGTATATTAGTACCATGTGAACCGTGTTCAGAGCTCCTCAGTCTCGGGTTTCCTTCTTCTTCCTTGGCTCTGCAGCCCAAATTAGGATCTCGTCCTATCGGGTCGACTGCGGACTGTCAACTTACATGACACATTCCGAATTTGAAGTGATACTTGGTCAGCGTATAGATTCTTCAGCAGTTCTTTGGCCATGACAGGAATCGAATAGGGAACATCTCTCATAAGGAAAGACAAGCCACTACACAAAAGTGGATTCGCTTCTTGCATAAGTTTTATTACTAAGCTGTGAGCTCTTAAATTTATTTATCCTTTTTCCACCAATAAAGGAAGCTTGTTAAGCAGAGCAATTTAAGCTTCACCTCTTCCATTTCAAAGTCCAATTTTGATCATTTTTATTCCAAGAGCTTTCATACCATTTTTTTTCCTGGGCAAGCAGGAGCGACGGTGATGCAGTGTGTGAAGACATTGTCAAGCGTGCGTATTTATTTCTCCAATGTGTGTCTCTCTGTGTCAATAAATATTTGGAAGGACCGCTGTGGTGCAGTCAGCAATAACTGTGCGTCTGTGTTTATAAAGCCACCAGGCCAGCAGCAGCAGGTAGATAGACCAGCGTAGATAGCAAAGCGGCGAGGCCAGATTCGTATCTCGTAAATTGGTGGTGCGAGAGGGAAGAGGGGGGCTGCGTGGCCCTATAATTCTCAAGGGTACCTACCCGGGCGTTTGCCATTTGTTATGCTCCAGCAAATTACCATATACGATCGGTCGGGTCCGCTTCGGGAGCAAAGTGAATAATGGTCCCACTACTCTGTAGTCCTGCCTGGGCTCTCTGCCTCTGGTTCTCGAGTTTCTATAGTTCAGCTACAGACTAGTTGTTAAAGGGGGTTGTTACAGTACAGAGGGGTGGGGTTCCCACACAAGAGAGGAAATCAGTCGCAATATGACTAAAAGAGACTAACGGTAAACGAATAAAGCAATATGAAGAGACTCCTAACAACCGGATGAGTAATATTAATATGCGAAGTAATATTAGTACTAGTAAATAAAATTATTTTGTAGACTTCCAAGGGATTGATGATGTTATATCTATCAGGAGACTCCTATTGGAAGGGCTGACTTCAATTTCGTTCAGTGAGTCAAATTTCATATTAACGCAAAGTACTTATGCCAAATTAATACGAATCTGCAATTTCAAACTTTAAACCATAAAAAATTAGTTTTTTTTCCTGTGGATAAAATGCTTAAGAATGAATTAATTTTGGTATATAACATTTTACAGTCGCATACACTACTAAGGTCATTATCAACTTTAGCGACTTCTTCTTGCACGTTGTGGTACTATTTTAACTGTAGATCTTTTTAAAGGGGGACGCCCTTACGAAAAGATCTATGCCTTCAGCGGGATTCAAACTCAGGATCTCTGTGATGCGAGACAACGATGCTGACCACCACTACATTACAGGATTATGGTATTCAAACTCAGGATTTTAGTGATGCGAGACAACGATGCTAATCACTACTACATCACAGGATTATGGCGTATTTTTTATAAAACGATCCTCCATTCCATAGTTGGAGTCAGTAGTCGTATTGTTAGCCACTCATTCGTGATTTTTCCATCCTGATACAACAATTCCACTATTTTATCATTAAACCCTTTCTAGCTCGACACATACTAACTGGAACTACACAGGTGACAATCAGGATAGGGAGCGTCACTATTAATTCTATCGTCATCGGAACATATAGTTTAGAAACTAATATTGGTTATTTTTAAGCAGCAAGAACCATTTTAGTGAATTTCGGTCATATTGGAAATTTAAATCACATATCATTTCCATCCGATTTTATAACGGTTGTAAATGAACTAGCATCTGGAGTGTCACTTTCATCTAAGCGGCATAAAAAAATCGACATCACTCTCGGCCGACTTCGCTTTATTTCGTCAGCTCCTACCACACCCACCGGATATTCCCTCCCTCGATGTAAGCTGTTGAAATGAACTACATCGAGAGTGACTCAAAAACAGAAAACCCGAAAACTACTTATACGAAACTCATAATGGATGCTTTTGAAATACCACATGAACTACTAAGTGATATAATGTACTATATTATATAACCAGCTAACACCCGCGACTTCGGTCGCGCCGATATAGTTCTCATTTTGCCCTAAAAACGAAACAACAGGTACAGAATTTCGATAAAGTTGAATTCATTGAATATATAAAAAGTATTTCATAGTCTATTTATTATCGCTTTATTGCAAACCATATAACTCGCAGTTGGTTTAGAACAGGCTATCATACGTTTCGGCATTTCCTTAGGTGAAACACCGGGTAGGATACTTAAACTATAGCCCGGGGGCCCTAGTCAACCCTTAGCTACCTTCCCCTGCCTTCCACACGCCTCATTCTTCATTCCCTTCCTATGCTATTAGAGGGGAATGGCCTGTTTCAGGATCACCCTCATGTAACCTGTTAACCCCCCTCCCCCCAAAACTAATTCACGCAGCAATCCAATGGATTTATAAATATTTATAAAAATATATTCTGAACTCTTCAAGATATCGAAATGAAACATGCACGAAAATTAAAGTTAAAATTCCTGTTTCAACCCTCAAATTTTGATTTAAATCCTTAAGCTGTTTCTAAACATAAACAGATCGATGGTATAGGCTACGCGCACCCATTTTGGAGATTTTAGCGCACGTATAGAAAAGAAAACTTCACGAAGAAAAAAATATGTATCATTACTGAAATGATATGCACTAATATTTAAATAAAAACTACCGTTTTTAAACCCTAAAATTATCATTGAAATCCGTTGAGCCATTTCGGAGCCTATTCGAGACAAACAGACGGACAGGCAATCAGAGAGATAGACATATAGACACTTCAGTTTTATTTATTGGCGTAGACTACAACCATAAATTCATTTATTAAATAGGAGTGACTAATAAGAACAAGTTTCAACTAAGTGGATTATTCATTAACTGCTGAATGACCTTAATAACATACCTACAGAATAATTGAGCGATTATCTACGTTTTCCCAAGATATACTTGCTTCTCGTATTAAAATTATGTACAGACGATTTGACTGTGAATATATTACGGATAATTATCCCGACTAGAATTATGTTTAGACAATAATAGAATTTCCACAAAATTAAAAGTTTACCTACAGAATGAATTGGCAAACTATGACTTATTAGTTAAAAAGTTGTTCATATTTTCGTAAAGTAAGTATTAGACTACTGCAATTTCTTAAACAACGGAAAAATGAATGAGTATCTCTCCTAATAGTAAACAAGAAAAATGAATTAAATATCAACTAAATCTTAAGAAGAAATTTACCATTCTGTGTTTTATTAGTGGATTATTTTAGTACTTGAAAGTCGTTATTTTGTTTCTGTCTATATAGAGTTATATAGTTATTACGTTGCCTCTGATATCGCTCGTTCAGTGTTAATGAATGTGCCTCATTTTTTTCTTGTTTACCTCTTATTACCATGTTTTTCGGCGCCACACTGCGCGTATGTGTGTATCAATGTTACCTATTCAAGAATAGTGTTTCCCCCTGCTCCTTCTCCGCCGTACGGGAAGTCATTAGCAGCTCATTCAACCCTTCGTGGTGTTTTTCCCTTCAGATCCTTCCTTCACAATATGGCCTCTCAAATTCACGCTTTACTGATTAATGTAGCAGGGAAGAGAGGAGAGGTCCGTCGTCCCATTTATCGCAGTGACTTGCAGTATCGTGCTAATACGTTCTGGCATTAGTGATTTAGATTACATCAAGGCGAATGGGCCGTGACGTGACCTAGTTGTAAGTTTTCGGCCTCCGTAACCGAGATAAGTCTGTAATATTTTTTCCTAGAGAATTCGCATTTGTCTCAATATTTATGTATTCATGCTAACCGAAATAAGTATTTTCAGATGTATCTACGTACAACAATTTTTTGCTGTCGTTGAAATAATATATCTGTTTACGCAACCGCATAGTGTTCGGTTTCCAGCCAAACTCCTCATTTAATTACGCGCTACTTCTATTTGATAAGCGACAAATATTATTTACAATCTAACACACGTTGAATTGGCTTAGTTCGTGGCTTTCTGCGAAAGTACATAATTACATTTTATAGGATATTATTTTCCTTCTTTGGCGAAATTATCTGACGCCATCAAAATTAGGGATTAAGATAACAAATTTTTAGTGATAACAGTAAAAAATTAATCTAAAATATAGCAAATTATTCTGCGGTGTTAAATTGCATTTAAATTGATATTAAATGCTATGAAACGTTATAACACATCAAAAGAAAACAGCGATATGTAATGTAAATTCACGAAATATTTCATCAGTGGTATATTTTAGTCATATATTAACATATAGTGTTAGTCATTCCGCTTAGAATCTTTGCGAGTAAATAATATCAGCATATAGAAAAAATAAGAAAAACATGTATGAAAAAATTAATACACAAAAAAGTGCATTTTACAATTAAAAATTGAATAATAAACTTTCAGAAATTAAAATCTTAATTGAAAAAATTGTTGTAAGAACCAGAAAAATACATTAATAGGCATAATAATCAAATACAAAAATGATAAAAAGTAATGCATTAAAAGTGAATAATTTAAGTAACTAGCCAAAATATACAAAAGAATTATTACACTTAATTACTTAATACTGTTCACTGGCTGGAAATATCCGATATCGACACTACTCATAACATGACTGCTAAAAATGGGCGAAATAAGTTCTGCGAACTTATTTCCATGACGACTATTAACAGCTTCTACGCTAGACCAGTAATTAAACAGTTATACACGTAAATAGAGTTCTGAAGAAACAATTTTCTGTAAATTTATGGTGTGAGATAAATTCTCGTAAAACTAATATATGATTTCGGACATAAATGAGGACAAGTGTAGTAAAATAGAAATTAAGATAAATTTTTAGTGACAACTGCAATAAAAAATTATTTTGTGCTGTTAATTTGCGTTTAAATAGATAAAGAATACTGTGAAACGTTATAACATATTTAAAAAATAAATATATGAAATGTTAATTCATGGAATATTTTATCATTGGTTTGTTTTTATTCGTATATAAACATACAGTAAAAAATGCCAAATAAGACAAGGAATAATCAGATTTAAATTACCACGAATTTGACACAATAATTGATTTGTAATGGGAAATGACCATTTGATTGAATTGTTAAAACCGTAATCCTTATTTTTGTACTAATTTTCTGACGATTATTATTCGATGCAGACTGCTATATTGTTAGCATTTTCTTCGCGTCTGCAGAGAATAGCGGGGAGTATTTATGGCGTAGAATGTTCGGAGTGGCTTCCAAAACTGAACGAGTTGCAGAATTATTTTTCTCCGAAACTTTTCTGAGGAGAAATATAAATCTAATGAAACACATTTTATTTTTCCATGGACGCAGAGTTTCATAATTCACAGTATGATTTATTAAGTATCCATGAAAACGGGAAAAATCTAGTTTTAGATGTCCAAACCGGGACAACATAAAAAAGATACATTTGCATATTTGTTCAATAAAACCTAGTCGTTAAATTAGTCTTGCCTATCCAGTTCGGCAGAAAAAGAACACGTAAAATGATTGTCTCAGTCGCTGCAGACTTGTTTAATACTATTGATGAAACCAAATGAGTGTCTTATTGTACAAATAAATCTAATTACATTTTGCATGTGTGCTCGTGAGCTACATCACGAATAATTTGTTTAGTAGTACCATTATAATATTAGTATTTTAGAAGTGTGAATTTCTCCTTCAATTGGAAGACACACCCCATCTGCAAAAGTATGATATGTGCCTTTGCCTTGTGCTTCGACACAGTGGCACACGATTGGCGCCCATGCGCATTATTCCGTATCAGCCTCCTGCACCACCCGTAAAGTTCAACATACCGACTCTCTCCGATGATAGGTTACCTTGCAAGACGTAGGGATAGACCAGTGCCGTATCAGGCGCCACTGCTCGGAGCTGAGAAAGAAGCGATATCATAATTAATTCGAGCCATACGGTGGTTAAAAATATTATTTCAAGCTAGTTTATATTTTCTAAACAAAAATAGTATTCATACGTTTTGCGTCGCATTTAAAGTATATCACTGTCAAAGGTTACTTTGAAGATAAAATAATTTAAGGGGTCGCTTTTCGAGGACTTTTAAAATTCCACCAAACTATCGCAGATTGCTTCATACAGTACGGTTTTCAAGTGAGACTTATTCATAAAATTAACTTTATTTAAAGTATGTATGAAGGGAAACTACATTCATGTTACAATGTTTATAAACCAGGTTTTAAATTTTATCGCTTTGATAAATTGTACATTATTATATGTAATTTATACGGAATTAGAAATGTAGCATATTATAGGTCGCGTTATTTGCCGCAGAGTATTGATAAGACTATCGAATATTGTAATATTATAATTATCGTACGTAATTTGGTTCGTAAAAAATAATGTCATGGGTAATGTAGCACACAAGTTAAAAAACTGACGAGTCGCCACTGATCCGAACGCTAAGTCCAATTTAGCTTAATTTAATTCAGATTAATGTCAGAAATGCGGATAGTTACAAATCTGATGTCTCAAATTTAGTTGAGATTCTTGGAATGGTTTCTTAATTTTTATAATAAATGTTTAAGGAGATTAGCAATTAAAATATGTTAAATTTGTGCCGACAATATCTGAAAAAGTGGAAAAGGTGGCATTTCAAAATTTAAGAAAGGGCAAGGACAACCGAATTTTTTAAAAAAGACTCAACCTTGCAATTACATTTTGCCTAAAGTAATTCGTATATCAGCTGGAGCATAGAATAATTGTTTCTCTCTTTACATTAATAACGCCGTAGTTTGATCAAGGGATAATTGCTTCCTGATACACAGAATTTGCGGTTAAACCTGAAGAGTGAGTTTCAAATAATCTGTAACAAGAAGAATATCACTAATAACGTATTTGATAAATGATTTAAACACAATTTATAGGAACAATTAGATGTATACATGTTATTTACTGTAATTAATAAAGTTCATTGTGACACAGTTTTGGTGTCGTAATGAAATTGAACGTTATGTTAATTCCTAATTTAAACGTGTCATTTTAAGATGTCCGGGTTCCTTTGAAGCTAACTCTATTCCAAGATATTTTTTGTACTCATTTACGCTTTAAGCCTCACAATAATGCCAATTCAGTATAAGACCTGCCATATTGCGAAGTAACACACTTCAAACACAATATAAATAACAGTTATTTCTCATCGTGCATGCAATACGTCATTGTCATGAAAATTGGTTGTGTCACTGCGTTACTTCACGAATGCGCGTAACTTAAAGGCAGAGAAAAGAATTCACGGAAATGTATAAGTGAATGCAGACTCTCTCAAAACCGGTTGTGAAGGAAAGGAGTAGCGGGTTAAGAACTATACGTTTCTGAAATTTTATAGTCGTGTTCAGCGCTGACTTTCGTATAGTAGATTTATTTATGCGCTAGTATCAGAAGGAAGAAATACATTCATGAGAAATTAGCCAGCACTCGGCTGCCCGTGTGCACGCTCTCGAAGGTTTTATCCGCTTTAAAATTCCTCGGAGCTTCTCCTGCCACGAGGCTATCCAGCGACAGTGACATAATACGGCTTTTCATAGCGGCAAAGAGAAGGAAAGGAAAGGAAGGGAAGGGAAAAGGAGGAAAGGCCTTACTTTGTGCATGCTTAAGACATCTGCGGTATCTGCCCGGGGTTGCACGCACGCCAGGCTTTCCCTGACATTTATCACTCCGTCTTATCCAGATCCAGAACACTGGAGACAATGTTTGGACTGGTTTATTCCTAGGCAAGTACAACGTTTCAATAACTGTCTCTTGCCGCCGTGCTCACTGGGGGCTTCCTGTTACGTCAGACACGTCGTGGGCGAGACATTCATTGTCACTCTTCCCATGCCTTAGACAATAGTTCTGGAAGTGGCACGACGTTTCAGCGTCATCAATTCGTAGTAGATCCTACGCTTGCGGGAGGACACGTTGGTGTTTCTTCTTCTATTGAATTCAGGGTGACCACTACTAGAATGATTTTGCCGAGAATTTACGAACTATAAATGGAGACTTGATGACTTACTTCAGCTGGTGATACTTATTTCAAGGTTAGAATAAATTACTTTTCCCGTGAAAGGAGAGAAAAAAATGTTCTTAACGTTAATTATAGCGAAGTGAATATTTTGATGACTAAGCTAACCGCATATAGAACTACAGTTCCCGAGTCGCCAGCTGTTTTAACCAGGTCATTGTCAAACGTGGTGTTTATTTCGGTACTCAACTTAAATGACACTGCAACTACGAGTTGAGCGTGATAGTTTCCTGTTATTCCAGAAAATTTACTTCCTTTGGCACTTTCTTTTGCCTTTACCTGTCTCAGAAATCATTGTGCTAACTGAGTTACTTTAGTGCAATAAACTAGCGATAGTGGCTGGGCTGTCCGGGTCGCAGGTAGCATGGAGTTCGTATGGCCCAGAGTATGCGGGAAGACCGTATTCACCCCTTATTATTCTTCTATCAAACTACGACTCATTTTATTAGACATTGTATTTTAAAATATTTAATATACATTGTAACACGTAAAGTTACAGACCCAAGCCGATTGTCAATATGCGCGACATTACAGCCGACGCACTGATTTTTGAACTGGTGACTTCGCTGACTGACGCAAGCAACGCGGTAAAGCTATGTTGTGCAGTCGGTGTCCGCGTGATAGGGTGCTACAAATGGCCGACGCTTCGCGGGAATTTGCAGACCTGCTATTGGTTGATGAGGCCATGTGATCGTGCTTCTGCAGGTTGGCACAAGCCAGGAGCTGGCATGTTGGGACAGTGGTTGGTGGGTTAGTGAAGAACCAAGACGTATTTCGTTGGCTGCGAAGTCTAGCAGCCACAAGGCATGAAAACACTTAAGAAAGGCTAGCAAATAAGCCACAAATAAGGGGTGTAGGCCTATCTTCGATACATGATTAACATCAAGAAGTACTTGCTGATGTAATTGCGGTAAATACGAGTGAGAGAAGTTTGATTGAGAGACCACGCCTTGTTTAGAATACCTGATTTATGTTCTGATTGAAATTAAATTATTGTGTGATAAACGTTTGAATTTTTTCTCTGTAAAAGCTACCTGAAGCCCTATATTTTCCGTGTCCGAGGAGAAGATCTAATTATATATATATTCTAAACAATTCAATCAAAATTATGCTACCAAACAATCTACAATCTAAAGAAATAAGCAATATTGGGCTAAAGACAAATCAAAATTCACATACTGTATTCCTACTGCACTTTTCTTTAGAATTTAATTTATAATTAAAAACATTATCAACACTAGAACCTTAGCGAAATTTATATGTATACATTTAGTTCTTGCAAGTAATATATAAAAAATTATCAATTTAAATATTTAGTATAAGCTGTATATACAAATATATATAAAATGGTGAATATTTTTATAGGTGGCCGTAATCATCAAAGAAAGAAAGAAAACGGATACTTTCTGATATTTGTTCGTAGGATAGTTCCAACCTAACGTCCATTCATGAAGCAATGCATCCCTCTGCCCTTCGGCAGAAGGAATCGCACTCTCCTTGAATTACACCCGGCCGTTTATTGTAAATACTGGCGTGTTTTGAAGACGCTATCCTGTAGTGTCTATACATAATTGGTTTGGGTGGCGTAGACTAATGCTTTTAAGTGTGCCCATAAAAATCTTTGGGATTGAAGTCTCGGGTCTTCCCGGCCAATCCAATGGTTCTGAAATGTCAGATGTTCATGCACATTACGGAGGAAATGTGCTGGTACGCCATCGTGCATAAATCACATTCGTAACATTTGCTGACGTGGTACATTTTCCAATAAACTTGACAATACGTTAATAGGAAATTGATAATGATTCTCATTTAATATCTATGGTCGGATGTATGGTCCTTGTAATTTATCACTAAGAACGCCAGCCCACCTGAATACTGATTTTGACCATCCAACACATGGTTATGAAAGTTCACAACGTCATCTGTTATGGACCCTGCCTCTTTGACAAATAAAATTTTCGACGAAAGCAGCGGATCTGCAACACATGTCTACAGTAGCCATTTACAAAACTACAAAACGTGCATACGTGAAAACTATTTATTATAATTTTTTTTTGTTGTAGTCGTGATTTGAGAAAATCTCCTACGATGCTCTTCTGACCTTAGTGCCTTGACGCGTTGCAGATGGTATGGTTACAGTTAGTGTTTATAAAGTAACACTCAGACAAAAGGATGATTAACGCCTTCTGCTGCTGCCAATCGCCACATACTGGTTCCACGCCTTTCGTCTTGTGCATGCAAATGCTTCTCCGTCTGAGATATGCGAACTGACCGAGGCCTTCCACTGTTCTCCATGTAGGATGCCTTATATTCACAACCAAACGTCATCTTCCTCAAAATATTTTTAATCTCTATTACGTGCATATTTTTGGTCTTATTTGAATGGTATTGTAATCGAGAACTCGATTTTATATTGATTTCATACAATAGAGGTAGCAACAACTCTGTTAAAAATAAATTAGAGTACGTCATTGATTTTATATTATTAGTTTCATTCCTTACTGAAACTACAAATTACTCTGACGTTGTGCAGAATTATTCCAAGTAACGCAAATGTGTCGGCTCCTACTGAGGTGACTTAACAGGCGTGGGTAAGAAAGGTATAATTCCTGGAAGCGAAGCGAATTACATCCTATACATCCGGAAAAGGAGATGACTACTGCCTGACGTCAACAAAGGACAGCCGGGGAAGAAGAAATCTGACACAGAAGCTCTTGGAAGACAGACGGCAGTGCTCGAAAACGAGCAAAATGTGAAAATAATTATAAAGACAACAGTAATGTTTTACTAATAATCACGGTGACAAATATAGTCTCGGAGAATTACTGAATATTATATTAAGGTGGATTATATATAACATTTTTGTTGTAATGCTGAGAATAAGACATCTCAGGCTGTCTGGGGGCCACCGAAAGTCTTGTGAACCTCATCCTCCTTTTCTCCGAGAAAGATCTTCTCCCTGTAGGCTGGTCTTTAATATGACAGTGGGAACGCCCCTTTGCAAGTCTGAGATGGCTCATAAAGACTGCTGCTTTTATCATCTTGTGCTTTCTCATGGGAATTTTACATTCGTCTTCGCCACGCATTACAAGGACTCACGTTCACGTGGAATTACCCACGGCGAAACGAGTTCCAAAAATAATAGGTAGGAAATTGTGTAAATCGCTACGCATAAGCAAATGTGGGAAGGTATTTTGTTTCCATGTTTCTCTTCCCTTCATCTTTATTCCTGAAAGATTATTATCGTCCTTGTCTGGAGCCAGGTTTCAGTTGCAAAAAGCAAGGTATTCAGGTATATGGCGGACTACGGAAATAAAATACGACCGTGTCACTAGACGCTATACAATTTCATTTTATCCTGAGCACAACGGGACGATTTGAAACCCCAATGGAGGCGCCGTGATAGGGATCATCAGATGTGCTGAAGATAATGTGTTAATGGCCCCTTCATCAGTATGGGACAGACAGCGTTTCTGAGCTGAATATCTCCACAATCATCTAAATCGGCAAGATTGGCCGTGGCAGCAGATGTGACGGGCCGAGAACCTGGCATTATCGAATAGACAAGACATGTAGTTTGAGATCGACTGCATCTCAAAATAATCACGTCCGACTGAACGAGCTGTGACCTCAAGATTTCCGACATGCCCTGATGCACATACGATTATTTAGTCACAATTGAAAGAAGACATTTATATTATGAGAAAAATATTTGTTGATCTCTTAATGATATTAATAAAATTACCAAGATATGCTTCAGGATAACGGCGAATATATGTTCATTGTTTTCTTTTTCCGTATCGATTTTGATTAACTTTGTTCCTGCCACAAGTAAATTATTTAACAGTTTTTAGAATTACGCACCTACACAAAAATTCCATAATATAAATGTATCATATTTACAAATAATATTAAATGTATATATAGTAAAATTAGAACAATCTATCATTAAATTTTTTATGAAACCATTGAATGATTATTCTTATAATACTCCCACTTATTCACAGTAAAAATTTGATAATATTTTTAACACGTTTGCTTTTATTTGTTTTCTTAAGTTTATAGTCGCACCAACCAACGAGATCATCAGCGACTTGCTCGATAGACATCTAATTTTAGTTTTCTCTGTCGGATAAACTCTGTAGGGCCAGGAATCTAACCTAGGACCTCTGTAATGTGAATCTGTGGCAAGTACGCGCGTTTGAACGGGATAACCTTAAAACTGCTGAACAGCTTTAATAAATGTTCATAATGGTAATACTTTTCCAAGGCACAGAACTGGTTTTACGGTTTGTAAAAAACAAGTGGGAGCTTACATGAATATCAATACGATTTGAATTATTGAGGAAGGATAACTGTATTTACTTTTGCTTAGAAACATCATTTTTCGGTATAACATTAGTACTTTTTAATTCAGTCACCTTAGTTTTCATTATATTCAAGGCCATTCATATTTCTGGTAAGTAGTAGCGTATTGTTTAATAGTAGTATAATCGAGAAACGAATCCTAGAAACAACTCAAGGGTACATAACAATACAGTGTATTGAAGTGCAAATAGTCGATGCGAACGTTATAAATAAATTTTTAAAAAAGTAGCCATAAGTTACAAACAATTTAATAATTCACAAAGCAATTAATACAATAATAACACATTATCACGGCGTTTCGTCCCAGTTTAGGACTTCAATAGCTATATAACTGGTGAGAAACAACAAGTCGACTCCAAATACGATGCGCAGCCGTCCACTGATCCTATGATGTAATAAGGGGAAGACCGAAGCTTGCCGTAATACGAAATTTTATTACGGCAACAAAATGTTTTATGAAAATTTTCACGCAATGAAATGCATCCAGATATGATTCACGTTATTAAGAGTGAAAATTATAGGGTGTGGTTAGAAGACCTTGCCGTAGTCTACCTTCTAACCTCTCCTACTGCGCATCTCGTACGTCTTACTATTTCTCAAGACCCATTCATTAATTGTTAAAAAGAGGTCTAATAGAATTTAATTAGTAATTGAAGAACAAAACTTCATTCATTTATGTGGAGTATTATTAATAATTATTTTACATTACCTAGACCTTCCATTAATATTTCTTCAATTATTATTAAATTTCGAAGCCATTCCCATTGTTTTAATCGAAAAATTTGCGGTTATTATTATGAAAGGTTTATTTATTTAATGTTAACATTACTCACACGTAGGCAAGGAAGGCTTTCGCGAAAAAGAGGAATTTACTTAAGGGTATTATAAGTGTGAATATTAGGAAATCGTTGCTAAAAATGTTCGTATGAAGCGTGGCGTTATATGGATGTGTAACGTTGACGATAGGAGTTGGGGAAAGGAAAAGAATAGAAGCCTTTGAAATGTGGTGCTATAGGCGAATGCTGAAAATCAGATGGGTGGATAGAATCACAAACGAGGAAGTTCTAAACAGAATAGGGGAAGAACGAAAAATATGGAGGACGTTCACCAAAAGATGGGATTAATTAATACGCCACGTTTTAAGACACGTGGGTCCTGTAAAATTAACATTAGAGGGAAGAGTGTGGGGTAAGAACAGAAGAGGGAGGCAAAGGATAGAATCGCTATGCTGTGCTAGTTATAGGGAAATGGAAAGGCTTGCGCAAGATAGGTTAGCATGGAGGGTTGCATCAGACCAGTCTTGGGACTGAATACCACAACAACAACATCAAAGAACTTGTATGCCTACAAAATATTAACATTAAATATGGAAAGTTAACTTAGCTTTAATTTAGAGAATCTCGCTGGTCTGTAGCATAAATTGGTTGTAGGACTTTCGTAACAGTCTTGTGTTATGTATGAAATATCTCGTATCTGGTGAGGGAGTAACACGAACTGCTTACGATGCCTACTTGTGACCAAGACGTGTGTCGAATTACAGCAGTTGCTGAGAACTACGTTTCTACTTGACTAGTGAGCCATAAATAATCTATTGCGAGGTTGAACGGAACCTTTAAAAAGATTAAAAAAAGGAACCATTCTGTGGTCTCGTTGCAAAATAACCTCCTATCTCAATTCACTTTCCTAAAATTTCCTTGGAACGTCGTTTGGTCGGGAATTTCAGGAACAGAATTGCGTAAGACAGCACACACGGAGTGAGCAATATATTTAGAAATCTCTCTGAAGAAAATGAAGCAATGTTTCTATCCTCTTTTCGTCTAAGTATTGAAAAAATCTTATTCGCCGTGATTTTAATACCTTCATGTCATCATACTGTACATTATTATTTTTTCAAAAAATTCCAGCTCGTAATTAATATACAACATTTAGGCATCTACACAAGTGTAATACTTTGAAGTATATTTTAAAAATTAAAAGAGCCTGCTATTTATGTAGTTCCTTTAAGAGGAAGGATTAATTATGTTTGAATTCCATTCAAATATCAGTTTCAGATTACTTAACGTTTTGTAACCGTTGTAAGAGCTCTCACAGAAAACTGAAAATGTTTAGAATAAAAAGTTCGAGAAGAATGATTTACGGTAAGGATAAGCAAGAAGGTGTTCAAATGACGTAATTAACTACACTGGTAAAAAAAATTGTGGTCTGACCATTCTGACTCCGGAATAATCCAACCGCATCACAAAAGGAAATACAAATAACAAAATATGAGGATTCTTGGGAACCCCGCGCAAGAACAATTGGAAAACAAGTTGGAATGCAAATTAAGTAAACGATTACAATTCCTGATCGCAAATAAGAGACAGAAAAATAGTTTTTCTCTTCACAATTTGTTTTAATTTTCAGCCGGATGTCTGAGATCAGGTTTCGCGGTGCATATTTGTAAAGTAGTTTTCACACGCCTTTCAAGCTTCTGGGAATTGTCTGTGTAGCCTGTGCCTTACAGAGGATTCTTCTCTTCTTCCATTTTAGGTCGCTCATACAGCTAGCTAACTCCTTAATCTTCGAGGGACCCGTGTAATAAATCTATAGCCCTATAACCATTACTTATTACTTCCAGCGCTCTCCTAATTACCAGCGCAGGCGACATAAATTTCACGCTCTGAATTTAAAGCCTTAAAAACTTTTCGTGACCTTACTTGGTCTCGCTTTGATATGCTTACAACGCCGCACAATCTAGTTTTTTCCCATCCGTACTTTCTTACTGTGGTCGATTGCTTGTCTGTAAATGTTCATTTCATCCGATCAATTGTAATGCCTGAAGGTTTTGATTTTTTATTACGATCACACATGTGGAGAGACTCAATTTCCCAGCGTACTGGAATGCATCCCTTGATGCATTTGAGGAAACTGAGTAACATGACCGTTTTACTAAAATATCTCTCCTTGCATTCGAATCAAGTTTTTTTAAGTTTACCTCCACTGAAGTTAGTGTGCATCTTAAGTCATATATATAATATTTTGGGAATTATTTGAATACATATGAATATACCTCAATATCTTTAAAATATTACCTCTACAAAAATCGCCGACTAGAAAACTTAAGCTTAAGGATTATACATTTATTTTTAAATTGTGTTTTACTCGACCTACCTATAGTATATTAACTAAGAAAATTAACCTCATTCAAATACACAGTGAAATTCATTAATATGCGGCTATAAATATCAGTCAAGCATCGCTTGCCCTGAATATAACGAGTATTCATTATCAAGGGATGATTTTAAAATTGCAGTCTTCCCCCGGATGTGTACAACAACACATACGCATTTAAGAATTTTGTGAATCTCTTCACTGCAGGAAATTTTTAACAATCTGTCATTAGTTAATACTATTTTACATGCAGAGTTATTCGAGGTTATGTGCTGGCTGATTGGTGATATGCTATGATTTTGAATATGGTCAGTTTACAAAAATATTGACAACTTTTTTAAAAAAATAGAGCTTTTGCTAGCAACATTCGTGGCCAACCCGTTTTTCGTAATCTTTGCTTAAGCTACCAACATTTGTTGCCCATCATTATTGTTTGGTCTTTCGTTCATTGTAAAAGATTTTTACCCCTCCGCCCCTCGCTCGCTAAAATGAAACTTTATTTCGAGCGATGAGTGAAAACAAACCTCAGGGCGTGCGCATACGTATATAATTCTGCCTCCTCTCTCCAACGCGCCTCGCCGTAAATTGATTCATATTATAACTTTTAAAATCATTACCACTATTCCGGTAGGGTGTTCGAGACCCAACACCTCCGGCTGCGACTTCTCGTGAACCCGCTCCACCCTTACTCCATTATGGCTCGTAGTCCACTCCCAGATTTCACTACACCTGCAACAATGCCGGATCCTTTCAAAGAAACCGCCAACAAATGAGTCTCGCGCTTGACTGCTATTTAGGGACGGAGCTGTAAGTTCCTGTTACTATATATAAATATAGTCGTAAATATTAAATTTATATTTATTATTATTGAGCTCAGAAATTTTTTAATTTCATTTAATTGGTATATGAATTTAAAATGAAGTCAATATATATTGCAAAATAAACTTTCTACTGTTTGCCTTTTTTGTTTCGTCATTTATTTATTAAATATTTCTAATTGCAGGTTCATATACAACTTTCAAGTCTAATAATATTTATAATTTCACGTTATAACGATAGTCCTCAAGCGAGGAAGAATGAAACTAATGAGCTTCATTATTTTTATATTAAATTACAAATAATCGATGTCAGAATTGAAAAGAAATTAATTTGTACCAACTCGTAACAACATTTTGCGATTTCACAGCGATCGAATTATTTCTGCCAGGATAGTGTAAACTTATTTTTTGCATACCACGGATGGTTATATCCATAATTTACCAGTTGTTTACATTTAGTTTTAAAGTATAATGTGATTTTATAGAAGCGAAAATCTATCGTACTTAATATCTGGGATAAAATATTACAATTTCGTTCGCAAACAGAAAGAAAACAATTACTCAGTGGTGGTATTAAAAAATAACGGCTACAGGGTAAAATCGGATAAGGAAAAGGCAGATCTACTGACGTCATACTTCATTTCAGTATTTAACGTTAATATTAACAAATTTCAGTTAGAGGACATTGATAAAAGTTCGGAAACATTGGAGATTAAGGCGAAAACAATCAGACATGGATTACATAAATTAAAAAATAGCAAGTCATTGGGTCTAGATGATATATCCACAGAATTATTAAAACATTGAGGACTTATAAGAATTTTCAACACATGAATTAATAATTCTTCTCTTCCAGCTGATTGGAAAACTGCAATTATTGTACCAATTTACAAAAGAACTGACGTTAAAAAGTATAGATCCATCAGTCTTACTTCAGTAGTGTGTAAGATTATGAAGCACTTATAAGCCGTCAAGGTGCAATCTGAGCTTGATAGAAAAGGGAATTTTTACTGGTCAGCATGGTATTTGGGAAGGGTTCTCGTGCGAAAGCCAAATGATAAATGTATTTCAGGAGTAAGCAGGTGAAGTATATAGTGGGGGTAGAATAGAAGGGGTTATCATAGGCTTCGCCAAAGCCTTTGATGTAGTGCCTCATGACATCCTATAGGATAAATAAAAAAACAGGTATAGATAAAAGAGTGGTTTATAGGTAGAAAATTGTTTAAGTGACAGATCGCAAAAGTTAACGCTTTTCGGTTTCAGGCAATGCAACGCCGGGAGTCCCTCAAGGCTCTGTAATCGGACCGTTACTGTTTTTAATATTTATCATTGATTTCCGGGCTATTTAAAATCAAGGGTCAGGATTTTCGCCGACGACTGCATTATCTACGGAAAGATGAACGAGCAAGACACGTTAGTATTACCAGAGGATCTAGATAAACACTAAAGCTGGGTATGGAAAATGAAATGAAAATTAATGAAAACAAAAGCAGCTCAATCTCGCTTAAAAAAATTGATAAATGAGACAGAATATAGAATTCTAATGGTAACGAGCTGCAAATGTGTGGGAATATATTTCAACAATAGACGGGTGGGAGGAACGGGCGAATTTCACTACCCGGATAGCGTGGAATCATAATGAGGAATTTAGAAAAGGGAACTTCAAAGTCAAAGGAGGTGATATATTTAACCTTAGTTAGACCTAATTTGGAATAGGAGTTGTCTTTTTGGGATCCCTATAGGAAAATCAAATAGATTCATTAGAGAAAGTTGAAAAAATGGCTGCTAATTTTGTGATAGTACGGCCGGGTCATACGAACGAAAAGATAGAAGAACTAGGTTGGGAAATATTGTCACAGAGGGACAAAGCAAGACTTCAATTCAAAGCTTATTCCGGACAAACACCATGGATTAATTAGATCCAAAATGCAAAAACCCGGTTATATAGGTAGAGAGGACCATCTGTCCAAAATAAAATGGAGAAAACAAAAGAAAACATGTTGACAACTTTTTATTATTAAATAGGACCATCAACGACTGGAATAATTTACATGTGGGAGTGTTTGGGAGAAATCCTCTTAAGGAAACTAAATGTAGGACAAATCTCACAATACGTGTCAAGTGAAGTTGTTATTCTCAATAAAATAAATGTATAGTCAAATTTAATTGTTAAAACCAAAGTGAAGTGAAATGTTAAGGTAATATAATTCTATTTATCTTTTCTTTCTTCCAGGGGTATAGATATTGTAAAGGACAGTGGCTATATTTAGATTATAAATATTATTGTATTAGTAATTCTATTGTGTATCAGCCTCCGGTTTACTCCCAATTGTAGACTAACAATAAATGCAATACAATACAATCTTTCGACAAGTTGACTCGAAGGCTTTTTAGATTCAGACGGAAGTATTTTTGTTTTGCGACATTTCGTAACCGACTATGTCAGTGGAAACTTAAACTATATGGTTTTAGAGAGACTGAAGTTCCTTCATCGCCTTTCAGGGCTTTCATAAAGAGTTTCAAAGGCATCTAAGCTTTTCTGGTTTAATTAATAACATTGATCACAAGCGCATGGGCTGTCTTATCATTACCCATTCTTTTTCTCTAACCGTTTTACGTGCCTTAATTCTAAGGTTAACCTTGTCTCGCACGAACGTCTGATCTAAAAATCTTCGGTATCTTTAGAGCATTTTTTCCTGATTACCCGAAAAAATATTTTCGTAAGTTCAGCGAGAAGAAATTAAGTATTTCATGCCTAATAAATTAAGCAGGTATTACAAACGTATTGAGGCCACAAGCATTCGGGAATAACTTGACAAGTCACGTAATCATTAACAAGTTGTACGTTGAAGAAACAGTTTACTTTCACTACTTTTACTGTTTTTAATCACCGGTCATGGAAACAATTCTCTATTCATGATTCATGAGTATCCAGCGTATTTTGCGCCGCTCCAAGTTTTCTTTCTTCCCAGTTAACAAGTTTTGACTTTCTGAAAAGCAAAAGTTTCACAGTTCCCCGGAGCTCGTGTTTGGACTAAAATGAAATATTTACGGTTCGGCGTAAAGTATAGGATGATTCAGTGAATACGAAATCGCTACATCGACTCCTGCAAAGAAGCAATGTGAAATTTAGGTTGGGGAAATATGCTGTTAGGTTGCTTACTGTTTGTATCTCTGACGAGAAATACTTTTAAAAATATGGAAATATTTGCAGGTCTTCTACATTTCTTCGCCACCCAAGGAGAAGAAATATTAATTGACGCTTCATTGTCTTGTGTCCAGAGGCAAAGACAACCATATAAAAAGAAAGGGGGGGGGGCATTCAAACGTCATCGGCAATGACAGACGACGGAAACAGGTACATTAACCGCTGTCAAACTGATTTAGCAGAAAATACGACGGAAACGAGTCAATAACTCAAATTTGAACGGTCACCCGAATTGGTTATACATATGCAAAAATATGATATCCCGTGAGTGATGACTCAGCCGTAATATGACAAGTGGTAAACGGGTTATTGGAGACATGTGAATTTGAATCATCCCTGCGAATTACAATAATTTGCAATTTAGAAGAAATCTCAGAATTAACGACATCATCTAAATGTAAAAACAGACTTAGAATTCGATGATGAAATCATTAGGAAAACCTACGCTAATACGTTTCAATCGTGAAAAAAAAACTGGAAGCGAATGGTTTTCATACAGGCAAACTTACTTAATGAGCCAGGATATGAAAAGTTATCATTGAACTTCATTACATTTCGACATGAAAATTTAGATAAAACCTAAACCATAAACGTCTGAGTAAAGAGTAACTTGTGGGACATAGAAGTAGGCAAACTTCGGAGAAAAGTAGTTGATGAAATAAATACCGCACAACGCTTTCGGAATCCTCAGATCAATTTCAATGCAGCTTGTGCGTTTTCAAAAATCTATTTACGAAAGCAACAAGAATTGAAAAAGCGTTCTGCGATATTTATTTTATCACCAATTTTTTCTGTTATTTGTGCACTTCCTTTTCTAATTAATTAACAATTAACAGCTCAAAACTTTGGACACAAACATGATTTTGTTTTGAAATATAAATCGGCTATCTCACTATACCTGAAAATTATTAATCAAAATAAACAATATAAAAGTAAAATACGTAGTGAAAGATTGGTCACTAGCATATTTGGTTTGTAAATTACTGCACCGGGCCAGAGGTTTAAGTAATATCTTTTACATACCTAATATTAATCTACACTGTTCACAATTTTCTGTAATTCAACTAATATTTCTACCTTTTCTATGATTTTCTCCATCGATTTCACTTTATCAGTAACGCAAACGTAATCACTTTTCCCAACCAATTATTCCTGAAGAAGAAAGCATAGACAGCTAACATATAGTGAACAAGCCAAACATAATTGGACCTAAAATTTCTCCGATTGATTTTGTATTCTCTTATAACCTTGCAAGTTCTCACTTATCTCCAGATCATAATATTTTATCCTAACCAATTCAGTTCAGTTGAAATTGAAGTAGGAAATTGTATGTAAATAGAATGAAACAGTGAAAGAATTAATGGAGTCTTCTCTGGTGGGGGCCAATAAGTTTTTTAAAGTTATGTGCTACAGTATCCCGTGAACAATTTTTACAAGGGTATTTATGCAAAATATTGAAACTACAACAACAGTGTTAACAATATTCTAAAACAAATAACCCGACCCGTGCTACATATATAATTTAGTCTGCGGAACATGTAATAGTAGTTTATTTTCAAAAGTTAAAAATTAGAAATCAATTTGGTACAAAAATATTTTATCTTAGAATATTTTTTAAATAGATAAATTTAATTTTACGAAGAAGCCACGCAAGCTGCTAATATTATATGCAGAATCGTGTGGAAGTTTTCTCTGCGTGATGAAAGTCTTAGAAACGCTGCCCTTTAAATGTTTTTCTTTACAATAATCTCGTGATAAAACCACAACAAGTCCGCAAACAGTTATCTTTTTATTCTTTTTGGTCGGCGCTACAGTCCTTGCAGAAGAACCCTGACCTCATTTATCACCTGCCTCCATTCATCTCTGTCCTTAGCATTCCTTTTCCAATTCCTTATTCCCATTGTTTTCAGGCCCTCATCCATATTGCCAAGCCACCTTTTCCTAAGCACTGCAAAGGTTCTTCGTTCTGCATAGTCCATAGTACCTGAAACAGGCAGTTTGTTGAGTTTTAAGGGTAGTGCAGGTGGATAAAACGAAATACGTATTTTCGAACATAGATCGTGGGCTACAGCCGAGCGTAGCACAGACCCAGTTGCGTGCATTAGCGGGAGCGTTTAAAGCCTTCGGATTCGAAGGAGAAATCCACACTGATAAAACTCAATGATTGTATAAGTTCTTAAAATTACGAAACAGATCAACTAATTTATGAGCACGTACGCACAAGCCGCCACTGGTCTACTTTGATCCCAATATCCTTTCCTTTGCTTTTCTTATACTCTCTGAGTTTGAAGGTAATTTTAATACATACCTTCATGGTGTATCATCCAATGGTAAAGAGCTGTATTTTTTAAGTCTAGATATTTTTATGTAGCAAGATATATTGCGCAGCAGTTAGATTCGTTGTTAGGTTGAACTGACCCTCATTGACACAAGTGTCACTTCCAGCCAGCTTGTTTTTATTTCCGTTAAGGGCATCGCGTACGTCAAAATGAACACATAAAAAAACTCCACCAAAGCTCTGTGTTCTAAAACCTTCGACGTAATACAAGTACTATTTCGGCAACTTGACCTTCATTTCCGCGATAAGTTTTCTAATTTGTCCTATCTTCCAAATAGAAACGGTGCTTGGTTGAAAGAAATGGGTAGCATATGAATATTGCTTTCTGGGTTTCTCCGGTAACAGATTAACAAACGTAATGACATATATGCTTCTGCATTTGTTACAGTGTACGATTTTATTTAGTTTAAAATTTCAAGTGGTGAAGAGAAAAATGTGCATAAGAATTTTTTTGTGATGCAATATGAAGATTTTTGAAATAAATGTTAATGGTTCTCAAGTATATTTGATTAATTAATTATTATTTAGAGCAAGGTGGCTGAGTTCAGCTTTCAAAATAATATTTTGGTGGTTCTTTTGTAGGTCTTTCTTCATCAATCCTGTCTACCTCCCACAACTGAAGCCCATTTGACACATTATACATCGAAAACCTTCCCAAACGCAGGTTTTTAAAACGAATGTTAAAAATTAGGCCTGATGAATATCCCATACAGTTTTTATAGTTGATGATGAAGTCCAGATTTGAGTACGACCGTATTTTCAAGAGAATGGGCTCGAAGCTTAATGTTTAAAGAAAATCGATTCACTTTTGGGTTTGCTTTCTTTACAATATCAACTTTTACTGATGATGGCTTCGTATTCATTTGTTCCTAGCGAGGAATTTGTGACATTAATGCTATTTTTTTGGCATGCGACCTGATTGTGATAAGATTATAGAGATAATGTTTTACTATTGACGCACGTCCGAACGTGGTCAAAGTTTCAATTTTGGGATGGTCGGGATGAATTCATAATACAGGCTTTATCGTCCCTTTTTACAACGCGATAACGCAGCTTTACGACGGTTGCAATCAGAGCGCCTCCCCCCCCTTCCTCCTCCATACATAATAACGCGATAGTGGTAAATTGCCGTTTCGTCCCATCCTCTTATCACGTTTTACTGTCACATAGCTAACGATTCCCGCCCTTAATGATGGTAATCCACGCGCACCTGTGCGTGTTTTCGTGTCACAGTGTTTTAAAAGCTTTCATTCTCATTAATATTTAAATCTTGTAATTTTATACTTTCACCCTCACCGGCTGCACGACACTGCTAGTTTCTACAACGATCAGTCATCGTTCGTTAATAGACCTCTGAGCTCATCTCATCACATGTGCAAATATTTTATGTAGAGGAATCGAAACAATCCCATATCACTTCTTATTTCGAGATATTCACATAACAAACTGAATAAAATAGATACAAATGCATAAATAATTAGTAACAACAAATTAGAAGGGAATGAAGTGAATGAAGATAAAATTGTTTACTAGAAGTTCAATAAAGGAATAAATATTTTAACATGACATGGTATATATACATGAGCAATAAGTTCACACGTCGGGAGATCTCGTATTGGACAATATAACAGAGAATCTATTGGATAAGGTGGGTAATTGTTTAAAACCATACGCAGCGACCCGGGGAACACTGAGACGAGTAATTGGCAAGTTTCTATGACTTCACAGCCTCTCCGCACCAGTTTTCGCTGGAAATAATCAAGTGATAATGTATTCTCCATTCTATTTATGTTTGATGTGAGTGGTTGAATGTTCAAGTCCGAGTTTAGTCATTTATTTTTTACAGGGCTCGTATTTATTTTGTTAAACTTACTTTTAAGGTTTCTTTGTTTTTCTTTTAAAATAAAAACAGTTAACAAAGACGAGCGTTCTGGTTTCAGTTTGCTTTTTTCTCTAAACGTTTGTGTTAATTTTTCTTCATCATGTAGATCACAGGGAGATTAATTTTTAAACCAAATATATCGTTGGGCTTTTTGTGCCCGCGTTCCGTAACCATACATAGTTGTGCACAGTTTAACGGGCGTTGGCCGTAGATCTTATGTGAGACGATAAATATTTGCTTTTACTATTTTGAACAATTAGATATTTACTTTAATTACAATAACGTTACTTAAAGGTGTATTTGCAGCTTAGTATTTTTGTTTGATTATTCGTAATAATGCGCCTGGTCTGAACCCACCACAGGGACAAGTGGTGCGGAGCGGATGTGAAGTCAATCATTTCCTGTCCGTTTGGTCCCTGTGTGTCCAATATTAAATTACTTGTCTCAGTGTCCCCAACTCACTACGTACAGTTTTAAACGGTTGCCGTCCTCACACTGAAACGCATTTGGTCGGAACTCGAATACTGAATATGAAGGGTACAACGATAGACTGGGAAGCGAGGTCATTGCGAACATAAAATTATTCATATTTTAATTAATTAAACAATAAAGAATGATAAGCTCAAATTTTAAACGTATCAAAACAAGCAAAATGTTAATTTTATAAAGTACAATTGCCGTGCGTCAGAAAAGTTTCGAGACTGGATTAATGAAAATAGAGGAAACAAAGACATAAGTAATCGCCTCTCAGCAAGGCACAAAGCACAGAACCATATGAAACTGTAAAAAACGTCATTTTTTGGGAGTATTTGTGCTCGTGCGTCAAATTGACTTCAATGTCGTTTACGTCGTCAAAATGTGAATTTTAGTTTTGGGATCACTCGGCTCCTAATCGGTTGAATACGATAGATGTTTATCTAGGAATCTTGTTTAATTCAAAACCTCATATAAATCTTCTCCTATCCAAACTCAACCATAAATTCAGAAATCTAAATCCCCTCCTAAACAGAAAAGCATGTTGATCACCCAAATCCTCTCTACTAACTCTCCATAATACAACCATCTGGTCTATACTCGTCATGTGGGGAACGAAACAGCCCAAAACTTCAAACTTAAAGAACAACATTAATCATACGCACCATTACAATCTAGTCGCCTGCGTAAATTATTCAATTCCGTCATTCATATTAGCATAAATTACCCAAAAGTTAAGACTCCGTATTGCCCTCAAATCAACCACAGAATCTAGAATTCCTTACGTGACAATCCTCCTCACCTCCACGCTTTAGTCACGGCTAAAAAGAAAAACACTCCAATCGACCCTTCTAATCCTTCCCCTGATCAATTCAGGCACACCCTCACCACACCTTTACATCACTATTTGAGACCACATCCTTCAACTATATCCCTCCAATAATCAGTTCCACTGCCTAGTCAACCCTCACACGCCACCACGTCGTATGCACTCGGTACACATCACAGCAATAACCCTAAACCCATTACATAAAGTAGGGTCTTAGTTAATTGAATAAACTCTCCATGTCGATCTGTAATTATATACTCTATTTTAAATTGTATAATTAATGAATCCTTTATTGTACAAACTCGATTTCTCTTTACAATAAAAGACTGAATTTTTTTTAAAAAAAATATGGTCTGTTTGAGATTTTGCCGGACTTTGTTTTCGGTAGGAAACTGAAAACTCGACTTCAATCGGCGCCATTGATGGCAGGGAGAATAAATCCCCTATATTCTACTTATATGCTCGATGTGATCCATATGAATCCTCTTGCACTATAATGAATTTACAGAAAAAGACATGGACTTATGTATATCGGTGGGCAGAATATTGCTGTAGTAATAAGCAGTGAGCGTCAAAGAAGGTGATGAACCCTGTCTTCGCTCTAGATTTTGTTATTCCCTGTTTCTTTTGTCTCTATGAACCATCATTGACTCATACTGCATTTTGTGGTTTTGCGGTAGATTCGTATTGATACACCAACTCTCGTCACCTGTGATGAATTTTTCCAGAACAGAATTGTTCTTCATTTCATCCAGTTGCGGTTGGCGTCCATGCTTCTTTTATTGATTTTGTTAGGATGTCAAGATGTACGGGCCAAACTCTGCACACACTTTTCTGTTCATTAAAGCATTCCGAATTATGTTTTGGACAGTCGTCTTAGAGATGTTCAACTCTTCAGTGACAGTTATGAATGAGAAATGACGGTCGATTTGCAAGTGGTCACGAACTTTCTCAAACTTTCCGTCGGATGAACTTGAAGTGTCCACGCCCAGACCTCTCATTGTCATCGAGCGACATCTGACCTTTAAAATGTTTAAACCACTCAGACATTGGTGCACGGTTTAAATAATTGTCGATGTAAGCCATTTTTATGGACTCGAAACGTGTCCGTAGCCCTTTTACCAAGTAAAACGTGAAATCAAATTTATTGATAATCGCTCAATTGATATTACGTGAAAAAACAAAACCTCGTATAATTCGGTTACCGCAATTACATACGTAACAAACGTTATGATCACGACTGACTACACATCTATTGTTATTTCTGACGTCGTTAATATGTCAGGGAAAGAATCAGTCTCTAAACTAGTTGGACACACGGTGTACATTAATTAAAAATTTATTTAATATCTGATTTAGCTCAGTCACACTCTCTATCAGAGAATGGTGGGTCATTAAATGAATATGGAGTTTCTGTTCTCACCAGGATTAACAATAATTAACGCATTGACACTTGTAGTTAAATTTTACGTATGAATGAAATTATGTATGGTTTAAAATTGAGAATTGGCATAAAGCTATATAAATAAAACTTAAACGCATCCGACATTAGATCGTTTCTACCTTAAGGGACTCATCTAAACAATATAATTAGAACATATTTCCTGAATTTTATTATATTATATATATCACTATATACTTAAAATCAAACTATCTACTCGAATAGCAGTAACTGCACTGTTTTTGGAATAATAACACATATCTTGTGAATGACATTAGTACTTCTACATTCTGTTAATAGCTCTTCAATGTCGCGGGTCGCGTGTGCACAGTTAGTAAATCAAAATGCTGAAGATGCTTGATTAACAAATTATTATTTCTTCTAAAAACCGATTTTAAATGTGTAATAATTAAGCATTGTAAATGATGTATTAGTATATTACTATTTTTATGTTATATAATCCAGTTAGATTTAGCTATTAGTACATATTAGTCAGTAAGTTATTCGGTGATAGAAACTGTAACACTAAAGGGTATTTTTTAATTACTGTGGACAAATTGGATTTTCATCAAATTAATAGTTAGGTTTGAGCTTGCTGCATTTCTGTATTATGGTGAACAAAAAGACGACTTAAATTTTATTGATCTTTACGCGTTCGTGTATGATTTGATTGTTAAAATATTTAATGTACAACACAGCAATCATATAAAATACAGAGCTGATTTGACGTTTTTAACTGTGACAAACTGTCTGCTTATCAAGCGTTGAAGAAACTAAAGTATTTGTATACGAGCAACACTTTTACAACTAACAAAAACTGTAATAAGTAAAAAACTAAAACAATGGTTTTAATTTAGACCACCAGGACAATGGGCCGTTAATTGTGTAACAGTTGTTAGCCTTTTTTTTTTGTAAATCGTTCCCCATTCTTTGCTCTTTGGTACAGAATGAACACCTATTGTTTTCACTCTCACATGATATCAACACACGAAAATTGCAACTGACGTTCGTTATTGTTTCGTAATTGATACTTTTTGTGCTCTCTGTAATTTAATATTAGAGATACAATTCACTGTCTCTTACGCTTGTGTCGATGAAGAAGCGCACAATTAAAAGAAACGTGGAATATTTAATATTAGAAGTCCTCTGAGTGTGTGATCGTGTTTTCATTATTTAATAATTGTAAGCAAAGTTTAATTATCGAGGTTTGCAAAAGAACAATAGTCTATTTTAAATAAGAAGTCCAAAGACGCTTTGATGTCACTATGGTTGCGACCTTGAGTGAACCAACCAGAACGTTTGAAATAATGGGTGGGCAATGAGAAATTCATGGAAATATGTGCCACGAGGGGCGTGACATTGGGATCTGTATAGAATCCCTTTGGGATGTGGCAACCAAGCCTCCCTCCACACGTTGACGCCAGTAGTCTTCTTATTTGAAACGGACTGTATATTGTTTTCGGTGACTAAAAATACTTTAGAAGGAGCTACACGAAGTTACAAAATGTTAAACATAAACTGAGTTCTGAAACACTCTTACAGACGCTATCAATTCAAAATTTACCAGAAGAAGTAAAAAATCTGGTCGAAACGTCGTAGTCGTAGAGAACTTTAATAAGTACGCCGACGTGTTGACAGTGATAATGTCAGATAATTGATTTATTGATGTACTTAATTTAACTCCTTTACTTTTTCTCCTTTTCTCTTAATACTTCAGTTGACAACTATTTGTTTAATTTGAACTATTCCGAATTGCTAAAAGTAATTTTGTAATTTTTAAAAATTATATTTCATGTTTTTTATGGTTTATTACAATTTCTTTAGTAACAAACAGTAAATATTACACGCAACAATTATTCAAGCATGTAATGAAATAATATGTTACCTTGTGTAACCTTGAAAACAGAAGTTGATAATTTCAAATGGAAAAAAGGTAAAATCCATTCTTTTTGAATGATTTATTTAACTTTTAGCCAATAAATTTCGAGTGAAATCTTACGTTGACGAACTCTAGTAACGACTAATTAGTTTCTAAAATGTAATACTAAACTACTTTTGCTTTATACTAGATTTGGGGGCTTATATTATAAATGTAATCGAAAAAGACGAAAAGTATCCAGTAATTATCATGTACGCAACAACATTCCAACAGACTAAAGGAATTTAATTTAAGAACACTGTACCAAAAATTTTCATTTAAAACATTTAAATACTAACGCAATTTCGCTAGTAATTTTGAGGAGGAGCGCATTAACGCTCTCGAGATTTTTGGTCTGCGTAATTGTGTAGTGTGGACAATTTATTCTAGGTCCTGGGCAAGGGCCTGGCCGACGGTTTCATGCTAATTAGAAAATAGTTTCCTTCCCCACGGACATTCCTGAGCAGCCGACACACACACACGTACGCCGTGCGTTCTTCTTTGTATGCAAAACGCTCCGCAATATCTGCTACATTTAAATAGTTCTACAACGGTTGGACGGCTTTTGCGTTGAAGCGGAAACATTAGAATCGCACGAAACGAAATGAACAATTTGCATTCTTAGCGAAAATTTTACAACAGTGCACATTAAAAACACAAACTGTCATATATAATTTGTACCTTCAAGTTAAATAAACGATCTTCCCTCGTCTCTGACTTTTAAATACACTTCTATACCGTACAATATGATTTTCCGGCTAGGCTACAACGAAAATTAATCTATCTCAGCAAGGAATCTGCAAGATAATTTCTAAATTCTTTGTAAATATTGTTGGCATGTCTGAGTGAACCGGTGAACGTAAGGAATTGGCGTATGTAAAATTCAAATCCTTTCTCAACCCTGATTGAACTATTTATTTAAATCATCTGGATTCCTAACGTAGAACGGGTATTAAATTTATATTACCCAAATAAATAATTAATTTTACGGTAAACACGTGATTTAACTTATTTTGTACACGCGTCAACTGATGGTACCATAAACGAGTCAAGGAACCTTTGCGTACATCAAAATAATCACATTACCTTATGAGAGTATAAAAAATTGCAGTGAATTGACAAAGGATTTTTAATCGAGTTAAATTTTTTTCTGGTACTCAGAGGGAGTTCAACACTCGGTACCTTATTGGAATAAAAACATTCCTGATCTCTTCAATAAGAGAATAGTACTGATGTTATAATAAATGAGAAATGAATATTTTCGCTATCTTAAGGAATGATAAATATGCATATAAATTTTTTCCTTTAATTATATGACTTAAATTACATAGAAATTTTTATGGCTTGTATACTATAATCTTGTAGCTACGTTAAAAATGAATTTTCTGAATATTTGCATTTTCTAAGAAAATTTAATATTTTCTGTTTATATACATTTATATTTACATTTGAGAACATTTTAGGCTATAAGATTTAAATAAATTGTAGTAATAATCAGATTCCGGGTATAAAATTAGTTCAAAATTTGGTTTTAAAAACTGAGTAACACATGTTATTTAAAGACCGTTGCCAAATTTGGAATTAGATGATTGTAACGATAAAACACAACTACTTACGGAATTTAGTTGCACGGAATAGAAGGCAAGCGGCGTGAGAAAGTCGTAGGCTACAGCCAGGGTAATAACACACAGAAAAGACGGCGCGACGGGGGGTTTTCTCAAGGCTTGTGAGATTTGGTGATATGGATGGTGAGGATGATGATTTATTATCCCAAAAACGTCGGTAGAGTATGGCAAATGGCTCCTCCAAGAGAGGAGAGATAATAATTTTTATTGGACAATATCGGGCCCGGCCACCGACGGAATATGAAATAAAGAAGTGGGGACAAATTATTAATAGCCCAAGAAAATTTGATTTTGAGACTTTAAGGACGTGAAGTTTAGTATTAAGGACGTTGGGTTTATGATTGAATTGAGAAATTAAACAGGTTATGATGGAGGCGAAGATTAAATGTTAGGAGAGTAATAAGAAATTGGAGATTGGACATATAAATAACGGGAGAAAGGCGTGATCTTGTCTTGATCTCCAAAGAGATCTCCATTGTTCAACGCGGAAGTCCGGATGGATCCAGCAACAAGTTTCAGACAAGCTGAGACGACAGACCACTGTTTGTAACCCTTTGCCGATTTCCTGATACTGTCAATTCCCAGCAGGATTTGTGTTAGTGATTCTACTTTATGGGAAGGCCCGTTTAAACGACCCTTAGTGTATAAATCATGTATTTCGTTTATAAGATATTTAATGTGTATAAATTTTGTAAATATGTATATTGTTATTCTTTATAAAATTGCCGGCTTATAACTCTAAAGTGAGCAAATTGTATTACATTGTAATATATAGAGAAAATGGATTTTTTCTCATTTTTATAATAATATTTCATTAAAAAATAATAAATTACCCCAATTCCTTACACGATGAACATCTTTTTCTCAAACTATTGTGCTATTGTATGATTGAATTAAAGTATCATAAATTGAAGCAAACTTTAGTACGATAGCGAATTAATTGAGGAACTCTAGTGAACCAAAAAACTTCGGTACTAAAAAAATATTTTTCATACTGTTTTTATCATCGTTCCCGGGAATCATATTGCAGATAACAGAAATCTCTCGAGTGAGGGTCCAGCAGAATGGAAGAAGTAGTCTCCACATAAGACGCCATTAAATATGGTGGCATTCATTGTATTCTGTCTCTATCAATTCTCGGTGGCGTCACAGGCCTACGCGCGATGACACATTTGCGCATAAAATGACAAAACTTCTGTTCACCTTTATGCCAGGGCTTTCCACATTCTTAGTGTTTACATCCGCGACTTTATATAGGTGTGGACCGAGTTATTTTTTTGCTATTCGCGCATGCGTTAATATTATTATAATACACGTACACATTCTTTTCTGTTATTAAGAATGTGAAATGAAGAATGAAACGATTTTTAATGTACAAAAATAGCAAATTTTCACAGGTACAAATGACTGGTACTAAACTAGGCTTCTGTTTTCATTGGAAGCTTCCGTCGGATATTTATGAATTTCTATGATCTCATAATTTAGACTGGAAAGTTGTTCACTCTTTACATTAGCAACTGAAGTTAAAAGTTATTGCAATGTCAAAAATTAGAGTTGAAGGAATAGGTAAAGGAGAGTTCTAAGTAATCATATTGAAATATTGGGAAAATAAAATAAACATTTCAGGTTGAAGGAAAGATAATTTTATTTTTAGAGCATAAGGAATTTTACATGTAGCAAAATTAGTTTTTTAAGTTCTGTATCCGTTCGTTGTGGAAACGATATTATTCTACGGATGATGAGAATAATTTCTGTTACGGATTTTCTTTCATTTCTTTGTACCGTACCACAATTACTTACAAATAACTTTCTCGATGCTATCGTACAAAAGTAAATAGTATGAATCGTAAAAAATTATGCTTTCGTTCTCCTTTCCTGTATACTGTCAGTACAAGAACATACATACTTAAATTATTATAGCTGATAAAAATTTTAAAACTGCCAAGTAGATGCAGATATAAGGGGAAGAGGCACAAAACAGGTTAGTAGGAAGGGTGTGAAAACTCTGACAGGAAAAATTAGAAAGTCATAGTGACGTATGATATATTAATGGCAGCAGCTGGATTAACTATGACGAATGGTTCACCGTCTTTATCCCCGTCATAAATAATCGGATCCTCACTAATCCATCACCAGGTAAACCAACAAATTACTTGGTATATCTAATACCGTCCGAGATAGCGATTCGAACAAGCGGATTCTGTAGATGATTTTCTTACGCAAGATCAACTAGATTTCTAAATAAGTAATGTTTTCCTGTTTCATTTTCTCAGAAATATCTTCTGGAATATGAAACTTCATACCAGGTATTCTAAAACGGCTACGCGATCAACTGACGTCAAAGTAAATCTCATCGACAACAAAATAAATTCTTCCTTATTAGTTCACAGAACATTGCCCAGATGTTGGCCTACATTCAATAAAAAACTACAAAAATTAATATATTTGTGTATTAAGCTAACTAGACGATTTATACATGTTAAATATTCTCGGTGCAGCTGAGTCACACATTTCTTCCATGACGGCCTTTTTATATATAGGACACACAGACAGCAGGACTGGCCATAGAGATTTTACCGTCACTGCTCACAAACTTCAGAAAAACTTTTAATAATAAAAAATAAAATTACAAAAGAACCACCTTTACGAGAAAATAAATCAACATTAAAATAAATCAATAATACTAATACAAACAAAATTATGGAAAATTGTTTAACTGCAAATCAGAAATTTACGTTTTTAATGACAAAGAACGTACAATCTAAAACTAGTACCTACTACTTTAGAGATAACTTTAATATAAATTTAAATAGCAAACGATACTAGTTAAATATTATATACAAAGTTTAAAACTATCTCATTCCACTTTATTTCCTGTAAAATCGGACATTACATTTTCAGATCTAATTCATTATTTAATTTTTGTTAAGTGACCAACATTAGAAAATTTTGAATAAATATGGTTCTTAAATAATCATTTATTATTTTAAAATTAGAATGATTTGCTGGTAGGGACAGCGTTAGATAAATTTTCAAAACAATGCCTAACATTGGTCCAATTTTTTTTAAAAAAAATTATTTATAAAGGACGCATCGACTGCCAGGTCATTAGCGACCACAGTGATAATTATTTACATATTATTATACAATTATTTATTTACTTATTATTTACAATTATGAAGTTACAAAATAAAATACTGGTAATGTCCATTTTTCTGTTCGTTAACCACTAATTAATTATTTATCTTCATTACATTTGATTTTTAAATTTAAAAACAAAATTAAAAATATTTAAATTGAGTACAAAATCTTGCTGTCCTTACAAAACTTAATAATGTCTTTTTGATATTCATGGGAGTCCAAGATGGATTTGTAATTTTGCCCTGTAAGTATTTTAGTCTGTGTTATTGTTATTTGGGGTATTGATTGATGATATGATCTACATAGTCCAATTTTATTGGATCTTCTATCTTTGCTTTTTCGTGAGCCAGTTCTAAAACGTTATGATCGGCGAAATACAATCTTTCAAAACTTTTTGGTTTCCTGATAAACGTATAATAATTTTTAATTAAATATACAAAGTTGCAGATTCTTTTTTTATGAAGCTTCTCTTTAATCATTTTTTCCTCCAAATGATTTATTGCCAGTTCAGTTTCTTTTAGATAAACTCGCTTCCAAATGAAGAAAATATTTCCTTGCCCCCTTTTTAATAATATATTTGTCATAACTTAATATTCAGTTTGGAACGAAAATGGTAGGGCATAGTTTCCGTTTTTTGAAGTGCAAAGATTTCAAATGTTTTTTTCGTCAATCTAACAATGGAATGAGACTGTATTTTATTTCGTCTTCATTCTCGAACTGCTTTATGCCGTCATTCTTTAAAATTCTTAACCATCTCCGATAATTCTATGTAAGGTAAACGTTTACAGTTTAGGAGACGATGCGCAGTGGACAACTCCGCCCATATTGTAGTGAGGGTAGACATCCGCTCACTTTTACTCCATGATTTGTTGAGACAAGTTGGTAGTTTAAAAGCAATTCTGAAAATATTGGCGTTAGGAAATATATTGCTGTCACTTCAGGATATGTTGTACGTCTAGGAACTCATCCTTAAAAATGTTATGTGTAATAAGTATAGCATTTGTTAAAAAGTTGTCGTCGAAACCTCCATACCCCGTTCGTATTAAGACAATTATTGTTCTTAACAATGATAGTAATGCGTTGCCAGGCCACTTGGAGGTGTAGTACCTCCTCAAACGACAATACTCTCATTCTCCTTTACCTATTGTGCTCGTAAACACGCCATGTAGAATCTCACGAACTGTACCAATTTCATAAAAAGCCAAAGTAATCTGGAGTATTCTTAACTAGCCCTTTAGTTGATAATTCTACTTGTTTCCAGACACTGTATCTCCTGCATTCTACTTCAGCTTCTGTTAAAAAACCTATTTCCATTTTCAGCATATTATTTTCGTAGTACTTCCTAAAACAATGTTTCAAAATAGCCGATTCCAGTTAAGTAGTAGGCCTTGTCTAACGCATTTACTCACATTTGGCTGTAAATGCCCCATAAATTTTTATAAGACGCTTAAGAGCCCGGCCTTTGAAGGAGGAGAAAGTCAAAAAAACAAAACACCGAACTGGTTGCCGAAACCAGATGCGTATTGCGGAGCAGTCCCAAGGAAACGCGTTTCGGGAAGTTTTCTCGATTTGACCTGAATACCAAGAAGGCAAACATTTAAGGGAGAGCCGAGAATGACAGAAAGAAAAACAGATTTCGCAAACAGAAATTTAATGAGCTGAAAGTATTCCACTTGCCTTGGATTGTGAACCAGAAAGACACCGACATGTAACAAGAAAGAGGATTGACCACTTTAAACTTGATGGAGACGTGATCCACGGGAACATGTGACATTTCTGCAGTTAACTGAGGCTGGTACACTCATAAAATATTCAAAAGAAGAAATAAATTATAAACTATCTAACAGATTTTTTTATTGTGCCACTTATTGATGTCTATTTTTTCCATACATTGAAAATATTTACATTTCACACCAAAATGCACAAATTCTCCTCACATCAGTGCACTTCTGTACTGACAGAAATAGTCTTAACATACAACACTTATTCGTAATACATTCAAACAATTTGCTTCTTACTAAACAATATTTTTAATAACGAAACTTAATTTTAATAAGATGCAATATAGGATTGTTTTCCTGTGTCGCTAATATCATTTTGCTTATAACATGAATTCAACATCAATTTCAACAGAAATTTTAGCTGTACATAGAGTGAGGTTCCATATTCAGCTAAATATTTACCTGAAGAAGTCTCAATTAGAGACGAAACGTCATAAGTTTTCACATTTGAAAATATAAAAATACTGCCAAAGAGGCCAATTAAATCATTTATTATATATTTAATTGTCAAAATTATTTAATGATGTAATAATTTTATATTCATATGTTTTAACAGCTGGTTCTACATCTTTTATACGAGGATGGAAATATTTTTCTCACGTTTCTCTGAACGTTTAGATCGTCGCCGATTCGTCTATAGTGGTGCAATTAGTAACGCCTCCTATTTTCTTCTATTTTATTCGTCATACAATTAAATTAAATATACACAGCATAAACCCACAACATTAATAATTAAATTTTCATTTTTTTTGTATGGTCTCCGACCTCTTCCACGGTTTTTGTCCACCTTTTAACAAGGGCATGTATTCCACTACGGTAAAAAGATGTTTTCCCGGGCTCCTCATCTTCAAAGTGAATCCCAGGATGAGCTTTCTTTAGTGACGCGAACAGATGGTGCTAGGTCAGGGCTACAAGAGGATGAGGTAGAACTTCCCATCCAGTTTTCACAATTTCTTCAGTGGTGTGACGACTGGTGTATGGCCTTGTATTGTCATGTAAAAGTAGAACATCCGCTATTGCTTTTGTTGGGCGAACTCGATGAAGACTTAAGTATTTTAAGGGTGATCATGTATTAAACTCAGTTTATTGTGCATCCCTGCTCCAGAAAGTCTCTGCAGCAACCGACATGCCGCTTCGCTTTTCATCAGCCAACAGTGCTTACCCTTCAGCTTCGTTCCAAGACAAATCCATCGCAGAACAGTGCTGAAATCCAGTGTTTCATAACCATATACATTTTTCAGTTATTCATGAATTCGAATAGGCGTTTCATCTTCCACATTTAAGAATTAAATCACAGAACGCTGTTTACTAAGTACGTCCATTTCAAACATTTTCAAGGGGGCGTAGTGCTTCCACATTTTGACTTAGGAAGTTGTTACTGCAGTGGATTAAAAAAGAATGTCTATGAAAATGAACCAAATTCAATACTTTTACAAAATTTATTGAGCCACTCTCGTATATAACAGAGCTTTTCTTCAATCCGCCACTACCTAATATTTAGCCATAGAGAAAGCTCCCACAGGCACCTCTTAGTTTACTTACTACATAAGGATGATCCTGAAACAGGCAACTCCCTTTTAATAGCATAAGAATGGGAATATGGAAGGTAGAGCCCCGGGGCTATTGGGCACAATTCTCACGCCATTCCTAATGACGGGAGACTAGTTTTCTGTGGGGTCGCAGCATTCCCTTCTCCATGTCACCTCCAGTTTTAGGAGGCAGTTGGCTGGCTGATCCAATGGGATCAGCGGACAACTCTTACCGTATGACCTTGGTCTTCGACCCCAGTACATACACCTCCTAAAATAGATGATGATGCCTCGACATGTGAGAACCTTGAAACCCAGAGAATACGAGGTATTACCAGCGCAGTCAGGTAAGCCCCGCAGTCAATCTGGAGAGAAATAACTGTCAAAGAAAATTTCTAGAATGTAGCGCCGCATATCAGCTTTGTTTGATACAGAGTTAACATTTTTTATTTATTTTTTGTAAATTTTACCAAACTTCTTTTGTTGTTCGTATAATTAACGTTAATTTTAGAGTTATTTTTTAATTACCTTATATTCTGAATTCAGTATGGCAATTGTATTTTCTATTAGAATGACATTGCTTACTTACTTGAGTAATATATATATATATATATATATTTATAATTTTTCTTTTCTAATCATGGGTGTAATTAATGTGTAACAAATATTTTAAAATAATCTTATAGGCAATCCGGCTACTAGCTAGATGTGTCTACTACGGCTCAAACGTTTTTCCAATTAATAATAGTAAGTTCTATGAAATACTAATAGCAATACTTAGTCATAGAATTCTGTATTTTCGCTAATACATATAAGCAAGTACAATTTTGATATTTATTGAATTCAACACATTTTCTATTTTATTTCGTCCTACGAATTTCCAATTTCTATTTATGTACCATATTATAGAATGTGACCCTTTATTCTATATATTTTTTTAGTTCTGTCTAATTTTATCTCTTGGTGAGATCTAGAAGTAGTTTATGAGCAGTATATATGCGTAAATAACTGAATCAAATTAAATGGTTACCAGAATAAGTATGAACGCAGAGTTCGACGTTTAATGTTGATGATGCCTTTAGTTGAAGAGGATTGCAAGAAAAGGAAGAACTGACACTCGAAATGACGTTATCACAATTGCGACGATCATGTGTCAGTAGGATTTCTACAGAATTAGCAAGGCATCTTGTTTTTGATTTGGCCCTGTTTCAACATTAATTTTTGTGCTCAGAATTCATTAGTTCAGATTGTCCTTGAAAATTATGTAAGTATGTATTATAAGACTTTTCGAGCGTTATATGGCGTGCAGAATGGAGCTTCGTGTCCTTTCTACAAGAGACGCTTATAAAGGTAAGAGAATTATTTTTCTTCGTGCTCATTCTGAGTCATAAAGTGACCCACAATTTGTCCATTATTCTCGTAAGAATGTAATCAAAGAGGCCTTTAGAATCTCTCTCCGCCCGCGACAGCGAGGCTATAAACACTGCCAGACGCAATACAAAAAAAATATATACCTTCCTCCACCTCCCTCCGGAGGGGAGTGTGAATGCAATCAGAGGTCTCTTATGTAAGCGAGGCACTCTCTCGTGAATCCCGCCTAATTCCCTTGAATGGCCAGCGCGACGCGGCGCGACGCGACGTCGGGAGATCTACCTCCTGTGACGTCACTCATCGGAACGGATGTTTGCCTTCATTCGTTGTCCACAGTTCCTCCTTCCCCTCTTCTCCTGTCCCAAATACGGGAAATTGGTTTGGGAGAAAACATTCCGCAAGTCATGCACTTTCATGAGTCTCGGGAGTGAACGAAGAACAAACAAGGCCTGCATTCCTCCTCGTCTGCCTACCTACTCCAAACACGTCCTTGTTGTCGTGCTAAGTCTGCTATATTTAAAGAAATTTGTTTACCTTCCATTGTAACTAAATAAGTTGAATATTACAAATTCTCATGTGGATGACTGACATTTTTATGAGGTTTCAATCATGTCTCAACAATTAGGTTAGGATGGCGTCGACCTAAGCTCCAATTATTTATATTCTGGACGAATTTCCTATTTCGAACTTAAAAATAACTCGATTATTTCCCTCATAAACTTAAGGCACTGAATTTGCTGTTACTTTTATGGTAACTACACCTTCCATTTCTATTAACAAATCAAAGACTTTTTAGTAATTGTGCCTTTAAATTACTTCGTTATCAGACGATATATATATATATATATACAGTCGTTACAGTGCAAGTAATGTAGCGTCATATGGGAAACAGCGGAATAACAAAGGGTGTTAGATTGCGAAGGGATATTTTGAAGGAAGCTGAGTAATTCTGCTACTTGGGCAGCATAATAACTACGGATGGTTAAAGTATAGTAGACATAAAAAGTAGGAGAGCACAGGCAAAAAAGACTTATGCGAAAAAAAAGGTAATATAAGTGTGAATATTAGGAAATCATTGCTAAAACTGTTCGTATGGAACGTGGCGTTATATGGGTGCAAAACTTGGACGGTAAGACTTGCAGAATGGAAAAGAATAGAAGCCTTTGAAATGTGGTGCCATAGGAGAATGCTGAAAATCAGATGGGTGGATAGAATCATTAACGGGGAAGTTCTAAGCAGAATAGCAGAAGAGCAAACAATATGGAGGACGTATTAGGAACTGTTGGTCTTCCGACGGGGTGAGAGTAGGCATTGGCCACGACGTTTCGATGACGTTCACTGTCTGATTCAGATATCACTTGATAACGATGAACGTCATCGAAATGTCTTGACCAATGCCTGCTCTCACCCGATTGGAAGACCAAGAGTTCCTAATACATAAACCTGCGATCTTTGTTAATATGGAGACAAAGAGAAGGGATAGATTAATTGGGCACGTTTTCAAGACATAAAGGTTTGTAAAATTAGCATTAGAGGGAATTGTGTGGGTTTGCATCTGACCAGTCTTGGGACTGAATAGCACAACAATAACAGTTCGACTTTAAAATAAGCTTGTCCATTAAGACTGAAATGTAGTCAAATTTTTAATATTTCAATTTTTTAATGTTTGGAGGGGAAAATGGTGTAGATCATGTACTCTTTGTTCTGTAACCAAGTCAACAATTTATTACGTTGTTGTGTAGTCAATATTTATTATTGGAGTTGAGGCATGTAGTAGTTACTACTAAAAGTAAATATTTGAATACACGTGAAAATCAAACAAACTGCTATTGATAAAAATGAGTAATAAATAATAGTATTATAGAAGAGGTAAATGGTATCACAGAACTAAATTGTCACACTGAAAAAGACTGAAAGACATTGTGCCTGATCCCTGAGAATATGATTTAAATGTAATACATTTTTCTTTTAATATAATAAACATATAATTAGTAATACGCTTCTTGTAATGACTAGTCAAAAACATGAGTTAATAATTCAGTTCCCAGCAATATTAGTATTGATTGGGATGAAACAAAAATTCTCGATATTGAACGCAGATTAGGTCAATTTCTGAAATATTATATATTTAATTCATCAATTCTACTTAAATTTAGAGTGATAAAAATCTCTTGAGTAACCTCTATGACATAATTTTATTATTGATAATGTATTATTTTTTCAATCTGATTGACTTGTGTTAGTTCTTAAATATTTATGTATTACATCATATCAGTATTTTCTGACGGCACATTTTATTTTAATTTTACTTTGTATTTGGACTAATTATGATTTAAATAATACAAACATTTGTTTAATTTCATTTTAAAATTGTGTATAGTTTCGTATACAGACAAATGTACATTACGTTCCCGTAACAAATATCTAAATTGTTTTGATAAATATAATTATTTGACGTTTTAATTGTTTTTTTAAGTAAATAGTTGGTAAGTCAGAATTTTTTTTATAAAAAAATTAACTAAACATTGTTGTGTTCTTAATTCAGGACTTCATCAGATAAAGATTGGAGTTGGAGTATTTTAAGAGGAATGAAATGTTGCCCAGTTCAATAAATATCTTCCACAAGTAATTTTTATGTAAAATTAATGCATTGTTTTCTTTAAAATAGCATCTTGTTGGTAAATATATCACGGAAGAAATGAGAACTATTTCCCCTCACACAATTTTTTTTCCATCGACCCACCATATTTTCGTTCCACAATAATAAATATGGAACATTGTGGTGCAGACGATAAGGTAATCGTCCAGATAGAGTGGAAACTTCTCAATGGGACAGGTGGAAAATCCGGAATAGCCGTCCACTCACTTTAATTCAGGTCGTGACATGGCCCTAAGCAGCAGCAACATAGAAATGTGTCCTATCTCTCTTTCTTTCTTCTCTCCACGTCATGCGGCATGATTCGCCTCAAATGGGTGCCTCTCTCCTTCCTAATGTTACGATTCAGTCACGACTTTAATAGAATCGCTAATATCCGCCGACAACCCAGGTGACTTCGTGATCTCTTCCCGTTTGCTGTCTCGTGATGTCGACTAGACCAAATTTCCTCCTCTAAAGCGCTTCGTGATCGTAGTTCTTTTGTTTGTTTCTTTTATCTCCTGTCTGGATTGCACTTTCAAATTGATGGGAATAGAATCTATGAGTAGTAATTTTATTATTTTCTATTACGTTTATTTTATAAGAAATTTAGTAGTCAAAAAATTAATAGTACACAACCCTTTACACAGTCTCCAGTATTTTTTTCTCAGTTAAATATCATTCCGCATAGTTATAATAAATCTTTAAAAATTTCATTTAAAAATTAAATGAACACATCTCAATAAGATGAAATTGGAAAAAACTTTATTTCAAATGGAAATCCTATTCATACATGCATATTGGTCGGACTATGATGAAAGGTTCCTAAATGAAATAAATAAATATTACAGAAGACTTTGCAAAATGAATTTTTCACTAATAAATATATCGTAAATAGTCCATTACTACCGAATAAAATATTCTTTAAAGGATAAATCATTAGGCTATTAGAGGATGATAAACGAAAACAGGTTTTCAAGTAGAGAATGTAGATTTTCCCGCTGAAAGAGTGAATATAAAATTGGTTGGGTTTCTGCCCGGGTTATATCGATTGTAAAACACAACGTATCAATAGTTACCTGATCACGATGACAGACATAGCTACCTAAACGTTGTATATTACAATAGATATAACCCGAGTACAAACCCGAGAACTTTATATTCAAGTTTTCAACTATTAATATGGTAAGTGAAAATCGATAAACAAAAAAAATAAGACGATTATTTGAAGACGATGCACAAGTAAGTACGATTGATTGAATTGGCTGGAATACTGTAAGAAAATGAAATATGTCTACAAAGAAATTCAGAGGATACATTGAATAATTTAGAAATAGTTACAAAATATTTAAGAGGCCATAAATGTTGCTTTCAAGAAGCAAGAAATTATTAATAAAGAGTAAAATGCATGAAACTTAAATTAATGTTCATTGACATGGAAATACTAAATAATAAGAAACGACTTTTCCCTATAGTAATCGAAGAATTACTCTATATAGTTGCCTAGGAAAGTTCTTGGGCACAACAGTAATTAGGTCATAATGTTTTGACTTCGTCTAACAGGTGATGCCATATTTAAATTATTTTTATTGCATCAGATTGTCAATTAACAATAATGAAGTCCCGTATGACTGGGAAATGCGATCGTAGTACCTACATACAAAGTGGATTCGCGATCTGAAACTAGTAACTACAGGCCGGTTAGTCTGACTTCAGTGGTATGCAAACTGTTGGAGAGATTATTAGCGGAGTATTTACGTAGGCAATGGGACGAAACAGGGTGGCTGCATAGTGGGAATCACGATTTTAGGCGAGGATATTCATGCGCGAGTCAGTTAGGAACAGTCTGTCAAGATATATCTGATGTGATAGATGAGGGAGGAAGAATTGACTTTTCAAAGGCTTTTGACCTTGCACCGCATCATATTCTCTTAGTGAAATTGGGAAAATTGGGCATTGAGAAACGCGTTTTAAACTGGATTCGCGAGTTTCTGGATAACAGAAAGCTCAGTGTTCGGATAAATGGAGAAATATCTGAACCAGTTGAAGTCACGTCAGGGAAGCGTAATCGGGTCACTAATGTTTTTAGCATTTATAAACGATTTGGCGAGAGGAATTGAGTCTCACAAAAGGTTATTTGCCGATGACTGTAACATTTACAACAAAATTGGAAACGTCTAAGATGCAAATATTCTTCAACCTGATCTAAACAGAATTCAACATTGGTCGGACGGAAATGGGATGAAAGTAAACGCGGCAAAATGTAAATTGATTGTATTTACAAAAATGAGAAACGTTTTTCAAGTTGAATATAAATTAGGGATGAAAATATATTACAAGTAGACACTTGTAAATATCTGGGCGTAACTTTGAGCAAAGACTTAAATTGGGGAGAACACATAAATTCAGTAACTGGGAAAGGGTGAGTCAATAGAATACTGCGGAAAAGTACCCGAAAGACCAAAGACATCGCTTATAGGTCTTTGGTTCGGTCTATCCTTGAGTATGGGGCGGTGTGTTGGGATCAGATACACGCGTTGGACAGGGTTCAAAACCGGGCAGAAAAAGCAAATATTTCTAGAGGCACGTGTATGGTAATCTGGAGGAGAAAGAGGGCCAGACTTTGTGCACTGTACCGGTCTGAAGTCATATCAAAACTCGTATTCATTTACCGACAAATGTAGCGAGAAATGATCATGCATTTAAAATTAATCAGAGAAGACAACGAACGGACGTGGGTAAATAATCCTTCGTAAATAGGACCATAAAAGACTAGAATGATTTGCCTGCAAGTCTACTAGCGACTTTTCCGAAAAGAGTTAAATTATTTAGGGACAAAATTAGGGACATGGTTTAACTTAATTTATTCAGGCTTAGAATTAGTGTTAAAGTATTTGTATATTGAATGTTTATATTAGTATAATTTTTTTAACTTATATTCCTTTATTGGAATATTAAATGTATGTTGCCACCGGGCTCAGCCCATTGTAACGAAATAAATCTATCTATCAAACCCGAAAGTTTTTTCGTTGCCTGTAAAAGTTTTTGGAGTTATAAAGTACTCATGTAACTAAAATTTTCCAATATGACAAACTTTCTACTACAATAATTTATATTTTTCTAATGTCAAATTTCATTAAATGGGCAACATATGAGGCTGTTTATGATTAAATTTTAATTTGACGCCTATTGTAGATTCAGTTTTCGAAAGGAAAAGTTTTTAAAAGTTTCATCCGCATACGGTTTCCAATATCCCGTGGGGAATCTTTATGTGTCCCATATTTGTGATATTATGAAGTATTCCGTTGCTGTACTTTAAGGGAGGTAGTTCGGTTGCGAAGAACGCTGATGGCGGACGCTGGCTTCGTCTTTGTAAGTTCATAAGCCGCGTCAGGTGGTCACGATATTAAATTCCCCACGACGTCGATCTTCGTAGCAGCGCGAAGCAGAGGCATAAGGCAGACGAAGGAATACCATGGCAAAGATTGCTCGCTCCACCTGGACCCCAGGCATCATATCGACGTTCTTAAAGAAAACTTCCCTCACTCACTCTCTCTCTCTCTCATCCTCCCTTAACAAAGTCGACGAACGTAGATATAAATACTTCCAACGTTCAGCCTACGGAATCTCCTTTGTAGTAATTAAATGAATTTTGCGAGCAACAGTACAATCTAGAGAAATACAGCGGTGATATCCTCTCAAATATAATTCTCGTTTCAGACTGAATGATATAAAACCAACTGTCTGTTCTTATTAATTATTTATTGAAACAATTAGGAAATACGTACTCTAGTAAATGTGAGACCAATTTCACTAATCTCAACGATCTAAATAAAATCCAACATTTAAAGATATACTGATTTCTTCGTTTCTGAACGGGCTTATAATCCTAAATGCAATAGCTATTAAATTTATCGTCAAATACACCTGGATCGACGATCTTTTAATATTTTAATTCTCTATGTAAAAAATTAGGAAATAATTACTAAAAATGTTCGTATGGAGTCCAAAACTCAGACTGTAGGAGTTGGAGAAAGGAAAAGAATAGAAGCTATTGAAATGTGGTGCTATATAAGTGTGCTGAAAATCTGTTGGGTGGATAAAGTAACAAGAAGAGAAATGTGCAAAAAAAGAGGAGAGAGAACAATATGGGGGACGTTGACCAAGAGAAGGGATAGATTAATAGACCACGTTTTGAGACATGAGAGTCTTCTAAAATTAGTATTAGAGGGAAGTGTGTGGGGGGTAATAATAGAAGAGGGAGGCCAAGTCGCGTTAACGCATTGGCCGTTTGCGAAATTGATAAAGTTCAAATTTGCAATGGATTATTTTTACATATTGTGGTTAGATGTCTTCAGATAATCATTTTAGGCTGTAAATTATAAATGGCTGCTGGCGTCGAGTAGAAATCCGATTTGGAGTGTACGGCTACAGTTGTGTACGGGACAGTCGAAGAGGACGTGCGGTATTGTCATGGTTTCCTTTTATGTGTCGCATGCCGGCCGTAGTGATCCGGAAATTAAAAAAGAGTGGATGAGGTAGGCGTGAAGATGCGTTGATGTGTCCAGCCTATCTTGGTAACATTCCAAAACTTCCTGGTTTTGTAGTTGAATTCCATTTTTTCTCCAGCTCTTTGCATCTCAACAATCTATAATCCTTGCTGGGACAGACTACTGCAGTTTCTTTCCTGAGTGTCTTCCATTTTAGCGAGGAGATTTACCCTGTCCCCCACATGTAGGCTATCGTGATTTGGTTATCATCGTTGCTAATTTTTGTTATACTTTCCCTAATTCCATTGGTGAAGCTGTATCGGACCACCATTTTTGTTAATGTACTTTGAGTCTGTTAGGACACAGTTCCGTAGCCATAAATATGCCTTCCTTTTCCTTCAGTCTTCACATATTTCAGTAACGAATTGACAAATATTCTTGACTGACGGCGCTGTACAGTACGTACTATTGATCTTAGCCAACAGTAATACATAGGTGAAATATAACTATGGACAAACGAAAATTCTCTACAATGACGTGAGTCGACTGCCTGGGTTCGATGTATTTTGACATTCAGTATTCACTAGTGCGTTATAGCCCACGACTAAATCATTGCACTAATGAAATGTAAACTTAAACTGTGGTGGATAATTAAGAAGCACAGACGCAAAGAGATGAGATCTAGATAGACTTGAAGAGTTAACTTAAAAAAAATTGAGATGGCGCACTTTCTGACCTTTAATTGAGAGGATGAGATAAAAATACAGCGTTCGCAGATATAAAGATGGGAGGGGACGGGTAATTTGGGGAGTTTAAGGCGTCTCTGACACGTGCGACTCTAAAATCCGCCATCATAAAGGCCGTGGAGGTTTCGCTCCAGTTTCTTCGTCAACGACGACAACGCTATTACCGTGCGCCCCCGAGCGGACTATGGTGTCACTTTAACGTGAATAATGAGTCCACGTCAAGGAACATTACCGGAAGAGACTACGTCTCTCATCTTTTTCTTTCATTATTTTTTGCGGCACCGCAGCCACGCGTGCGTCATCACGTTCAGACGTATAATTTTGCTTTTCCTTTTGCAATATACGAAGCATATCCAAAGTGTTCAATTATTTGCTAGCTCTTCACCCTTCAAACGAAACTCGTCTAAGACGCAGATTTTAACGTACAACGCGCATTGCAGTCGTAAAATTAATTAAAAACTCATTAATATACCTGAAATGTTCGCATTCTCGGACAGTAAAGGTTTCTATGACAACTGTTTTCTTTTTTCATCTACCAATCCTAATTAGTATTTCTTGTACACAAGTGCCAACTAAGGTTACACACGGCTTCAGCCATGGAAGTTTAGTTTATTAAAGGCAACAAACCATAGATGTTATCCTGCGTTTCTTCAATAAGAATTACTGGTTAAAATTTACTACAAACTAGATGAGCGAATTGAAACATAATCTTTTCGTTTCGCCTTCATTATGGGAATTATTAGGATAATCAATAAAAAATAACTATAAACGTTTACGGATACAGACATTTAAACATGACTATACATTTCAAATTTATTCATTTTTATATATATTTTTTTGAAATTATTAATTACAAATCTTAGGATTCTATACAACCAAATTTATAATAATATTGAAGATCATTGAAGAAAATTTTAGATTAAAAAATTAATAACATTAAAACATATGTTTACAATGCTCAATGATTAATAACGATAGTCGAATCAATTTTCTGGCCACTGTTAAAAATGTTCAGTCAGTTTTAGAATTAATATAAATAAAAGGATCCGTTGCACCTGTACTATAAAATATAGTTACGTACAAAATTAATCACCAGTTAGCGAATCACAGTAAGAAAACTTACTAAGGCTTCTAAATAAATTGAAGGGGTTTGCTCGTATTGCATTTCGTTTAGTTTCTGAGACCTTTGGAAAGGCTTCATGTTGTTCCTGGTCCCTTCGCAAAGGCTTCATAGCTCCCGATAACTCGATTAATAAATAGTAGGGATACTCCCACACACTTGGAGTTATGCTCCATTTTACATATTTATATCAAGTTTTGTCCTTGTTAATACTAAATTAACCCTTTCAGTTTTAAATGAAGTACTAGTCTTGGCGCAATATCATAACAATGCATAAATTATACTTCCTCTCCAACCCTAAAAATGATATTTAATCTGAATACTATAGTGTTAAACCTGTCATTTGTATATAAGATTTCGTATCAATAAAAATTAATAAAATCATTACTATTTTAATAAGTTAACATAGACAATATAAACGTTAATTATTAGCACATAGCAATGAAATTTTTAAGATTTACCTTATATTTATACTATTATTTGCCTACATATAAAAATTATTCATCACAGTCTTAATATAGGCATAATATTTACACGGTAAAATAGTACTCAATATTGTACCCACATGTTCTATAAATTGTCAACGTTAATATTTCTAACACTATTTACATTTTTATGAAAATTAATACTCTGTAAACGTTTATAGTTCCTGTAGGTATTAAATATAATTTTTTCTATTAGTCCTCTTCACTCCCTTTGTCGGATAAGGCCGAAATGTTTGCGAAACTCTCCTTTTTCATAACGCGTTCTTGATTTCTATTTTGGCCAGCGTATCGGTTCCCTTCAGTCTTAACCCCAGCTTCTTTTAACCATGTCACACAAACATCCATGCCGGATGATGGAATTCGAAAAGAATGTCTCAGGTTTTATGGTATATAACACAGTTTAATTTAGTCTATTTGCAACAAATATCATGAAATTCAAAGTAAAATAGTCTAATTTTTACTGAAATTTTCAATATGTGCAGCTTCAGGTATATTTATTCAACCCAAAATCCAATTATTCTGATACTTTGGATAATAAGTCCGGAGTAACAGAAGCTTTTTCATTCCTGTGGGTAAACGAACCTGAAAATTAAAAAATGGTAGTTTTCAGGTTTATGCTAGTAGTTCGACGCCTTGAATGAAGGCCTCACCTGGTCACTTCTTCTTGTCCTCCCTCAGAAGTCCGCAGTGCGATAAATAATTAAGAGTTTGCTTTCGTCACTGGCGTATGCGATTATCTAAAACTATTTGAGTTACTCTTTAATTGTTCCGTTGTAACAACAATCTGCAAAGCTTACAGTAAATACTATTAAATTATAAGCGGGGCATTCTTTTCTGTTTCCCTGGTGTATTGTGTGTTTTTCGATCACAGAAAATAGAAATTTCGGAAACCGAATGGATCAAATAGTATTAAAATTATTGCATTGTCTACGATATGTAGATGAAATTATCGTATTACACGAAAGCGTAAACGAATTATAAAAATTATTGAGTAATTTTTTGCTAAATTTAATTGAAAATATAACTGACACAGGAAAGTACAGGTAATGCGTTTGAAGGAGTTTTAAGGATGATAAAATAACAGAACAAGTAGGTAGACAACGATGATGTCATTTCAGCACTGTATAACAAGAAATAAAATTCAGAGGATTTAAGTATTAATTGGTGTTTAGATTCATAAGAGCGTGGCAGTAATCTTGTGTTTAATCACCCAATAGAAAATGCACTTAACTGCAATTGTGGTGAATGAATATATTGAAAAACATTCCGTAAAATTTCCATTAGTGACGGAGCTGCTAATGACGTAACTGGCCGAGCCTATTCAAACATTAATAATCGAGCTGGAGTGGAAGTCAGAAAGCGACGGACGTGAACGTTTTAATATACCCGTAATTATTGCTTACATTTCTTGTGTTATTGAAAATTAATTAACGGGAAACTTGAAATGTACGGATGTAACTGCCTTGCAGAGGAAAGCGAGTGAGGAAGCCAGAGAGAGTGATAATAATGCGAGTTTATTTAAGAGGAGAATGGCAGGCAAAGTTGACGTCTTGTTGACAGAGACGAAGCGGAGATTGCAGGGAAAATTTACGAGAACAGAAGTGACATAGTGCTGACATCCTTATTCTATGTTAACTCCGTCTTACTGTCTGCAAGTTCATTAAACTGTTGTAAACATAATTACAAATGATTAATATACTTGAACATATGCTCAATTACTTCGAAATCTCTCTCTCTCTCTCTCTCTCTCTCTCTCTCTCTCTCTATATATATATATATATATATATATATACTTGATATGTGAAAATAAATCAGTATACCTTTTCCAATACTGTGGTGTTACTCTTGATTACACCGACAATATATTTACAATAATAAGGAAATTATAAAAGAAAAAATAGTTAACTTAATATAATTAATTTAATTATGATAATAAGATCGAAACTGTGGTAATAAAATATAAAATTATTTACAAAACAATAATATAACTCAAACTAAATGTTTCAAAAATTAAATTAACGAATAAAATGTATTATCAGTTTGGCTATGTCGGTAAAACAAAAAGAATCTATGCAGCTCTTAAACGGCTGCTCTCGAGAATGCGGGTGAAAAACGATATTATTGAAATAAAAACAATCGCGCTTCAAACGAGAATGGTTTTCAAGGAAAAACCTGGTAAAATGCCACTGCTGGATGTTGACGCCTGGTGACGTTCTTCGTTCCTATTCGTACGCCGGCTGCTCCTCTGCTGCTATCACGTCTTTTTCTGATTAAGATCCTCTAGCACCTCTCCTTCAAATTAAATCCACATCAAATGTTATCTATTTATTTTCTGTACTCCCACCAATAGAATCTCTCTTCTCGAAACGTGCAGAAACTAATTTTATAAATGTTGCTTGTTCTGCATCTGCTTCCTCTCTCTGCGCCTCTCTCAGACAGACTCCCTGCACCAACTGGCCCACAAATTCCAGGCAGACTCTGCTCCATCTGCTCAACAATACACTCCAGGCAATAAATAATGTCGTAATCGGCGAGGTTTCACCCCGACGTGGCTTGACGACCATCCTCGCTTTCGTCTTGGTAGAATATTAAACTAAATTATTTTTGCTTTACCAATCCAATGCAGGGCACTTGAGTCACCACAATACTTTCCTTAGTTTATCTATAAATAAATACATTAAACTTTCTTCCGTAGAGAACTAATTCCTTGAGAAACAATAAACTTATTTGGACCGTAGATACGATACATACGCAAATTGGTTTTATACACTAGAAAAATAGAAAAATTGTTAAAAAATATTCGTATATGTTTGAAAAATAAATGGTTATTTGTATGCTTAGATACGAAAAATAAGATAGGTACATAAATGATACCGTACTTTAACAAAATTCTGTACCTTTTGTTTCGTTCTTTAGGGTAAAATAAAAATAGCTATTTGTCCAAGTTCCGCGCGAACGAAGTCGCGTGTAGAGCTAGTATACAATATATATAGTGGAGTAAACTGTAATTTGTCTTATTACAAAAAAAATACATAACAGAAAACGGTAATCGCGAACCGCGTGATCCAGAGGGAGATGGCCAGCGTCGAGCCAAGGCACATAAGCTTTTGAGCCGAGCATGAGACCTTCAGGGGTCTTGGCTTTAGTTAATTAATTACGGGAGAGGAAGTTTTATTTATTAATTAAACAAGGACTTAAAAATTCAAACAATTTAATTAACAAGATAACTTCCGGCCAAAGCTGACACACACCTACACTCAATAACCCTACAACAGTAAAACATTTGATCTGTTTTTGGGGATCCTCCGCACACAATAAGACGGGTCGCCGTACTCCACCGCAATTTTACTACAGTAACTGAGCGGCTACAATAACTGGGCCCGATTTTACTTAATAAAAATTCACAAAAAGCCGTTTCTTGTAAACGATGTCCCCATAAAATGGGGACATCGTTTATCTACTGAAAGACTTTCAGATAATCTTTGGCCTGTCACATCTGAACCACGTTTTGTAACATTTTTACCTGCCTTGTTTGTTATACAGTGCAAATTATGATCGCTTTGGAGTATTTCATTAACATTTTAATGTAAATAGAAATGATTATGTCTATTTAGGTTTTATTATACCCGGGCACAAAATCAATTCATTGAAATGTAAATGTGTGTATAAATGACAAATTATGTCAATCAAAATTTCCAAAACCCTTCCTTATGAACTACAGATAGTTACCAACTTTAGATTTATGAATAAAGTTAAGACTTTTCTCACTAACAGTTGTATACATTCCATTGCTGCAGCACTGTGAAGTCTTTGATTTGTTTACTTTTCTGCGTACGTAATTCTATATACACTATATGTAATACTTTTATTTTTAAGGTGACCTATGCAATAAAATTATTAATATTATTGGTTTGGATGGTGTCATAGTTTCCAGGACATTTATCTGTGAATGTTAAAGTTTTTAGAAATAATTTTGTCCCTTTGCAATGCGTTGATCAATACAGTACACATTAATACATTGTGGCAAACACATTTTAAAAGAAGCGGCGAAGATTTAGAATAACGGGAAAAGAATACGCATATAAAAAGAAACTGGATGATGTGTCAATGAGATGGCTTTCCATCGCAGATATCGTGAGCTAAATCTCAGCTGAGGGTGGTGTTACTTTTTACGACTGGGGAAGATATCTCTCCACGTCGTCCATTAAGACGAGAACGTAAAGCCGGTAGTTTAGCACCATTCGTAAAGTACCCATTACTGATTTCCAAGCTAAATTTTCTGAGGAACATCTTCGAGACCAACCTTCGCATCCAACTCAACAATTATACTTATCCTTTAAAATATGTGTCTACATTCTTTATATCCTAAACGTCTACCCTCGTTAAACTTTCACTTACGAAAACAGTTGTCACCCCGCTCCCTAACTTCACACAAATGTAATCGGTTTCACACGTCAAGTTACAAAAACCTAACAATGTCGCAGTTTTCAATGAATATAAAATCAATTATTTCCACAAACGAACTAAATAATTTGGTGGAGCTAAATTGAAGACCTCAAAATATCGAATTGGTTCAACGTAAAATGAATTCATTAGAATATTTAGCAATGGAACGAATTTTAGCCTCAAAGTACTAATTAACTAATTTCTTAACATTTTTATTAATTTTAAAGATTAATTATTTCGTAGTTAATTAGAGTGAGCTCAAATGAACCGTATAATATGAAATTCAATTCATTTTCTCTTCGAGGAAAAGACTCTTTGAATCGCCTCTAATCTGTTTCCAGATTTAACGTTAACAAGTTCTTATAAAACAGGGGGAAGGATACTTGAGACGTATTTCAACATAGATCAATAAGTGACATTATTATTCTGACGACGATTTTGTAACAGAAAACAAAACAAGTTTTCATTCTCGACGGAGGAAAGAGAAAGATAACTTTATTTCGTTAATGTTGAAACACATTTATAAATAATCTGTTTCATCCTCCATATTATCCAGTTTTTTTCAAACTTAATATACTTAGTCCCATATACTGGGTACAGAAAACTTCAATATGTTATTCAGTAGCGGTTTCTGAGAATATTAGTATAAAAAATTAATTAATTCATCTTTAACTCAATTATATTTTATTTTATATCTGTTACTTTGCATTATATATATAGGAGATAAAAATATTTTTTGATTAAATATTTATTTAACATAATTAGTATTACGTGATTAGATTGATCAACGCGTACACGATTCCAGGCAATATAACAATTGTTATCCGATAATATAAATTTCTTTTGCTCAGTAAAGTGTTATTCTTTGGCTACATGAGAGATTTCATGTCTGTATGATTTACAAATTTTATCGGTTAAGAACAATAAGATTTTCCACGTAGATATAAAACAACGACAGACATTTTGGTATCGTTCAGTAGATTACTAGACAATTCTTTTTATCTTCAACATAAGAAAGAAACACTGTATATAAATAGATTGAAATACTTTTCTTAATAACATTATTTAGGAAGTTAAAATTTGGAATATGCGGGTTCATATGACGCATGTATTTAAAAATAGAACAAGAGATGGAAATCAGTACTTGAATTGGGTAACTGCGAAAGGTTTGCCAACTTGTAATGGGAGGAGCTGTTTTCTTTCATATTCAATCTTGTTGCATTCAGGACAGGTTGCTCATTTTCTCCCACCGAAAGCGTACAGAGGAGAGTAGAATATAATATATAAGATTACTAGGGATGTTAGACGTAGCAGATATTGAGATCTGAAGAGATAGGATCCGAACCAAGAACAAGTACGCATAGAATGAGTAATTAGTTTGATGAGAGAAAAGAATCTCATCTTCATTAAATTGAAACTGAATGTTTTCGTATCTAAAACATCCTTTTGTTTTCTTTGCTCTGTTCAAAAACTTTTTGGGTCCATTGTTATGTTCTTTTCCTGTAACGAGTTTTGTCCGCTCTTATTTCGGTTCTTTTTTATTATATTACGTGCACAAGTTCTGTCCTTGTTATAAGACAAGTAAATGCATATATTATTTTAGTTATGCGGGCTTTTACCCATCCACTTATTTCGCATGGCATCTCATATTTTATATAATCACTGAGTATTAAGTTCGTGTTCTTTTGGGTATTCCTCCTACCTAGAATTTTGTTCTATTTATATTTATGTTATTGTACATCATTTAATTATGAAAAAAATATTATATTATCAATATTGATTCGAATATATTGTGGTGCTAGTTATGAATTTGGACTTATTTAATGGAGAAGGAGGGGAAGGTAATTATGATGAGCTGTGTACGCGATAAAAAACGTATAATTTTTATATTTAAATTAAGGGAAGGTTTTGAATAAAAAATATTTGTATATGATTAAGAAAAATCATTTAATTAATCTGGAATTTAAATTGATACTTGCTAACTTTATCGGGAAGATGCATTATTATCTCAGGGAATATCAGTGGGTGAATTATGAAAAGTGGGGAGGGAGGGGGGTTGAGAGTAATTTATAAAGAAAGGATCAGAGGTGAAAAAAAAATATAAGTTTTTACAAAAAATAAAAAGACGGCCAATAAGTCAGCATATAAATTTATCACTATTTATTCCAAAACGACTTTTCATCTTTCTTTTGAGATTTACTCGGGTGTACTACAAACATAATATTACAAGAAATTATATAAGGGTTCTATGTTACAATTTTTTAACTTACATATAAAAAATAGTTCAAAGCTTACAAATTTAGCAATTCATCATATTTACTCCTTGAATTCCTCAGCCGAAAAGATTATTGAATGTACAAGTGAAGAATTACATGTGAGGAATTTAATTTATTGTAATATCAGGTATCACTATCGAAAGCGACGAAGAAAATTAAAATGTTTATTTATATTTGAAAACAACTATCTAATATTGGAAAGGTCCCCGTATTCAAATAGTTTTGATTACGAATTCGTAGTAATTCGTATCTTACAATATTTACTCGGGAGGCAACAATAATTGACCAGTTAGAGTGTAAATATGACAATAGTATTAAAATTGTTTTTTAAAAATTAAAATATATTAGAACTTTTCTGTATAGTAAAATAAAAATAATTTTGAGTATAAGCTGACCCAGGGTAGGAACTTTGCTTGGAAACCATTAAGTCAAAACTTTATATTGTTCTGTACCTCCTTTTTGAGATTGACAATAGAAGAGGGAAAGTTAAGGGAGTTGAAAGAAATAATAGCATACTAACAATAAAAAATATATTGCTAATTCTAAGTGGAACGCTTTGAATTAAGTGTAATTATTGAGTTTTATGAGTCACGTTAGTAATAGAAACAGTGTTCGTACAGTAGTAGTAGTAGTTAGTTTTTATATGAACTTGTTAGACGCCGTAAACAAATTTAATAGAGCTCCACGGAGAGTGTATTCTGATATTTACATTACTAAGGGATGAAGTAATTAATGAGTTCTAAATTTACTCCTAATTTAATTCTCTCCCCATCTAATCTCAGACTGCCCGACGTTTTTTATCTCTCTATTGTTCCCTTTACTACATTATACGAAAGAAACGATTTGCTTAACTTTTAGAAAATATGTGAACATTACAGAATGTTAAGAAATATACATTACGTTAACAAAACGAACTCGAATTAAAAAATTAAAAAGTTTAAGTAGCGGTAACTTAATAAGTTTGCATAATTACTAAATATAGATTATTTTTTATCGGCCTTTCTCAGTAACTAGAATATTTTTCATATACTTCATCTCAAGGAACTAAAACGTACTGAACGCTCCTAAATGTAGCTCAGATATGTATCTGCGTTTTGTTCATTAAAAAAAACCTATATGCGATACATCAATAGAAATATTTAACTTTGCAAACAATAGTAAAGGATATTCCTGTAGGCTGCAATGGAATGCGCAAGGGAATGTTACATTTGAAACGAATGGCGATGAATTTAGAATTTAATAGCGGGTAATAAGTATATTGGGCCAGTAATTTTCTGAATGAATAGAAACGTGGCATGCAAATGAAAGCAAAATTCCAGGTTTTCATAAACTTTTCTACTTTGAAATATTCAACACTAGTTACTTAAAAAGAATTCTGAAAAATGTTATTATTAATTGATCAGAGTGTAATTGAAAAAGATTTTTCTACCAATTTTGTTACCCATATTAACAAATTTAAATTGTATATTTTTACTCATTTCCAACTCTGTTTTATTTTTCACGTATGCTACATTTGAAATATTTCTGTGATTAAATCCCGTTCTTAAGCTTCAAATGTGTAAATGATGACTTGAAATCTGTAAGTATAACAATGTAATAGATTTTAACCCACAATAAATCGTTTTGTGTTACATAAGTATCAATTTTCGGACATGCAATATTAATTTATTTTTCGCAAGTAGATCCCTTTTCACCCTGGCGTAGTTAGATCAATTATTTCAATCGTAAAGTCAAGCGTAGGTGTAGCTCTTGGCGCGTCACCACGTGAACACTAATTTAAAATGGAATGGATTATGACCTTTTGTGCCGATGTAACTACCTTTCCCTTCCATATTTTTTTTGGATAATCTGTATGACATGTTATTTTTTTGTGTTGTCGTACGTTTCCGGTTCTCATATTTTTGTTTTCGTTCTTTTGTAAGCAGGTGTCGTTGCTCAACGGCGCCCACATTATTTTCCCTGTTGTTCTGTCTCTGGTGAGCCTAGCCAACGGGCAAAGTTCCACAAGACTTAGAACCTGTAACAAACGTGCGTGTTATCCGTTTGTCGGTTCTACCTGTTCCCTCTGCCAGTACTTTACTTAATGTCACGCCACGTTCCTAATGGTTTTGACTCTTTTGCTACGGTTATGTCTGTCATACACTCACAAACACACACACACACATACACACACTCACACAGCATTATATCACTGCCTCGTTATGATTTCGTAGTCATTTAATCACCTGATTCAAATCTAATTTAACCATGTTTTAAGTTTGGCGTATATTTTCTGAGGTTATGAGTCGTAGACTCATCTCGCTGTTCGAAGTGGATCAGCCGAAGAGGAGTATTTTTTAATGAACCTAGTCTGTGGTGTGGTGGGGTTTTGTAATCATTAATGTTAATAAAAAAAGTGTAATTCTTTTAAAAAGGAAAAAAAATTAAATTTTACACAATTGTCGTTAACAAAAGTACATAAAAACATCACGATAAAAAGAAATAACTATTGCATTTAAATTTATGGCCTGGCTACTTGATAAGCTCAAACGGAGAACTATAGTTTTATCTAGGGATCAAGTATGGGTTTTAATAAAAACTTGGTATCGAAAATTTACAAACACTGAAAATAGCCAGGGGCGAGAACAGTGAATTTTGTACACCACCGCTTGCAGATCCAGGTGTTCGGGATGATAGTGCATCTTGTCCTTGGTCAGGCTGTAGTAGCTGGCGTCTGTTTCTCGAAGTCGTAACGCCAACAATCAGCCATTGGATGCTGAAGAGAAACCTCCAAGTAATTTTTGCCGAATACACGGCAAATGTTGTACACTCGTGTGAATACTGATATTAAAACGAGAATTAGTAATATTGTAAAATGATGTAAATAAAGTAAAGTAACCGAAAATACTCTGTGCTCTTCCTTTTATTAATTTAGCTACGCCTTCGTCCGTCTGGCTGGGGTGTGTTGTAAATGGTCCTTCTAGCTTTCTTTTGGCGGCTCCTTGTTGTGGTCGCTCGTGTTTCTTAGGCATTGCTTGGGTCCTCCTTATTGTTGTATAAAGATGCACGTGTTGTTTATTCCAAGAGATGACAGTGTTTTCAAGTGATGAACTCAGGGCAGTGGTCCATTTTTTTAGTTGTCAAGGACTGACCTGCCAATCATTTACCAGCGTTCATTTCTGCTCTGCCGTTGGCTTGGTAATCAGCCCAGTTCGCAATATACATATATACAAAATATAAGTTCAATAAAAGTTACTAATATGTATATATAATATATGTGTGTGTGTTCAAACGCACATCACAGGGGATTGTCACCTTTATTTGATATCCAGCTTATGTGTTTCAGGTTTGTCTTGCAACACTTTTCTAATTTCTAGTCTTAATACTAACTTTTTAACCTCAGAATGCATTTTTGGGACCTTTGGTCAGTTTTGGAATCCATCATAAACTCCCTCTGAGGTAAAAATTATTAACGAGTTGCGTTTGTGGTTTGCTTTTTGTAAAATCGTTGGCTATTTTTATATAGTATTTTTGTATACTAAGTAAATGTTTGCGCACTGTAATAATTTATTTGACTGTAATCTCTTTGTCAACAACTGATTAAACAATCAGAGAGAGCGTCACCTTTTGAAAATGTACATTTTCAAGCTCCCTACATTGTGAGAGCTGATAATGATCATACCTACCGCGATGACTTGGTACCTTTATCGAGGCTCTAACTCAAATAAAAGTTTGAAGAAATATACAATACTGAGAGAGACAATCTTAGTACATATCTGCCATTTATCGTCGTTTGAAATTTCCGTACACCCTGCACCTCACCCCCAAGGATGGTATTAATGACTTATCTTTACAGCCCTTGCTTGTTTCACGGGTGCAAGGAACATGTGTACATAATTTGCCATGCGACACAAATATACACAAAATACTCAGAAAGAGTCAATTCTATTTATAAGGTCTGATTATTATGAAATAATGAGTACAGATACATATACATATCTACGAAAAATATAATTGAGTTTGTGCAGTCCGGGTGTTCATACTGTATAATTTAATCTGCTCTGAGATTTATAAAATATTTTCCATATCTATAAACTAATTAAAAATATTCGTTACTTATGATTATATAACGTAAAATAACATTTTATATAGACGAAGTTACTTTTTATTTGTTTTTATCGAATATCACCTGAATAAGCGACGTTTAATCTCAAGTGCGAGTCGCAAACCTCAATGAATTGCGTCGCGAATAATAAAACATTGTGCATAATCATTATTTAATTATATTTTTCTTACACAATTTTAATTATATTTAAACATCATTTAACGCTTAACAGCAATTTAATCATCTCGTTTGAAATTCTGCGAGAGTGAATATTCTATCTACTTTCAAGTTCTATATGTCTTTACGATAGGAAGCTTTTTGGCTTGAAAGGGGAGAAGGAAGGAACGTAAAACTTCAAAAAATCTATAGGAACCTTCTCTAGACAGGGGACTACAACACACAAAAATTTCAAGGTAATCGGATATATTGTATAGTAACGCATAAAATCCAACCTAGCAGTGCGATTGATTGATCCCGTAAATAAAGCGTGAAACGCGCCCGTTTCTCTGGTTTCTATCAAAGTTCTCACATGTCGAGACACCTTCATCTATTTTAGGAGGTATATGTACTGGGGTCGAAGGCCTTGGGCATATAGCAAGAGTTGTATGCGCATTCTATTGGATCATTCGGTCAACTACCTCCTAAAACTGGTGGAGACATGGGGAAGGGAATGCCGCGACCCCACAACAAACTCGTCTCCCGTCAGTCGAAATGGCGTGAGAATAGTACCCATTGCCCGACCTACCTGATGCAGGTTTTCTAAGTTTTTCCCTGCATCTCTTTAGGTGAAACACCGGACAGGATCCATAAACTACAGCCCAGGGGCCCTAGTCAACCCTTGGCTACCTTGTTCTACCTTCCACGTCCCCCCGTTTCAATTCCCTTCCTATGCTATTAAAGGGGAGTTGATGTTTCAGGATAACCCTCATTTAGCCTATTACTCCCTCCCTCCATAAATCTTACTATGCTATTAAATGGAGTTGCCAGTTTTAAGATCACCCTCGTGTAGCCTGATAACCGAAAAAAGCATACATTGTCTGATAATTATATAGATCACTATAATTGTACAGTTTACAAAATTCAAAGTTTAACAAGACTATATAGAATAAACGGTAGTAAAATAATAATTTTATGCAATCTAATATCTGCAATGTAATTTAACCATTAACGAATAAATAATGCCTCGCAGCATCTGTACTTCCTGTCACATCTCATATATTGAGTCGGTATGACTAGAGTTGGACTTATAAATAGATTGGTGCTGTGTATTAAAGGGTAGACATCTTAAAGAGAAATTGAGACTCTGGCTTTTCTTTGAACGTGGCGCTTGCAAGCTACATTGAAAATCCTCCGACAGGGGCGCAACCGACAGTATTTTCTGAAAAATGCAACAACTTAAAGGTATAGTAGTGGATTTATCGCTCAACAAGATGAGATCCTTCCACATGTCCATAATTGTGTACGAGATTAGCTGAATGAAACGTTTCCACGTCGCTGGATAGACGCTGCCGACCTGACCTGGCGTAGCTCCAGTGGCCTTCACGGTACCCAAATTGACAGCTTGTGATTTCATATCCCCGGGTTACAACGAGTATAGCTTTTATATTCAACCTCGACCACAAAACCTCCAAGACATGCGACACCCCATCGTAGCAGAACTTACCGTCACACGTGACATATTGGGTCGGGTATGGCCAGAATTGGACTACTAAATAGAATTTTGCTGCGTGATAAATGGTAGATCATAGAAAATTTAAAAACGTTGTAAAAATAAATTGAGACTCCGTCCTTCGCAGGCAGTATAATTTGTTTCGTTGGTCTTGGCTACTTCTGGAAATATTTCCCATCTATTCAGGAGTTCAATTACAAACAATTCAGCTACTAAAATTGACCCAGAAAGATATGATGCCGGACACTATCTGACATGAACAGACATGGAAAATTTACTTTAGATTCATATAACAGAGCTTTTTATCTCGTCAATAATCTGAGCATACGGAAGCTGAGATGGTTGTCTTATTTTACCGCCATTCACTCCATGGGTTAGTAAAATCTCCCACGCAGGCTCATTGAGGGTCAGTCCTGCTCATAATTTCACATCAGATTAGTGTCTCGTGTTCATGTTGTTGCTGATTCCAAACTCCGTTATGGCTGGCGAACTCAGCTCAGGTCTTCTTCTCTTTTTATCTTTCGTTGTTAAAATTCACGTACGGACTCTTCCGTCTTCGTCTCATCCATTCGAAATGTTCGGACGCCGCTGTATAATCGCTACACATTAATTCGCTGGCCAGTCATGAAGCAGGCGCATTGAAAGGCACGGATGTAAGCACCTCAGAATATTTCACTGTTAATAAGGAATTATCCTAGATAGCGAGCAGTTCAAAGAACAACGAACTGCAACGTTGTTTGTCGGACAGCGGAATGTGATTGGCGACACTTTTCCCCATGTCTCGGACAGGTCTCGAGAGAGGTCAATGAGTGTTGAACTCTGCTAAATAAAGTATTTGACTTATCTTTTTTCTCCCAAACAGTACTTGTGAACCCTACCCGAGTGTTTCCACGCATAAATTGGACGTTCCGAAAATACTGCCGGGAGAACTTATCACCTGTTCCGTTTACAGTTACATGGGAAAGCCGGCCAGCACTTAGTGGTCCAACTTTGACGTCACCTCATGTACGGTTTCGAAAATAAGGAGGCTATAACGGTGTTTTATGAACATCTCTTCGGTGAGAGGTTATAGGATGGAACCTTCATAGGAAAACTGCAATACCTGATTTCACTGTTATAAAATATTTAATAAATACCATGATAACACAGTTTTCCTGTTAATGCCGAGTTTTTTGGCATTACTTCGTTTCTGTAAGTTAAGTACAAGGATGTATTTAACTATGGTAACTTTTTTATTTTATTCTATTCCTTTGGTGTAAACGGACCACAATAAATAATTTGACGGACAAAGTCCTCCACTATGCTGGTATAATATAATCAGCAGTAACATTAACAGATCTTCCCCCCCCCCAAGTTCATATCGTAACTGCATTATCCATTTTGACTAAGAATAAGCAAAAACCGCCATCCTTTTCTTTCCCTGCAGCAGCAACAGAGTTAGGGAAAGAAAATAACATTTTTATTCCCAGCTGGAAACTGAAGCAAGGCGTCTCTCGTTTCCCCAGTTTTACTGTCGTTTTATTTCCTGCAGCACAGGCGTAACTGCTCAAGTGTTTTCCAATATTCGTTTCCGTTTTGGGTGTTGCAAAAAAAAAAAAAAACTAGAAAAATGTTGTATCTGAAATATAACTTTTATAACATTTTGGCGTCTGCTATTATTCCCACGATATCTCTCAGTCTTTGGAACATCTAGTTTGTTAAACAAAATTAAGTTATTAAGAGATGATATTTAAGTAGCGTAACTATTAATTAGTTCTTATAATATTTACCGCACTATTAGTTTAATTATAAATACCACTAGTATCTAGTGAAGAACGCCAAAATATTGGTTCATTTAAACAAGTTGGGCCTTATTTTGAGAATATTAATAAGGACACGCGTAAATTTAGACAATGGCACGCTGAAAAGTTTTATGTTGTTGCTGTGATATTCAGCCCCAATTGGCAGTGAAATGCTAATCTATCTTGCGCAACTGTTTCCAATTCCACATAACTAACACATCCCACATCCTCCCTAATCTGCTTAGCAGATTCCATCCTAGTCACCCTCTTCTCTTCTTACCCCACACACTTCCCTCTAATACTAATTTTACAAGACCCTCGTGTATTAAAACGTGGCCTATTAATCTATCCCTTCTCTCGGTCAACGTTCGCTCTTTCCCTATTCTGTTAAGAAATTTCTCGTTAGTGATTCTATCCGCCCATCTGATTTTCAGCATTATCCCCAAAAGCTTCTATTTTTTCCTTTCTGCAACTCCTACCGTCCACGTTTTGCACCCATATAACACGACACACCATGCAAAAACTTTTAGCAACGGATTCCTAATATTGAGACTTATATTGCCCGTAAGTAGGTTCCTGATTTTTGCCACAGCCTATGCTATCCTACTCTTTATGTCTACTATACTTCTACCGTCCCTAGTTATTACGCTTCCCAAGTAGCAAAATTTCTTAACTTCCGTCAAAATATCCCTTTATATTATTTATTAAATGATCCTCATATTATAGAACGCGTCCTCGTGAAGGTCAGGATCGTCATCGCTGCTATCGGAATAGTTGTGTTCTTACACAAATTTCGCCCAATTGATAAAACCATAATCATTTATAAATTCAACTCGTCCAGAAAGTTTATTTTTATTCGTTAGTTTATAGTAATTTACATAACTTCAAGTGGATATGAGAGAAATTTAACATTCTGCGCTTTCGATAACGCATTATACTAAAACGAACAATACTGCAGGAAACGTACAAAACGATATGATGAAACTCTGTAATAACTGTTATTGTTAAGGTATCGTCTTTGCTTCATCTTTGAGTTTGAGTTCGTTTTAGCATTTCTTTCAGTCTCGTGTGTTTTGCTTGCGGCTCTTGCGATTTTGAATCACCTGACGAGAGTTACAAGTTACAACGTTGAGTGGTATTTATTTTATCACTTAATTTTGTCTTTAATTACTTAGTTATTCATCTAATAGACGTTTTATGTTATCATTATTCAATTTTTATTGATTCAGCCGCTACATTTATTATTTACTTGTAACATTTATTTCTACGTAATACCATAACATCAATTTATTTGTTATTTAATTGATCCAATGCTAATTTCTATGTAAATACATTTTAGGCAATTAAAGAGTTATCATGAGTAAATAGTAGACGTGGCAGAAAAATTTGTTAAAAGTAAACACAGACACACGAAATAGCAATACAATTAAAAATCATTTGTATTTTTATATACGTAATTCAGCGAACAGTCGGTTGTCCAACGGCAGTTAAATTAATTCAAATAAATAAAAAATAATTAAAACAGCAGCAAAAAAAGACCTAAACATTATTTAAAATATTGTAACCCACAATGCGTACGAACAATAAAAAACAAACTTGTTTTACTAAAGTACTGTATCATTTTTTATTGAGTTTTACTAATATTGAAACAATGCCCTATCTGAGTACTAGAGTATTTTCTAAACGATGAGGAAAAATATAGTACACGCTCACTTCTTTCTTTTAGCAAACGAATAGATTTCTTGTTGTTATTTTCACAATTTTATTTGCAACCTTGAACAATTTTATTAGTTACAGCATATTTAATGACATTGCAGTCTGTCTCATCTGTGTAAGCATTATAAAGATTTTTTTTTCATCTTCTTCCCTCCATTGTTTTCGAGTAAGTCATTTATTTATCCAGAATTTTATAACTACACAGTCAGATACCGATCTTAGTATTCAAAATAATAGTTGGTTATAATAAAAACATAATTGTCATTATCAATTAATGTATTTATGAATCTATGTAACAGTAAAGGATGTATGTTTGTATATATTTATATTCTATATACAGATTTAATTGCACGAACAAATTGCAACAAACTTGCTAACATATATGTTATTAACATTTAAGGGAGGTAACTCAAACCAGTTAAAAATATATATGGAAATGTGCCAGTTCGTGAAAGTGAGTGACGTCACCCAGCATTGGGAGAGATATATTTAATAGCATTTGATATGGCGTCTATTTAACAATAGTTTCCTACTCTCACACTTGATCAATTATATCCTCCAAAATAGGAAGGAAATTGAAAAGGGAGGATGTGGCAAGGTAGCCAAGGGTTGAATGGAGATCCCCGCACTATAGCGCATACACCCTTTCCCCAAAAATCTTTTGGACAATGAAAACAAACCTTTTTCTCCACAATACAATAAATGACTCTTTCACGAACAAAAGAGTCATCATTCGCTCATTTGAGACAGACTTGCTACCGAAGTAAGAAGATCGCCAAGAAAAAATTGGAATTGCTACTGGGTACGGAACTAATAGGAAGCATGTGCGATGGTACTTGTTTACGTCTATCAACTGAAATTTTTCCTATTGCTATAATTAGGTAGGAGGATTTAGGATTCCGGCCGGTTACGTGCCAGCTGATTTTGAGGCTGAGAGACAGAAAATGGTGAGCCACTGGCAAGACCTGATTCAAAAAATTGAGTCACTAGCAAGAAAAATAGAAAATTGAGAGTGTTGCTCTTGATACCTTTGGATATTTATGATTTTTCTGTAGGAGTCTTCTCTACGCTATTTTGGCCCAAGCCGTCCAAGAGATCAACCCCGGTACAGCCAGCGAGGGTTGACTCTCGGCGCCTTCAAGTTAGCAGATCGGTTCCAAACGCCGCTAGAATGCAGTTGCAGACTTTACGAGTATCGTTAACTTTTGTTATATAGAGTTCACATTGCCAGGCCTATTACCATAAATTACGCAGCTTCCTTTTCGTTCACCCCTTAGGCTATCCTGCTTTTAATGAGTCTCAATATAAATTTATTATTGCTAACATTTCTAATTTCTGTATACCATTTAATTCAATAGTCTTGTTTAAATTTTATTGTTATTAAATTAAGAATTATAAATCAAATCTTTTTTTTTCTCATTCGAACCTTTCATAAAATTTATATCTTTGTGACTTATAAATTAAATTGTCACCCAATTGTGGATGTTAATATTAATACGAAGAACAAGGCGCGATACCAAAATATATGCAATGTAAGTAACCTAAGCACAACTTGTGCGTATTTAATCTAATAAATAATAATATTAATACTATAATAATAATAATTAGTCGTTAATTGTAAATTTAACCTCCCATCCCCAAACGTCTCTTTAAAATTGCTTTCCAACAACGTAGGGCATATTATAATAATTATTAAATAAACCCCGTCCCTCCATAATTCTATTACAGAACGTTACTGAAAATGTAGCTGTTAATTCTACTGTCTCTGACGTCATCACTGTGCTCTAAACCTTAAATCCAATTATAAAGATATCAGGGGCAATTACATAAAATCGTTATTTACTCCAAGAAAATCGCGCCGGCTACTAGCTTCTGTATTTATATATAATTAAAGCTTCTCTCTGCTTTCCTTTACAATTTTCAATGCATGAAAATATTGGATACTTCATTCATCTCAAAAAATTTCTGTTCCGATATTTCAGTAATCAGACGTAACTTGGAGATATTTATCACTTGATTTCAAATAAATTAAATGTAGGTAACTAAATGCGGTCTGTTTAAATATATCATTACATTTATGCTTCATTCCAAGTGGTGGGGAAGTTCATCAGCTGTCCCCATCAAATATGACAGAATTTGAGCTTGAATTGTACAATATTAATGATTGTCTTCCAACTCCTTTCTGAAATATTTATTTGCGTCTCTAAATAATGTGCAAGTCCAGTTCTAGCTTTATAGAGTAAGATATAAATTAATTATAAATAAAAACGAAACGGCTCAACGGATTTCAATGAAAATTGCAGGGGTTGAATTAGAAATTTTAACTTAACTTTTCGTGTATGATTCATTTAGATATCGTCTAGAGTTCAGAAGATACTAATATAAATGTTTATAAATCCATTGAATTTCCACGTGAAAGCCAGCGTGAAAACTAACTGCGACCCTATACAATACACCACACTTAACTGTGTTATTATAAGCTTAATTTTGGCAGCATGACAGAGAGAGACAGAGAGGGGCGAGTATTCTCACTTCATCTATTGTTGCAGGATTCGTGCTATAATTAACCTATTGTTGGCAGAGAGCTAACTCACTTCTTTGGATCGTCGGTACGATGTATACGTAAATTGATTTTCTTTGTCGTGTCAGGTAAATTTTAATATTTAGTAATTGCTGATGAGAAAGTTGACAGCAGTTTTTATTTCGTTCAGACTGGTGTTGATAGGTGATAAAATCTGCCAATTAAAAATTAGTCTAATGTTATTGAAAAAAAACCGAATTGTACCCAGAATTCTAATTTAAAATTATATATTAACATTTAAATTAATATTTTTACAACTGAATGTATCAACTTTTAGTTAAAAGTGTATACGTAACTGTGAATTTCAAATTGTGTAAGTAGATAATTATTATCTTATTGAAGTGACAAAAAATTAGTAATAAAAATTAATGAACGTAGACTTTTCCGGTGAATAATTCGGATGAAATCTTCATGGTTAACCAACCGGGTCACGTTTTTAAAATAACACAACGTTTCTGCGGCCATTTCATGCCGCCATCTTCAGGCTGAGGACGGTGGCAGAAAAACGTTGTGTTCTTTTAAAAACCTGACCCGGTTGGCTAACCGTCAAGATTTAACCCGAGTAATAAAAATGCCGAAAAGAAATTTGAAAAAATGAACGTGGTTGTTGGAGTCATAGTTAAGGGCCTTACCAGAAAATGTTGGTTTTAGAAAACAGTTAATCTTTACCTTAAACCCTGACTATAAAGTCGAGTGTTCCGTATGCAGGATCTAGGTACAAATACCGTGCGAGGTTTACAGTACCAGCGACTGATCATTTGACCGTCTACCTAAACGATAATAGTCCTGTTGGAAAGCCACTGTTGGTTTCGTATCGCCATTCAAGAAACGTGGTTCCTATAAAAGGAAACAACATGGTCCTGTAAGGTTACAACGTGGATATTTCCCCTCCTCTTTCAGCCTTCACAAAGGTACCGACCGTCCACTTGGCTCTGCTCAAACCGGCAAAGGAGTGAGCTCCGGCGATTTCCCAACTGTCTTGAATACTTACCGGTCTATTTGTACTTTTTCATCTCCGACAAGTCGGCCACAGGGGTTGGTTAGAAGGTGATGTAACGGAACCCATCGACTACCAACAAGGTATATGAAAAGACGCATAACAGTTAATGCAAAAGGAAATAATAGTGACATTTTAATATCGAAGTAAACGTGAAATGAAATGTTATTAATATTAACAGGGTGTCTTAAGAAGAGGAATGCCATAATCTTCAGTTCCAAAACTTAAATTACAATATTATTGATAATATATCACGTCTGTTTGTACCAATTAACAACAAATTACAGACAACCAAGTTTTTATTTATTTGATAAAGGGTTTCGTGACTTCGTTTGGGACTTCAACTGGCACTTTCTTCAGAGTATAAACACAAAAATTTAGAAAATATTTAGATATTAAAAATAAATAATTATAATTTCCAGTTTATAAATTAATTTTGAAAAAGTAAATAAATAATATTGAATGAAAAATGCAGAAAATTTGACAGCAACAAAAATTGATATTTATTTACATAAGTATATGTTATCCATTTGAAATTAACCTGATGAAATCCAAAAATGTGGACGAAACGTCGTAAATATATTACAGAAATATTAATTGTTTACCAACCAATTGTCAGTATTTTTTATTTATTCATAATTAATTGGAAGATTCTTGATTTACGAATAGTAGCTATGCTCGCGACTTCATTCCCGCGGAAAAAGCTTTTTTTATTTTGCCCTTAAAAGAAACAGCAGATACAGAGTTTCCATAAAGTAGAATTCATTGAATATATAAAAAGTACGATATCACTTATTTATGACCACTTCAGGGCAAACCTTATAACTCGCAGTTGTTTTCAAACAGACTTCGCTTTCACAAGTTTCGGAGCCAATTTAGTGCAAACCTAATAACGTATACATAGTATCGGCGGTCCAAAGAAGTTTATTATTTCTCTGCCAACAATAGGTTAATTACGACGCGACCCCTGCTGCAACAATAGATGTAGTCAGAATACTCGCCCCCTCTTGCTCTTATAATAAAACAGTAAGTCCGATGAACGCCTACTAGGACCTATAACTCGCAGTTGGCTTTCGAGAGGCAATTCAAGGGATTTGTAAATATTTATGTCAATATCTTCTGAATTCCGCAAGATATCAAAATGAAACATACACGAAAATTTAAGTTAAATATCCTGTTTTTAAAACCTCAAATTTTCATTGAAATCGGTTGAGCCGTTTCAGACAAACTCTTCAATTACATTTATTGGTATAGATAACTTGCAATTTTAAAGTAAAATTAAAAACAAATGCAGGTCCAAATTATTGAAAATTTCTACTAGAATGCCTCCAAGAATAGTTGGAATCAAAACGTGAGTTATGAAAACAGAGCAAAATTGTGATTAACACCGTTAAACCTAACTAAATGGAAAAGTGTGAAGTTAAAATGAATAAAATTAACAAATTAAATTATTAGACGGTTCAAATAATCAAGTGAAACGGCGAGATATTAGAATAAATGAGGATATATAACATTAAATTACCATAACAAGTGTTTAAATTAAACAATTAAAACATTCTCAATATATCAATATTCTTCCATCTTTATAGGATCTGCTAAGCAGAATAGGGGAAGAGCGAACAATATGGAGGACGTTGACCAAGAGAAGGGATCCATTTATAGGCAACGTTATGAGACATTAGGGCCTTGTAAAATTAGCATTAGAAGGAAGTGTATGGGGTAAGAACAGAAGAGGGAGACTAAGGATGGATTAAGGAGGATACGGGATGTGGTAGTTGTGCAGAAATCAGAAGACTTGTGCAAGATGGAGGGTTTCATCATGGTGATATCAAAATCGAATGCTTCCTACTTTTAAAATTATTAATACTATTGAGACTGAGAGTGAATTTGTCTCCCCCTAATATTGTTTCCAGAAAACTTTATAAAAATATCTTATTTTCTGACTGTTATTAATGTTACTCATAACAAAAATTAATTATTTCAGTCATCCAGATCACAGTAATTTGTTTTTATTTAATTTCGTCTCTGTGCGATATGTGGACATGGGTATCATAGAAAACCTTGTGTGTAACATTAATAGCAACAAAGCATCTAAAATAAAGTATTAGCCAGACCTCAATTAATTAAATTCAGTAACCTGTTGGTTACATTGGTTGTTAATACAATTAAATCGTAAACGTAATGAAACTGGAGAACAAATGAATTTTACAAATACGTTTGTTTTATTCATTGTCATCACAATTTTTTATCACTCCCTTCTATCACTTCATACTTCAATTTTTGAGCGCAAAAATGTATTAGGCAATCTCACCATTATTCTTAATTCAACGTATTTATTTTAAGTTTTTGCATTGGCTTTTGAATGAATCCGTAATATTTTATCCACAATTAAGTTTCCAAACATGAATAATGTATATTATTTTACTTTTAAATCAACGCCCATTTATGCAATAGTTTGCTAATATTAAGTTTTCACAATAAATTTATGATAGGATAAGAGCGGTAGAGAATTACATCTCATACATAGTAGTTTACATATTTTTCGGAATAGTCGTTACCGGTTTTGAAATTCAGAGCATAAAATGTGAAATGAGACGAGAGAAATTTTAGTTAGGATGACGTCGTTAAAGGTGGCAGACTATGAGAAAATTCCACCATAAAAGTCTAATGATTTGTGCGCTGCCGGTAAAAAAGCTGGATCGTAAAAAACTGATCTGCTGTAAATAGCAATCCCAGATTCTCATTTTGGACACAAGAATAAATTTGTTTCAAGCGCGTTCACAAGTTAAATGTAATCATTAAACGATTCCAGCGGGAGGGAGGGAGGAGAGGGAGAGGGCTGGTATCGATAAAGCGTTTAATGCTTCTGTTTGACACATAAATGAGTTTCGGCCTCACAAATCCGTTCGCTGTCAGAGATTTGATTTTTTTTTTAAATTTTAGTTTGTGGCACAATTGAACGTCGGAAGCGTTTACAAATCACGTTTTCAGTCGTAATCGAATGTTAGATAGATACTGGTAAACATTGTAAAATATGTCAACGATAATAAATATACATTTCGGTTGACATTTATTTGTTACTATTTAATTTCTTGAAATAAAATTAAACTCTTTAAGTGCATAAGGAAAATCCGACTAATTATAATATAATAATAGCTTTCTTACGACCAAAGACAAATTGTCAAGCAAACGTTATACAAATTCAGTCGGGGATTTGGCTGACACCGCGTACCAATTTAAAATCCCGGGTTCGACTCCTTGTCTGGTAGAGATTTTTTCATTCAAGATCCTCCTAGATAAAATTGAATTAAAATTTCAACAGTTTTAAAAATATAATCAAGTTGCCACTGTACTGATTTTTTGTTTCATCAGAGTACTTTGAATGATCAAACAGAAATTCTGCTGACTTATAGCTTCCCAAGAGATTGTTATATAGAATGGAAAACAAAAATACGGCCAAATAACACAACAAAGAAAGTTAATTAGTATTTAATTCATATAAATAGAACGTTTCATCCTACTTTGTGGAGTTCTTCACGTAACTATACGCAAATAAATTATAAAATCAATAAAAATTTTAAATACATAATTTCTTTTAAATTATGCCGTTTAAATTTCTATAACGTAAAATTAAGAACAGACTTAAAATTTTATTATGATTTTTAACTACAAAAGTTTCATTAATCAGAGCAAAACTATTCTATTAAATGGCGCGTTTTACTCTGTGCAGAATTTTTCTTAATCGTCCCCCTAATAATTAAAATTAAAGTTCCTGCAAAAGTGTTAAATGTGTTACCTTGTAAAAGCGCCTACTGCATAGCTAAAATTTTCTGTACTGTTTATTCTGACCTTTTGTTTGTTTGTTTCATTGCCTGGAGCTACTACGGAAGGCTAGATTCCTGGTCGCGCAGCTGAAAGTAGTGAAAACTCCATTGCGTGTGTTTGTGCTCTCGTGTATGCGTGTAGTGTTTTGAATGACATTAGACTACATACTTTTTATTTTATTTATTTATTTGAAGATTATCTGTAATTAATTTTGTACCTTATTTTGTTCTTAAAATTATTTGTTATTTTTAATGTATGACGTATCCTATTATCCCAATCAAGACTAAAATAGTGTTCTAAATAACATGCCCTTCCTCTGAATATCAGTCTTACTTAATATGAACAGATTTTACGAACTTTTCCAATTGTTTTGGTTACCCTATTCTCATTTATCTTTCTTCAATGCCGTTTATTATTTCTCAATTCTAGTTTTCCTTCGTCCCTTTTTTCTTCTTATGTTACACTCAATGATCGGACAAAAAAATTGTTCCTTCAACTACAGAATCTAGAATAAAAAATAAGAAGACGAATTTTGTGTGTTGTTTGGGAATTATGCCGAAATATTCTGAGGTTAAGAGGAAATATTAATTCTTTCGTAAGAATTGAGGGAATGACTGAGACGCTCATAAGTTTCTCTCGAAGGTTCTTGACTTCAGTTAATCAGTTGACATTAGGAACGCTCCGTATCCACAGATAACTCATTTTCCGCCATTTAGAAAGGGGTGAGATAATTACACAACAGTCCGACCTACCTGAAGCACGTTGTATAGTTCGTCCTATATCTATTTTGTTGAAACACCGGCTAGGGTCGTGAAACTATGGTGCGGGGATCTCCATTCAACCATTGTCTACCTTGCCACATCCTTCCTTTTCAATTTCCTTCCTATGAAATTAAAAATGCGTTCCGTGTTTCAGAATAACGTTCGTGTAGCCTGTTAACCACAATAAACATGCTTTTGTTATATAATCGAACAGAGGAGTTAAAATAAAAATAATTCACTAGTTCCGTTGGGTAAAAAGAGAATTTTAATTAAATCAATTATTAGTGATAAACTATTTATTAATAGTTTTCTAACGATGACTTAGTTATTTTCTTATTTATTACAGTAGTATAGTACAATGGCCTTTGATAAGTGACAATGAAAATCGTCAGGAGATTGTCACACGCTGTGAATGAAGAATGAATCCACTGCAGCAGTTGCCAGAAAAGACAAAAGGCTAATAAAATATGGAACAGCGTTGCCAACTAATACTTGAAACTTGGCAACCAACAGTTAATATACGGAAGGAAGCATACGAATTACAAAATTATTTTCAGCTTTTGCTAATTCTTCTCATAATTATATCTTTGTGCAAATCATTTCATTCCTGAATTGATTCTTTGATTTAAATAATTTTCAGTACAAAGTAAGAAGTATTTTAAATCATTTCATTGCAATTTCATACATGCAGATTATTTAGAAAGTTATTGAAATCCTTGACGTATTTATATAGACGGATTTGTCCTCGTATTTACATATTTCATTGATCTGCAACTGGATGTCAGCCAACTGGCTATACACATGAATACATGTCTATAAATCTAAGATTAAATAAATTAATGACGATCTCGAAACTGGTCTAGTCTCTTCTACTTATCAGCATGTATGGTACATCGCTTTCTTAATAACGGTTCACAGATAACTTATTACTATTCCATTGTAATAAGTCTCAGTGATCTGTATCAACAGGACCGATCCTTTCCTGGGTTACGTAACGATCTTCAATATGTAAGAATTAAACGAATGTTAAGTTTCCATTACAAATTCTGATGAAAAGTAATGATCTGGGAGAAAGTATGGAACAGAGGATTCCGGTGCATTAGCGAATGTAAGATGATGTACGAGGAAAGCCAGGAACGATACTAGGATTAAACAAATAAAAGGTACTAAAACTTATACCAATCAGTTCATTACACGTCCATCTTGAGGGAATGAAAATATTGTTAATGTTTTGGAATTATATGTATTATTTTGAAGTAATAAATTGTGTATTTATTCTCCTTCATTTATTTATTAGGCTTACTTATCACTCATTCTTTTAGCTCCATACTTTCTTATTTTGTCACTTATTTGTAAGCAGGATCGCAGATGGCAGCTTCAGCACCTTTTCCGTTAACCTGTTTATATTTTTCAGACTAACATTGAAGAAAGGTATATTAATTTCATTACTTTTAGTATATATATAAATTTTACAGTAAAAAAATTATTGTCATGATTATTTGTATAACGTATAGTTTTCAAAACTCGGTAATTTGAAACTTACTCACATACTTATTTAAAAATTAAGAAGGTACACCTATAACTGCTATATAGAACAGAATATGGAATATGGGAAATGAATCATACTGAAAGGAGAAGAAATATAAACACTACGCCTTGCTAAAGATATTATAGTATTAGGGGAGTTATAAGAAGTCCTGGAAACCATAATAAATGGCATGAACGTGGTCCTGGAGAAAGAGTTCAATATGAGGATTAATAGAGGGTAAACCAAGGTAATGGAGTGTGGTATGGGAAACAGTGGAATAACAAACGGTGTTAGATTGGGAAGGGATATTTTGAAAGAAGTTAACGAACAGCATAATAACTAGGTATGGTAGAAGTGTAGTAGACGTAAAGAGTAGGATAGCACAGGCAAGGAAGACTTTCGCAAAAAAATAGGAATTTACTTACGGGTAATATAAATGTGAATATTAAGAAATCATTGCTAAAAATATTCGTATGGTGTGTGGCGTTATATGGGTGCGAAACGTGGACGGTTGGAATTTCAGAAAGGAAAAGAATAGAAATCTTTGCTGAAAACCAGGTGGTTGGATAGGATCACTAACGAGGAAGTTCTAAGCAGAATAGTGGAAGAGCGAACAAATGAAGGACATTGACCAAAAGATTAAGAGGCCACCTTTTAAGACATGAAGGTTTTTTAAAATTATCATTATAGAGGTGTATGATATAAGAACCGAAAAGGGAGGCAAAGGATGGAATAAAATAAGCATATTTGGGTGGATGTAGATACGAAAGGCTTGCGCAACAGAAGCTAGTATGAAGGGTTTCATCAGACTAGTCTTAGGACTCAATACCATAACAACAACACATCTAAGAAAAGTAATTATACTTACTACTATTTTGCTAAAAGCAAGAAAATTTAAATTCGTATGTTTACTTAGTTGATGCTTCTTATTTTAAAGCTTAAAATAAAAAGTATCTAGCCTAATTGAACTTGCGAAATTTACTTTTAGCTGTCTAGTATTCAAACTATTAAATATTCCAGATCCACTAAAATAATGGATAGAAGAGTTAAGTGCTATACAGGGAAGAAGAATTGCAAGTATTGCAAGGGACAATAAACATTGAAGTATTTCTCGCTGAATTGTTTACATAATCCTTTCTTGGGCTTCTAACTGACTACAATTAATGTACCGCGACGTCTCGTTTACTTGCCCTGTCATCACTTCGCTAGATTATGAAATGATTATACTGTTTGACTTTTTACGAAGAGGAAAATATTGAAAATAATCTTCGAAACGTACTTGAGTTTGCACACTGGCTAAATCCTCGTCATGTTCACATTTATTTTGTAGTATATCTTACACACGGCACGTTCTATTATTAATTTTCAATAATTTGGTGTATTTTGAATGGTATATTATAATAATACGAGCAATTATCTTCATAAAATATATTAATGGATGTTTACTTATTTACGTAGTTTGGCTGTGATTCTTCCTCCACCCCCTCCCCTGGAATAAACGCAGTGAAAATAGTCTTGATGCAGAATATAATTTCTCGTATGATCATTCCAAGTATTAATTTATACGCTAGAAATAATATTCCATCAACTTATTTAGTTTTACAGCTACGTAGAAGGGTAGATGGATGGAGGGAGAAATACATCCGACCAATGTTGGCAAGCCTGGCTGCATTCAGCAGGTGCAGAATTTCAGGATAAATGTGGACTGATGTGCGCCAGCAATGCCCTGTCACGTTCGGGTCTGATGTGAATTTGCTTCTAATTTCCCTGCTGAATGGCGCCACGGATGAGGGAGACAATTAATTGTCACAGACTTCAGTAATGATTCCGGAATCCACATAAGCGTCTGCGATTTTAATAAATTCATATAAAAATATTAATTATTGTCCTTAAATACAGCACAATCTAATTAAAACAGAAATTGATGTCTTTATTTTACATGAAAACTGGTTATAAATAGGTGAACCTTAGTGAAGAATTTTAACAAAGTTCGGATTATGTGTAATTAGAAATCTGCTGCAGTGGAAATAAATTAGAGAAATGTTATATCCTTACTGCGTTGCTAACGATCGTCTTAAGACTCTTTAAGACTAATTGGTTATCTGAAAATGCTTGGAGTAAGCCGAACAACAAGAGAGTTGCAGCAGTGCACTTAGAATTTCGAATTATATTTACTAGATACTAGTATGGGAAAGACTTTATTTTAATGATAAAATGAAGTTGAAGTTTAAATTTACTTAAGGAATATGTTAGTTATTTCATAATATGTCAGTAAAATCTATTCGCATCTAAAATCAACCGTACTAAGAAAAATGGAATCTCTGTAATAATGATGCTGAAACATTACGGACATTTAACAGAAAAATTATGGGAATATATTAATCGACTAAAGAAGGATAAATATGGAGGTTTTGGAATAGTGAAGAAATGAATATTATAATTGAAGGAGAAGATTAGTTACATTTATGAAATCTCGTGGCATGTACAGATAATGGAGTAAAAAGAATGCTCAAAGACATATTCAAAAGAAAAATCTTGATGTAAATTATTAGTTATATTAGCTTACTTTTTTTAAAATAACAAATGGTAGAAAGGCCTATAAGTCAGAATAATTAAGAAAATTATTGATATTGGTTTAATACATGACGTTTCGTCTCTTAGTTTGGGACTTCATCTGGTTTTATAACTATAAAAGTAGATAGGAAATGTTTACAATATAATATATATATATAATACAATTACTCATGAAATAAAATTACATACAGAAACAGGAAATTTAAGTAGAAGGAAATTTGGCGTACATGTCACACGAGCCGTTGAGGTTGAAATAACAGTTAAAACAAACATACTTAGACAGCAATGTAAAGTTTAATAATGTGTGAAACAAAGAGTCCATAACAGAAGCGAATCATAAATTTTGTTAAAATTGATAGTATCACTTTTAACATAGATAGCTGAATTGTTTAATCTGATGTATAGCATCTCACTCATCAGCCTAGAACAAATATTGCATTCTACATCTAAAATATTTACATTTTGGCTATAAATCTCATAATTTTATAAATCTATATGCTTTGACAAAAACTGAATAATTTTTTATATTATGTTTTTAATTAATACGTGTAATTAATGAGGGTTTCGTTTGACCAGTATAACAAGAGTTGCAATATAAGCAATTTATTTGATGTAAATTATTTTTTATCGAAATTCTCAATTTTATCTTTATTATATTGAGTATTGTAACATAATTTTTACACAAGTCAATAATTTTGAACTGAATTTTTTCAAAAAAGGGGAGAAATTTATTGCTTGGTAATTTGACAGGTAAATGATTAATTTCGTATTTAATCTTAGTCATCCTAATTTTAGTATATTAGCTGCTAGTATCGTAGCTTTCGTCAGGTGATAACAAGCGAACGGTTTGTGCTGTTTGTCGTTCTCGCAACTCTCACGCCAGTCATAGTCTGACGACAGCTGTAAGACAAACAAAAACGTTGTTTGGTATTTATTTAATCACCAATTTAGTGTCTATATTTTTTATAGTTCTGTTTTTAGTTTGTTTAACGTCCCATTAACAGTTATAGTCATTCGAGACTTTCATACGATCACCTTGCACTCAGGGACACTTGTGACGAGTTTCTAACAGACTAGTCGTATTTCCAAGAGGATATGACCCATTTATATCTTTCTAATGATGCTGATATTTTTTACCTTTTTCCAAGTGGGTGAGTTCCCCCTCTCTGATCTAGTGAGCACATTTGGGTGCAATATCCGAGTCAAGGTGACAGGTATACAGTATCGCTGGTATGTTCCCACATACACTACAAATAGGTCGAGTATCTCTCTTAGATAAGTTCTTTCTGTAACGTAAATTGTCTCTTTTTCAAATTCATGTCCAACTTCGATACAAACACAGACGGAAAAAGGAAAGAGAATAGGGAGCTATTATACGTTGTCACAAGGAAAGTGTCTGCTAAATAATTTAAACGCGCAGGAGCTTTCAATTAGGTATGTCTGAAATTAAATATTAAGGTGACCTTGAAATGCGAGTTTTGTGTCGGGCCCACCATTAAAAGGATATCAACTCTTTCTTGAAGACAATTTTCCTAAAATTTTGCGTCACACTGCAGGTAACATTCACGCGCACGAGTAGACTGACTGTGAATTAAGAAAGACGCACTCGAGAAAGGAAGAAGGGACAACAACATGAACGAACAACTCAAAATGATGAGACAAAGTACGCTATTTAATGCAAGAAAATTTTCGAAACGAATGAACATTGTTAGAACCGAATAACTAGGAACAAGACAGCGGAACGATCGTAATATGTTTGGTTTGTAGTAAGGTCTAAGATTAACAATGAAAAATTCGATTAATTACTTGTCAAAAATTCCTTAATAGCATAATCATGGTTACGGAATATTTATTGTTTACTTTAATTGAAAAACAAAAGATAATAATTTCGTCTAGTGAAGACGTCAATTTGAAACTAAATTTTCTTTACTGATTCGTTTTTACTGAAACTCAATTACTTATATTATATTTTTGTCTTCTTTAAAAAGATCCATCTCTTTCTTTCAAAGTCCTACAGCCCGATATAGGCGTGAGCTGCCTTCGCAATTTATCTCAATTCAAATCTACGCTCAGCCTTCTTCAATAATCCGAGAATTTTCATCATTTTCAGGTTTGTCACAACATTTTTGAGCCATTTTCCCTAAGGGATTGCATCTTTAGATTTTAAGCCACTGAAATATTTCCGGTTTGTGGATGATATATTTTTTATTATCCTTAAAATCGACATAATTAAATTGCTAAATACTTTCAATAATTACCACCCTATATTAGACTTTACATTCGAAATTTAAAAGAAATATCGCTCCCTTAACATTATTAATGTTTTGATTATTGTTTTTAATAATAAGATAATTAACAATTGGTATTAAGAATCTACATACTTAGGCAGAATTCTTAATTAGATGTCAAATCATACATTATCCCAAAAAAAGCTATGGTTTATACTGTATTAAATCAAATTATCTCATCATTGTTATCATAAATTTAATCTTAACAAAATTGTAAATGTTTTAATTCTCATATCTTATCCATTTATTTTATCAACAATTTACTGTCTCTATTTTGGCTACTTATTTTTATTAATTGTTACACTCAAAACATATATGTTTACATTTTATGGAATATTTTTCTTTGCCCCCCTGGACTTGAGTGAAAACTTGTTCTCACAGTTTTCAGAGTTAAAAATTAAATTTGTGATTCACACCAAAATAGACAATTGTACATATTTTCTCTTTGAAAAGCTGTGAAATTAGCTACGTTTGATTGCTAAATTATACTTACAATAAATTAATTGTTCTTCGCGTGAAAACCCTTGTGGAACGTGATTCTAAACACAGCTGCATAACTTGGAATTCCGACGCGAATCGTTTTCTTAGTGAGTAAAGTAAACCAATTTGATTGTAATTATAAATCAATTAGTGCAGAAGGCAATTTATTTCTGCAATTTGTATTGTTATTGTTTTTGTACCTTTTTCTCTCAATTCGCGCTGGCATGTCCATTTTTTTAAGTGAACAAAGTAAATGAGTTGGTCGTTAATTAACAACCGCCTTCCCCCGGCGTAATTATCCCGGGGCTTGTTGTTTTGAAATTATAAAGCTACGTGTAGGTAACAGGGAAGAGAAAAAAAAGCTAATTTCGTTCTGTACTATTAAATTTTATCGAATTAATTCCAAAAATAGTGTAGTTACAGTGAAAAGTTGTAGTAACGGAATCTATGTGAGTGTAAAACTTGTCACCTTTATATTTACAGATTTATTATCTCTTAAGATATAACTGATCTTTCTAGTTAAAATATTTCCATTGCAAATAGACATAATTCCTATAGTAAATAACATCTATACATGTCTATATAGGCTTAGTTAATTTTTTTTCCTGTGCTTTATCATTTATTTATCAAGTTAGTGAACATGATGGGTTTAAATTTGTGTGTTAACAAAACATTAATTTATACTTAAAATGTATTATAGGTGAAAATCTGATCAATTTAAGTGTTTGTCCAAACGATAGTATATTCAGTGGTGGTTGCTGCACTTGTGCTCATGTGCTACAACTCATGAATTAATTCAGTATGGATGTTTTGTTTCGTAATTTTAAGAAACTTTACAATAATAGCATTTTAAGAGTGTGAATTACTGGTTCGATTTCAAAGACTATAACTGACACCTTACGGCGCGATCTCTCCCATTTAAGCAACCGCAAAATTCCTGTCTTGAATGAGGAAGGCGCATGCGCACTATTTAGTCTAACTAGTCTCTGCCCGTCCAAGAACTAACAGTTGTATAAGCTGTGTATAAAGCAGCGCCGGGCTGTGCGTACTGCCAAAGAAGCAGGATACAGTTTTAAATGTTTATTGCTACTTAATAAAAAGATTACACTTTATGGACTAGTTATGACTTATTTGAATTAATAAATAATTATTTAAAAGAAAAAACTATAAGGGATGGCATTTCGAAGACTTTCATACCGCTGAGAAAATTACCGCGCCATCCTGCATTCTTCCTAAAATTTACTTTCTTTACTTAAAAAATGTACGAAGTAAAAATACTTTTATGTTAGGAATTTGTGCAAATTTGATTTTATATTTTCATACTTTTAATAATTCGTCCCTATCACGTAATGTAAACGAAATTAGAAATGTTGAATATTACGGGTCGTGGAGTATGAATAGCACAGTAGCTGTTGCAGAATTTTTATATCTTACATAAGTATCCTCGTAAATTGTTCCTTGTGGGTGATGTAGCACGAAACTTTAAAAACTTACGAGCCGCCACTGAGTGCATTTCAACCTTATTCTTTTGTCACATCTTTTTTATATTAAAATATTTTATAAATATACATTTTTCAGGAAGAATATTCCAGGTTAAATTATTACATTACGTGTTTGAAGAACTGTAACTTGAATGTGTTTCCTCGATAATATTATCGTACGTATTTACGATTATATCAGTTTTATTACTAAATCCAAACTTTTTACGGAGGTAGGACGAATAAAGAAAAAATCCTCGTGCCATTTTTGCCGGAGGGTGAAAATCTGGCCGTTAAGTTAAATTAAGTCATATTTAATGCCTTGTGCGTAAACCTTTACGAACTTTGATAAATCCTTTGCTGATTTTTTGCAGCGCCGTAATTCTTTGCGTGTTGTAAGATGGAATGAATTCTCTTCGTCTATCTATCTTACTTTCCTTTTCTTTCTGCCTTTTCCTCTCCTTCTTCCTCTCCTGATGAGAAAGAAGATAAATTGGACGGTTCCCCGCAGAGGCTTTCCCGACCATTTCAATCCAAGATACTCGTATATTTCATATTTAATTCCTGACAAAAATTCGCATCAAATTAGAAGTATACGACTGCGAGACTTTCACTCATAATTAGATGTTAAATACGAAGATAAAGTTTCTCGTTTCTCAATTCAACACTGTCTCATTCCAGGAAAGAAGTTAAGCAGTATGCCATCGTATTAATATTTTAGAATTGCGTTCATACGCGCATTGAACAGTAATATGATTTATCGCTCTTCTTTTGAAGTTTGAACAATGAAAATGAAGAAGAACCATGATTAAATTTCTTTAAAATATAATATTTAAGACTCAGTGTAACGTAAAAGGATATATTTTATAATTATCAAAATAATGAAATATTATTTCTACTGATTTACAGTATTAATTCCTCGGTACTATTACATAATTGAATTGCATCTTTAGTTTCATTTTCTAAATCCTCCCATCCTCTCGTTAAAATAATGATAATTTTTATTGCCAAAGTCAAATTTCCAATCGAATTTCATTTAAGTTAAGAAAATTCATATATTTTTGAGTTAAAATTAAAACAATTATAAAGAGTATTCAAGTTGTTAATTTATTAAATTTGTTTAAAATTCAAAAACTCATCAAATCTGTTGACTGGTTGCTCATTGGAAAGGTTTTCAACTTTCTTAGATTTGTGTTGTCTACGAGCCCTCTACTAAAAACTCAATAAAGAATTTACGTCCGATTATTCCTGATTATTGACTATTATTCCTGATTATTGACTATTTAATCAAAATCAAAAAAGACTCTTATGAGCTTTGGTTTGGTTTCGTGTTATTTATATATCTTTCAGAATCATAATTGAGATATGATGTTTCATAACTGCCAGCAGTTGTAATCTTATTTGCAGCAAATAAATATTGATTCACACAATCGCTCAGACGGCTTACAAAAATGTTGCAACAAGGTGAAAATATTTCTACCATGTTAAATAAACCAAAATATGTCACAAAAATTTAATTAACATTTAGTTGTTTTAAATATGTTTCATCCATTGTTTACGAAGACCAGAAAGGCGAATGAAATGTATTTATAATAACCAAATTTTAATTAAATTTGTTTGCTTACATTTGGCGGTAATTTTATTTATTTATTGAAATAAATTTCTCTTTGCTGCCTACGACGTGAGTAACAATTTTGTCCCATGGTCTTAAATTTTTGACGTAATCATAAAATACAAAAGAGAGAATAACTTCAGTTGTACTACTTCGAGTTACTAGTTCAACACAGTGAACAAAGTATAATAGAAATGCTCACTAACGGTTACTATTTACTATCTACTTTGTGATTAGATGTATGACGTCAGATGTGCTGTGCCCATGAACTCAATGAGACCTCGGATCGCATTAACGTTGAAACAGAAGTCCTTAATGGTCCTTCTTCCGTATACTTCCAACTCTCAAATATTGCAAGTTACTCAGTGAGAAACGGATCACGTAACTCACAGACTGGCTTTTCAGTTGTAGAAAAAACATGAGCGTGGTTTGTCAATAAAGGATTTATTACGTATAGGTTTAAGACAATATATTCCTTCTCATTGATTACATTACTTATCGGAGCTTACGGCCCAAGCCATTTTCAAATGTTATACATTACCAATACATTTATACACCAAAGTACCTGTATATTCCAGAATTTTTAAAATAATTTAATCCTGATCAACTAACATTTATGTTTTATAATTTAAACACGAGAAAAAAATGTTGCACACACATTTCGGATGGAAGTAATTGTACGTCCCGTTATGGATTTAATTTAATCTCTCAGAATTATGGTGATAGTGTTTCCTCCACACTACTTGATCATAGTTAGAAGCTCTTTCTGGAAGGCACAGGGGCGTGGCCCCCGAGGGTGTCACATAAAAATAGCAAGAAAACAATCGGGGTAACGTGAGTCGTTGAGTCTGATTCCGACATTCAGCAGGCATATCAGCTTAAAATTCAGCTCCGAAGAGTGACATGGAAGGGTGTAAGCTAAATTCCTCGTTAAAGCTTCAACGGAGGAGAAATTATAACCAAATTTTATACACATGTTCTTTGCAGCCTGAAAACAAACACTTTTTATGTTGTTTCCAATAGTGGATGGTGGGGTGAATTCTTACTATACAGGGGTCTAATTCGGGGTTATAGATGTGTACAAGAACCTGAATATAAAGTCTCTAATGACTTTGCTGCTAAAAAAATATTCCTGACTATTCCGAGGTTTTCTGCTGGGCTATTATAAGTAAATAGCTGGGCAACACCGGGCACAAGGCTAACTATAAATATAGATTTGACATAAACTTTAAACAGAATAGAAATAATTCATCAGAATCATTATGAAAGCAGTTTGAATTATAATTACATAATAATGTTTTGTATGGAACAAGAGTTACGCTGCTTGTTTTATTTAAACTTTCAAGGTGAACAAATTATTATTTTCCAAACTAACGACGATTTGAGAAACAATTGAAATATTCCAATATTCGTTCAAATCTCTCGATATTTATTTTTCAAACTCTCAAACGTTTAATAATGAAAGAAAACAAAGAAAAGCAATCTATGTGAATACATTTCAATGATTTATTGGATTTTCTATTTGAATTTGCCGAGAACGACACTTCAGGAAACTGATTTAAATAAATGAAACTAATTTCGTACATAAAGGTATTACTTCTAATAATTTTTCTGTTTAAATATTCGTACTTTCACTTTGATTACCAACCTTGCGGAGGGAATGTGAGAGTTGGTTCTGTACGCAGTGATTTATCATGGAGCCGTTTTCTCGTTACACACGATATATTCCTGCTGTACATGCAAATGTTGCAACTTATAATTAATAACGTTACCAAGTGAGGAATTTCTTTTTCTCTTTCTTTGAAGTAGAAAAGTAATTAATGTGAAAAACACTAACGGAAAATACTTCCTTCAAGGTTTATAACATGAAATAATGTCACATTTTGTGTTTCATTGTAACGTATAATCTTTCATGTTAATTATTGAGGAAAATAATCGCACAGACGTGTATCGTGATAAAAATAAATTCCAGTATGTTACGACGAGCTGTCGGTACTTAAGGATTTATTACTTACCGTAATAATTTGTGGTAGTAAATGAGTTCATCTGCCATCTAATGTTCCAGCGGTTTGTCGCGTTAATCTTTAAACCCGTCTTTGACATAATTATAACTAACGAAAAAATACTTTTTACCCATAAATAATGGAGAATATGTAAAACTTGCATTGATTGTCAAATAACGCACAGAGAGCAATCAGCATTTTATTCATTTCAACACTTTATTATATTGGTATATCAAAAATATACTATAATGTAAATACAATACAGTATTAACAACTGTCGAAAGGAGACAGTGTAGCCAAAAATTTTCCATAAAATAAGGTAGAAAACATTGTCCAGATATTAAGTTTACGTTTACGTTTGTATATGTCTTAAACAATTCTTTGTTGACAGATTGGCTAGATTTTTTCTTTGTAATTTATGATAATGCCATAATATTAATTTATTGTACATTCTAATTTTAATCAGACTGTCTTGATGTTGAATCCTTATGCTCTGATGAAAAGTAAGGCATCAGTATATAAATGACATTATCATTGCTAAAAGCTATTCTACTTTAATTTACGTTTATATCGTTAATTAACATATATTTTGTAGCGGTTCTTAGACAGTTTCCATAGTAACTCTATGTCACTTCCATTTCTTCGCAATATATATTTTTTGGATTTCTGTGCACAACGATACAACATTTTTAGTTTTTACTGTGTCATTTACTAATGGATGATTTAGTAGTATTGTAGCGCAGAATAACCATCCTCAATTTAATTCGTCTACTAGCAGATGTGGATATTACGGGATTAAAGTGGCGCCGGCCAGGCGGGATGTCCGCAAGCTAGACCAGGGGGTTAAGGATTTTTGGCCACTAGGGGATGATGAACCATGAAAATTTCCCCCAGATCCTTCTTTCGAGTGTGTATCCCACGGTTGTGGAAAATTAATTGTGATTGGTGAAAACACGTCACGTGGGGTGGGAGAGGAGAGGTTGGTGGAATAGTCAGTGTTGCTAGGAAGTTGAAAGTTAGAGGAAGTATGAAGAGCAGAGATGTGGAAATGTTGGTCGAAAACTAAAAGGAAGAAGTATTTAGAAAGAGGAAGTAAAACGCTTTCAGTAATTTATTGAAAGCAAACACAATTCAGCACAAAAAATTATTAATATCTCAGTCAAATAATCCCTGCTAAGATACGAACATCTTCGCTGAGATTGAAAACTGGTTATCCTCGTCGCTCGACGGTGCAAAAATCTTCTGTTTTCCTGCGAGACCACGTCCTTGTCTTAGGAAGGGATCTCCACAACTTGCAACTTACCATCGCAGAAGTCCACGATAAATTCCCGGAACTCATTCCTGATATCTGGACGAAATATTCTGAAACGAGCAATGAACTAAAAACAGGTTCGTCTTTTTGGCATAATAAGAGTGATCTCTGATACCCGTTTTTGTTGTCCCCCCTCCCCGTCCACAATATTTAATTTCCCTAAATTCCACGTTGTTTTTGTTATAGAGTTCAGACCTGAAGTAGAAGTTGTGTTCAATAAATAAAAGTATTAATGAACAAAAATTATAAAAAATCATATTAAATCTTGTTCATATTTAAAATAATTAGACAAACCCCATTATAGTATAGTATAGTTACATCCACGTAGTATCCTTTAACTTAAATAATTGGAGAGTAGAGCCTATTGCTTTAAGTTACAATACGAGTTAGCTAACGTAGTTCCACAAAATTTCTAGTTTCATTGACACGTTTTGATGATTACAGAAAGCGAGCTTTAGCCTTTATTTTTCATAAGATTTTAAAGTTTTAGCTTTCCTTTTCTCTTACTCGGTATAATTAGCGATAGTAATTTTTCTTCATGAAGTACTGAGTGTATATTTACACTGACAGGTCATCTTTCCTCCCTGACGCATTCAAATATCTAATCAGGATTTGAATTAGGAAGTGAGGTGAATTCAGTTTTATTTATCCGTGGCTAATATGTCAAAACTGGTGCGATACCGGTGATATATACAGTTATGAGATAAAAATGTTTACATTTTCATCTGATATAACTGGCGTCACCCATTTTCGTTTTTAATCGCAAAGAGTTGAAACCGTTTCGTGATTTTGCGATAAGTATTCATTTGTGAGTCACTACATATTTATATGCATCGCTCTCGGTGTCATCGATTCACCTGTCAAAGGGCATTCTCTCTCTCTCACTCTCGCTGTATTGCACACGCACACAGAGTCGACGTAAACACACACAGACTCTGTCTCTCTCACATACATACAGTCACTTTTTTTACCTACGTTAGGAGCAATGAGCTTTCATGAATGTATTTACATGTTGCCCGCGGAACTTTTTGACGCGACGCCAACGGATTGCTAATGAACAGTGGAATCTGTATCAATCTGTGTCACGGCAATCGAATTAACTCTCACAAATCAAGCGAAATAAAGAGCGCCGGGATATGAAAATTCAATAACGCTGAAATAATGAACAGGCTTCAAGGGAATGAGCGGCAGACAGACAGGCCTTCGATTCCCCATTGCTTCCTGTCTAACTGATTTGCGATTTTCCCCTGTACGCCGGGAGTTTGTGTGGGTGCGAGGTTGGAAATAGCTCTAGCTAAATGAGAAATGCAGTTCCCCTCCCAGTCATTTTGTTCAAATGTAGGTGACATCCCAATTTAAAGAGCTATATTTCCGTCGCGTCTATGTGTGCGTTTTACAAAAGACAGAAAATATCGATATCAACTGCTATTTCCGGGTGGCAGGTGTTCCACCGAAAATTGTGAGAAATGAAGGTACTACATCTGAAAATAATTATAGTCGGTACATTCGGAACAGAAATACAAGAACTTAAAAGTTCACCAGTTTCCTTAACTAGAATAATTAATGGATATGATACATACATTACTATTACTATGCAAGACTACAATTGAATCTGTAACAAGGAGATTGTTACTCTAAACGAAACTGTATACCGATGACTTGGAAACCTATTAACCTAGTACACACTGGGACTTTTTTGAGTCGACTCTATGTGTCAAGGTCGAGTCCCGAGTAAGTCCGGGTTGCCCTGACTCATTCTTTGTTGCAAAGAATCTGGTGTGTGGCGGGTTTGTATTTTCTGTGCCTTTTTAAACTGTCCTGGATGCGATTCTTTGACTCATTGTCGCGAAAAATTGTATGTGGTGGGCGTGAATCCACATCTGTTGTTACCTTGTTTATTTTTTTAAAACTTTCTTGTCCGTCCTTTTTTTAAACGTATTGAGGCGTTTTGATCTAACTATAATAATCTTAGAAGACTTACAGTCAAACTGTTGTTTGTAAGATCCGTTATTCACGGAGTATAGGCACCATGAATTAAAAGTAAATATTTGACTGTATTAGCTGAGAAGTACGCAGTTTCATTAACAGAAATAGAGAAAAAAATACACGTTGAAAGGACAATTTCATTGGGAACATAATAAATGAAACGAATTAAAAATTGGAACCTTGTTAGTTAAGTGTTGTTGGTTCGACTATGAACCTTGTTCTTTTTATTTCGACCCACCCAGTATATGAATTATCTATTTACATGCGGGAAATCCAGGAATGATTATATTTGTTTATATGATAATGCATAGTCGCCGGAGGTACTGGAAAAATATTTACAAATTATACAATATTTACAATAAATTATCAGTGAGAATCAACATGCATAATAAATACGACAAAATTATAAAATAAGATCCAGTGAATTACATGCCTTTGATAATACGATTTGCAATAAAAATTACATTAAAATGAGAAATGAGCCAAAATAATAAATGATGAAATTGAGGAAATGTGTGTATCGGAAAATTAGGAAATAATAAATAAATCAGAAAAATAAAGTAAAATATATATTTTATAAGCAATAGAAACTCTTAAAAAAATATTGCAAAAGAAGAATTTCAATTTATTTAATTTAGTTTGAATTTATATTAAACTGGAACGAAACAGCAGTACAGGAAATAGACCTTAAACCAATTACACCATTAAGGTAAAACGAATTAAATTAAGCTACAAAGCATGTACAAATTAGACTACAAAGGCTGTATATAAATTCAAATCAAATTTAAATTTTCTTTTCCGTATTGTAAAAAGTACAATCTCAATAGAATACATGATTATAACTTGTTTTGTTATACTCAAGTTATTCTTCAAGAAACAAAATTCACTTTTCTCACAATTAATTCATTTATTCTTTTCAAGTCGTTGGGGGTTATAAGACTGAATCTCGCTGGATGTGTTACGGAAGAAAAATATAGAAATTAATTTTATTATCAAGAAATACAGCATCCTTTCAATAGTTTCATAAGAAATAGTAATTTTTTTAAAAAACAACTTTTGTTTTACCCTCTCTTTAGAAAACATGCATATATTAAATAGGAAAGAGTATAAGTGGATATCATGAGCCGGTGCTGCATTACATTATACATGATTTTTAGAAGATCAGAATGGAAACGCCTCATCTTGACCAGGAATCAAACCCGAAATTTTCCTCTTTCCGGACGGTTCCATTACCTGTCCGGCAGAGATTTTTCCATTCTGATCATTTAAACACAATTTCATGGCCTTTGAATGCCTATAAAATTATATTCTTTCATTAAGAAGCTCAACAAAAATCTTTGATGCTCAGATGTGATTATCTTCGCTTACATCAAATTTAATAATTATTAATTAACTTTATTGTGGAATGGATGTTACAATTGCGAATTCACGTCTTCACGGAGATCACGAAAAACGAAAATATAATTCTTTTACCATTACGAGACAAACCACAACACCCCTGCTGATACGTATATAGTGATTCTGTATGAGAAGAATCGGATCGATACAAGTACAGAAAAGTACAAGTATCGGGTGCTTCTACAAATATCTGAAAAGTATAGGTTTTAAACCATCTATTCCTGAAGGTATCAAACGAATATGGATCGAGAGATAATAAATATTATGATATATTATAATTGTTATGTTTAACTGTTGTTCACACAACATAATAGTACAAATGTCTCCTTCAATTACAAAAGGAAGTTGAAAATATTAAAATTAGGGATTTTTAAAGAATATGTATCCCGATAATAGATCAATAAATATTAGAAGATTTGAAAAATATATTTAAAACCTCACAATACAATTATGCATATTGAATCTAAGTACAGAAAAGTCACGGAATTTGCATAATAATACGTAATTTAAAACTTTAAGTTAACTTTCTGTTTTGCATATAGCATGAATAAGATAATTAACTGAAAATATTCTGAACATAATGAAAATAAAGTGGAACATAGTTTTCTGACTTTAAAATTTACAACAAATAAAACGGCGGCAAAAAGTTAGCAATAAATTTATCACTATTTTTTCAAAAGCATCTTTTCGTCTCCATTTTGAGACTTCCTCAGGTGTAAAATTTAGCAATACATCATATTTAATCCTTGACTACCTCAGCCGAAAAGATATTGAATTTGCATGAGAAGAATTTAGTGTCACGCATGGACGTTCTCCAGCGATGGTTACGGTTGAAATGATATCGCTTTTGTATAAATAGTGATAAATTTAATGCTGAATTTTTGGCCGTCTTTTTATTTATTGACAATAAAGTGTATCTTGAGGATCTGAATAAAATTTGTTTTGTTCTTTAACTCAAATCGGAAATAACACGCTTAAGTTAAAATATTCTAATAGTTAATATTTATATATAATATTATTTCTTTAAATATTTTAATTATAATCGATACATTTTAACAAACGCATAAGCCTTTTTCTTACCTACATATTAAAATGTAAAGTGTTCAAATAAAATATGCATTACATAAAGTTCTAATGGTATCTACTTAGGTCCCAATCTTTTGCTGATCAAACGATTCCGTGTTTTTGAATGGATTGCACCAGCTTTAGAAAATAGAGATTCACTTGAAACGTATAAAATATTGTAATGTTCGAAGGGGAGACGAGCACCCTTGAATATAAAGTGAGTTGTCATTAAACGCTCTTACCAACTCCATCTCTTTCTTCTATATGGACCTGCTGGCTTCTCAAAATAATTCTTTGCCATCGAAACTGTCCTCAATTTCCTCTCTGGAGCTCTGCTATTTTTTATTGGCACTCGTATTATACACCGATTTAATTTTACTAGGAGTTTATGTCCGTCACACGAGATGAAAGACGATGAAAGAATAGAAAACATAATCAAGGGAAAAGGGAAAACAATAACGAACGACTGAAAACTTGAGACAAAATGTTTACATACTCATTAGTACTAGGAAATTTGGCATCGATACTCGAAATCAGCGCAATCAGTACTTTTATCGAATCCGAATACCGATATTAGTGAAGTGTTTGGAGACCCAATAAAACGCACTTTACACGTTCCATTTGAGCTCATTATAATTCCTCATTATTCAAACGACTAAAGACAACGGAATCCATCAGCATAATAATTTTACAGAAACACGGGAAGGTACACCGACATGGAGAAGTGGAAATAGAGAATGGAGAACATTACGGGAAACCAGTCTGATCAGGGACAGAAGTACTGCTGAACAAATAAATAATAATGGTTAATACGATGAGTTCTTATCACTTAGTGAACAACGCTATATTGGTTGTAAGTATAAGGATGTGGTTACTAAAATATAAATTTTTATCATGTGGATGGAAATAGTAGATTGTACGAAGATTGAAATTGTATTATTTAGATTTTGTAGGCTTTTTATTTAAATACGACAAATATATCGTTGGAGGCGTATTGCTAGCAGGGATAGCCAGATTCAGTCCGAGAGGCATGAGAGATATAGTTGAATTCGGAGAGAGAAAATTGAAAAAATCTCCAGCATAGATCTACCCATTGTGCTGAGAAAGTCAAACTATTTTTTTTTCACAGATATTCGTATTATATGTTTCTGCAGAACAGTACAAAAGTATAACTACAATATAATTCAACTAAGTAAAGCAGCTACAGAAAATAACCACTGTTCAAGAAATTTTGCAATTGATATATATATATATATATATAATTACTAAAAATAGTATTTGAGTTGGTGTCTGACCATTAATATCTAGAGTTTAATGCGATTGGATTATTGTGTTATAACTTGAGAATTGGACACGATACTCATTAGACTGATGCGGAGTGTATTAATATATTATAAGTATACTCAATTGGCAGTTCCCGCAGGAATTCGGGAGAAGTGAGGTGAAAACAGACCCTTCACGACATTGCCATTGCAGCAGCCATAGACATCATTCACCTATTAAATGTTGGCAGCTGCCCGCCCCCCCCCCCCGCCCCATGCCTCTTGATAATCTGTTCAGTGCAATAATTGATCGAAAGGAAAAATAATTGAGCAGAGGGTTGAATAAAAATTATTACAGTTTGTTTATAGATTAAATAAAAAGTAAATAGGTAAAATCAAATTGTATTAATAGTAAATCATTTAATCTTTGTCTTCACATTAATTAAATCGAAAAAATTAACTGCCAATAACTGACACTGTTATTACTTAACTAAACACACCGTATCGTCACCATATATTCTGGAACATACTCAGTTATTTTCTTCAAATGCTAAATTTTGAAATTTATTCGATTCAAAAAAAATTATTTTGGATTATAAATATCAGTTACGTAAAAATATTTAAAAATTATAAATAATTAAAATTTAACATAAACAAATTAAAAATTTCGTTTTTTAAATATACGAAAACAAGTAAAAGTCAGACAATCATTTAACAATATATGACGAAATAGAGAAATGATTCCTCGTTTTCCTTATTAGATAAAGATGTGTGTTACTTCGTATTTTAAACAAAGGATTTACGTAAAATCAATATTCAAAGGTTTATAATTAGCAATACTTGGAAATACTTTTTCTCAAGTCCTCTGCCTAACTGTAGTTCCACGGTGAGGTTTCCCGTTGTCTTCCGGTGGTTGATGACGGGATCGATGGACCCATTGTCACGGGAATTCTGCAAATGATAATGCTGAAAATTAATTAGACACACATAAATATCCGTACCCATACCGGAATTCAAGACAATGATGCATCGCAGGCTGGCTGGAGAACTACTAGTTTAATTATTTTTTTATCTGACTACAATTATCTCGTTTCAAAGTCAGGTAAAAATTAAAGTTTATGTTAGGTTCTTGACAATATAAAATGTTTGTTTCGCGCGTAGATGTATACGTTTATAAATCACTTCATAAAATAGACAATGAATGCAAAACAGTTGGTGGTATTTTTGTCTGTTAATTGGCTACTTATTTAACCAAGGTAAGGTTCCTCTTCCACTAACAAACTGCTCGCAGATTCTAAGACGCCGTGGTGACCCATGGGACGTTGAGGGAAAAAGGAAAGACTGGAGTAGCTTCGTAGGCTAGGTAGTAAAGCATAATTAGAAGTTCTCGTAAGGGATGGCGCCAGTTGCAGAAGTAAACCTTATACGCCGGGTAATTTATGGTGCTTTCCCAGATGGCAAAGGTCAGGGCAAAGTCAGTTAGTATTCGCATCTGCTGAACCACTTGCACGGCACAAAAACTCCGGCAGAAGCAACAAATATTGCACACTAGTAGGAGCCGCAGGGCAGATGATTAATGAACTGAAAAAAAGAAGAATTCTGTTGGTCACCAAACCACTTGCGTATGATGCATTGTTCTGTTTGAAATTGAAGCTAGATCACAGAGCAAGGGAAAGGTGAACGAACAATGACTTATGAGGTCTGACGTATTATGCCGCGGGACGACGGGTCCCTTGATTAATGTGAAAGTTCCTATAACAATAGGCAAGCATTATAAAAAGAAGTATAGCTTATATGGTACATCATAAAGGAGTATAGATCGGCAGAAAATAGAGAAAATAAGTAACTGACCCGTGCTAAGAACGAAACACAGTAGAGATGAGCACATTTCGATAAATCATTCACCCTGGACCTAAGTATGACTTCTTGTTAATGATGGGAAAGAAAAAAGGGACTTGTGAGCCTCACATATACAATGATGTCGAGAAATCTGTGTTAAACCAGTCCAGAGCTACTGAAGAGCAGGTGAGAAGTAGTAGCACTGTGAGACTCACCTAACCTTTTTGACACAAGTGTCCGGAGGTCCGTTCGACCTGTTTCTGTTCACGTGAAGCAGCATATAAAAATTTTCACCTTAGACAACCAAGAGATATAGTTGTAATCTTGGATGCATATCCACAGGGCTTGAAAATTGAGTAATTACTTCAGCCCTTTTCATTAAAAAAAACATGTATTAATATATGTGACAATATAAGGAACTTTTGATATAGCCTAATTATTTATTTTTCGATACACAGCCTATACCTGATTTTTACATTTAAAAAGTTAAAAATCAACAAAAAGCATTTGTAGCACATCAAAATATATACATATTGAGTTTAAGTGAGCCTCGGTCCCATTTCTTAGGTTTAGGTCATTGTCTTTCATTGAAAAAGAGGAAGCACCTCATAAAACCGTGAATGTTGAATGGAATAATTATTTGAAATATTTTCCTTTAAGTGAATAATTGCATGTATGGAGAAACACAACGATTTTAACAACAAAATTAAAACTCATTAATAATTTTAATTATCTGACTTTAATAGCATGATAACTGAATAGCTGCCAATTTGTAATTAACTAAAATACGTTGAAACTTCTTTTTAATTAGTTTTTAAATTTAAATTGTAAATAATATAACCAACAGATGAACAAATTATAGATTTAACTAAATCGACGTATGGTCACTATGTTTGGTACTTCCTCAGGTAATTTCTTCAAATGTTAAATTTTAATGAACAAATAGAAGTCAAAATGTATGGAATTTTAATAAATTCGCTCGTAACAATTTGTCTTTTGAAGATTTACCTGAGCAAGTATAAACATGGCGACGAAACGACGGTGTAATTGAATAAAAGTTTTATCTTTTTAACTTGTTCGAAAATATAATAGATTTAATAATTGTGAAAAATACATGTTGATTGATTTTATATACAACTTGTATACCAGACGAAACGTAGCATCAATTTTTATTTTGTTAAATTACTGACCGGGTTCCCACCTTAGCCGCATCCCCAACCTGGATGTGAAATACAGCTCAAGTTGCTTGTTTAGTGACAGAATTGAATTCAGCGACTTTCATAACCCCACAATCACCATAGTTTGGGTATTAGTTTTATGTAGTTCCTCTCCATATTCACCGGTATTATTAATCCTCTCACATGCCGAATGGCGTTGAAATTATACAGAAAAATATCGGGAGAGACTCTTCAATCGAAGAACCTACAATATCGGTCCTTTCTGAATGTTTTAAAATTTCAACCCCCTGCACCCCTGCCCCTGTGGGTGGAAGCCGCGTCAAGTAACATGCGTACAAATTTGGATGAAATCGCTCCACTTTACTTTGCTCTATCCCCTCTTAGTGGCAGAAGAGAAACATAACCAGTATCAGAATTAAACTCAACGGCTCCAATAACACCGGCTTCAACACCAATCTGGATCAGACCCCTATAGATTGAAATTATACACAAAAGAAAAAAAAACTCGGGAGAAAAACTATTAATCTCATTGACCGCGAGGAATCTTATTTCGACGCAAATATCGACTGTTTTTCCATATTTAAAATCAATCGCCCTTTCACTCCTGCCCCTAGTTGAGTCTTACCCCCACAGTGTTTTCATCGCAAGGAACACACGTACATTCTACCTTTATTAACATATAACATGTGAATTTTATTTATAAGAACATAATTGACCATTTGCTTAATGCTAAATATCTTGTTAATTTAATTGACGTTTTATTTATGTAATAATACATTTTAAGAAATTTATAGATACGCTAAAACGTGTTACAAATAGCATAGCTTTCCCGCGAGACACTATATAAATAGGAGAACTGAGGTGCCTTGTAGTGAATTTTATTTTCTAAGACAAATTTATGTTTTATTTATTGAATTCTCTTTTTTTAAAAAAAATCTCATATTGAATTCAATAAGATGTAGAAATTTTTTGAGCATTATTTCATAGTTAAAAACTATTTGAAAACATTAATGACATTAAATAATAAAAATGGAGGAATACAGAGTTCAGTAGGACTGGTTAAAAGTATGTAGGTATATTTAGTCTACCATAACGTGTATAGTGTTTCCATATGCTATGTGGTTGGTATTTTAAAATTTAATATGAATATTTATAAAATTCACCAACTAATTGCGAAGTATAGCGTGATTATTTCTCACAAGAAGTCTCTGTGTATTTAAACGTAATGACCTACGTAGTAGTAATTATTATTCTATTTCACACAGACCAGAAATGATTATAAATAATGAAATAAAAATCTCTGAAATTTGCAAGATATTTTCTGTTCTCCCTTTCGGTTAACAATAGACAACCGCTTGTTATAGTTATCGACGAGGAACTCCCTGGAGGAAACAGAAAGAAAATGAAAAAGTATTCCTTGTACAAATATAGGGGTTGGTGGAATCGAAGTAAGCAAAGAAGAGATAGACCAAAAATAATAAAAACTTCAGAGGACTGAGTTTCTCTTCTCCAACAGCCGCAAGTGAAATACGTGGTTTCAGTAAAAATTTTAACACTTGTTTACGCCAAATATAAAGTTGTAGAAAATAGTTCTTACAGTTCAATAATCCCCAATTAGTTAACTTTTTTATGAAACTAGTCGAGGATTACGTTGAAATAATGCGGATTTAATTTTTGTATTTTATAGTTAACTAAAACAATTTATTCGTAGTCATTTATAAGTTTTTATCTTTATTCGAAAGCAAACACATAACTATGTGATAAAATGAACAATTCACGTTTTATAATTCCATTTATTTTTACTGTAAACTATTCTTGTGTGTTGTATGAAACTAGTTAGTTATTTCCTGTAATTCATAAAGATTTAAATTCTTGAAAATGTTCTTAAAAACATCTTCCGTTGCGAACTGTTATCAAGTATGTTTCCCGTATATATTGTAATATGCGTTACATCCCGTTTCCAGGGTAGCGGCCAGACTCAATTGTTGTCATGTGTTGCGTCGCCGCTGACGTAAAAGTTACGCGGGAAAGCTAGAATGTGCATGTAGTGTTCACGTGACATTTTAGTTTACTCAAACGAGAGAAATCGCAAATCGGAGCAGCGAACGTCTAGGCACGTAGTGTGAACGTGACTGGGCGCTGCAAATTGCCGACACAGAGCGGGAAATGCGATTGACGGTTGACGTCAGGTGATCGTAAATGTAGTAAGATGGTGCCAGCCAGGAGCTGGCATGTAAAATTGGTCATCGTCGAAATGCGCTAGAGGAAGGATGTGGCGTGGCTCAGGAATCCACGCAGCCACGTGGATTATACACAGATAACAAACCAGCCACAAAACCAAGTGGTTTCAGACCGGATAATAAGCGCGAATAGTAGAAATAATATTAGATTGACGAATGTGCTATTAATAGAATGCTTGACGAGTGAAAGAAAGTTGATTGTAATGACCACGCCATGGATAATTTATATCGTCGTGTTTCTGAAGGAAAGTATTATTAACTTTAAAAAAGTTTGGTGTTTCTTTCATAAATACCTGGCACCCTAACTTTTTCCTTTCGAAGAGTAAGTTTTAATCGTCGCTGAGCTATTGGAGGAAACGACGTTTTCGTTTCAATATATTGTTTCTGGACTTATTTTTCAACATTTTAAAGGTGCTAGATTCAAAGGGCTTGTACACAATTTAAAAAAACACTCATTAGGTTTCCATTCTTTAATTCATTTATTTTTCATCCATGATTTTTCATCGTTATGTAAGACACGAGCCACATTAAATGTCTTCTTAAAGACCGGTTGGCTGTAATAACCTAAACCAAAAAATTCATTATATGATTCACAATGGCAAAATTTCCACATCATTAATATTGATAGAATTAAATTGATTACGTTAAGATATACTGCCATGTAATCTGAAATTTCCGATCGCGACTTAAAACCAGTTTATTTCACAACATGCAGTAATACACGCAGAAATGTATTAAAATAATTTATACATAGTTGTGCAACCTAGGGTTGGAGGCGAGTTCGTGACATGACATTTTGGGCTAAAATAAATCATGTCCCAAGCGGAACGAGAGGTGGTGTGAGTAATTTCTCATTCGCAAATCGTCTTGAACTTGGAGTAAACACAATAATAAATCCAACTGAAGGCAAGGACTGCCATTTGCGTAAGAAGAAGTGGCCAAATGCTGGTAGGGGCTGCTGTCGTAATGGTAAATTAAACATTTCTTGGCAACAGTAAGACAAAGAAGGCTACTTCCCAATTACAACTGGCACAAGACAGTGCTGCAAATCTGAACAACTGCCTTACTTATGTCACAAGCTGCACAAGAGATTTTGTCTTTGAACTAAGCCAACTGCAGTACTTGCAAGTTTGCAGTTGTGAAATATTATTACGTTTTTACTGAAAGGACTAGAAAATCAATGACTAAAGATTGCTTTGTCAATAATAAAGTATATATTACCCACGTTACCTTCGTCACTGCTAAGCCGTTGACACAGTCGTATTGATACTACATCTAAAACATAACCGGTGATATGACTCATATTGTACTATTAAATTAAAAAGAAAACCCACGTCACCTTCGCTGGAATAAAATTGAGTTGTATTCACTTTACTACTATTTATGATATATAAGCCAATTATTCGAATGGTATTATATTATATATTATTAGTATGGTATATAAGTCAATTACTAGTAGAAACGCCAGAATTAAATACGCCAAAATGTAAATCGTTATTTATATGAAAAGACGCTTCTCCCCCTTTTCTTGTGCATGCTTCCGTCCTATGTCGAATAAAGGTTACACAGAAATAACGTCGTAAAGAGCTCTAGCAATTTCACTAATCCCGGAAAATACTTATTTAACTCAAGTTTCAGCCGATTATGCATGTTTTAAAATGTCCATCCCGGCCTCTAAGAGTGTGCATTTTGAAGCCATCAGAAAAGAATCTTTTCGGACGTGCGCACATTAACTGACCAAAGTTTTATCGCGAAAACAACCCAGATTGGTGTCGAATCCGGGGTTAAGAAAATCACTGAATTTCGTTTCGACATTTAACATGCTGCTTAAGCTACATTTCAACCACCAGGAATATAGTGAGCAATCTAACATATGCTGACTTAGCAAATGTGGAAATTTTTTTGGGTACATTAAAATTAGCCAAAATGCTGACATCTGCGTGAAATAAATATTTTTAGGAGTTAATAAGATTGAAAGTGTTTCTCCCGATGTTTGGCGTATAATTTAAGCCCCATTTCGTTTGGGAGCAGGGGACCCTTGGGTGTGGAATGGAGACGCGTTTCATTGTGTCCATTCAACTGTTGTTAATCTATGTTAATCTGGTAGGTCAGTTTCTAGGTGAAGGATAGGGAAGGATTTATGTTGAAAGATGTTTCAGAAATATAATAAGAAAGACAACCGAAATTTGTGTCATACCCGAGCTTATGGAAATCACTGAGTTTAATTCTGATCAATAACATGCTATTTAAGTTGAATTTCAGTCCCTAAAAGTGGCGTGGAAGAAGTGAAACAACGTTCCTGGAATAAATGTAAACGCGTCGAGCAATTTCTTCCAAAATTTATACAGATGTCACTTAAACCCCGAGAAAGCACTGAGTTGGTAAAAACAACACCCCCCAGCACACAAACTGGTGGGGATGACGGTTGCGACTGTATAAAAGTATTCTAAAATACACAAATTTCAGGATGTATAAGTTTATAAGAGTATGAGTCGTCTCCCCGGTTATGTAGAAATTTGCACCCCTTGAGTTTAGGCAGGTTGTGTGAAAAGGTAAAGGTACCAAAATGTAACTCTCGAGCTTAATCATGTGGTAGCCAAAAAATTATTCTCGAATTAAACGCTGTACTGGTAAAATTCAAATAAATACCCACGCAACGCCGAATACCTGGTAGTCCACATAAATAAAAGCAATGTATGCTGTACGTTCTGCTATTTACATATCGGGGCTCGTTCGAACACGCTGTGACTTTTAATGTTTGTTTCTTATGCGTTTCCGTATCATTCACACGATTGGCGAAATATTTGGGTTTTTACCGTTGATCACCCCAGAGAAGGCTTCTGTCGATTTTTCGATAAATTTATAATCTTTCTTTCTCCCTTTTCTGGGCAAAAACGGTCCCAGGATGCGTTATGCCCTCATGTTGACTGTCAAGTGAAATGTTAATATATATGCTAAATATAACTAATATTTTATTTAAGTAATTTTACGATGTTGCCGTCGCCGTCACATGCGGTACTAATACAATTATTGATTGGACTAACAATCAAGGAGCGTGATTATGTAAATTATTAATAATGTGGCTCTCTCGCTGTTAGTATAATCACGCGTTGACAACGATATTAAATACTGTAGCGGAGTAATATAAATTAATCCCTGTGCAACGCCGGTCACCCAGCAAGTTAATAATAAATTTAAGTGTATGGAATGTTTTATGCACAATTTTGTATTGTTTGATTAGGTGCTCAAATTTGCAGCCCTTAAATCCATTTAGCACAGTTTCGTCCTTGTCGAAGTATGTTTATATAGAGGTCGTTTCCTCACTAAATTTGCCGGAAAATTTTCTTTTTGTGATGGTCTTCATCTCTCTTTGCGTTTAAATTACAAAGTTATAAACTTAATAATTTTGGACTAACTTTGTAGGACTTTCCACAAAGTTTTCTTATTCACTCATAGTTATTTTCAAATGGGAGCCGATTTAACTGTGAATCTGTTTCTTGCATCATCAAATCACAATATTGTGATGTTGTTACATGTAGTTTTAGTAAAGGTTTGTTGACGTGGAAGTGAGCCGATATGGCAAAGTTTGTCGATTTTCCTGCGGTCATTCGCCGAACGACAAAACGGCTCCCATTTGAAATGAACCATGGCTATATCAGTTATGATAAAATAAAATTCGTTGTTAAGAAACTGGAAATTCGTGTAATCTTTTTGAAATCATACTATAAACCTTGAATGACAAATAAGTAAGAAAATTAGTGGACTAAAAGAAGCGTACGCATACGAGAAAGGTAAAGACTATCAATAAAGATAAGGATAAGTTTTCTTCACAATACTACAGAATAAAATGTTTATTTCTCCTGATAAATGAAAGAGAATGAGTTTTAAAAATAATATAGCACACTTGAAGTAAAGCAATTATGTTTTAATATCGCAGAGGTACATATTGGTATACATTTTAAATTGTTGTAAAGTAAAAAATTATGATTTTGGCATTTTTTTTTTCAATAGTGAACACAATTCAATTTTCCTGCATGGTGGTCGACTGCCGGGCGCCAAAGTGTCGAATATCGACCTCCACTGGCTCATCTCTTACAAAGTGCTTGATTAAAATCATTTCAATAATTAATCGGAAAATATGGTTTCCATTCATTGGTGTAATTGAAATCGCAGTATCGTCTGCTTTATCAGCTTACGTTTAGCAACAAAGGCCTTTTGTACGTCCGCAACTCGAAATTAATGGAATTACACAAAATTTGATTCGACATGGTGTGCGTTTTAAATATTTTCCAGTGAGCCTAGGGAACCAATATTCTTGTGAAATTTATTTAGGAGCAATCAATACTTAAAAATATGAGGTGCTTTTATTACGACTTGTTGAAAGACAAGTTTAAATGGGCAAACCTTGAATGAAATGGCTGCGTATTACAATAAAATAAATGAATTTTGTATGGTGTAGTAAGTGAATTTTAAAATAGAAGCAAAAAATGCTTTTAAATAAATAGTATTGAAATAGTTTTAAAATACTTTTCTTAGTGACACTCATAAATTTTTTAAATAAACAAATTATAAAATGGTATCTGAGTTTACTTACTTTGGTTACCTTGAAACAATTAGCAATAAATACTTACGTTACAACGGTTTGTATTTCTGGCGAGGTGGCTATAGGGCACCTTTCTTGTTTGATTCAATTGTGTATTTATTTATTATTTTAATTTACATTTAATATAAATTACGGCGTAAATAAATGTCTGTTAAAAGCGTCACAAGACGTAGGCAAGCTTACAGTTAAGAGCAAAGTTTCCGGAAACACCAGGACGCACGCAACCAGAGGGGGAAAACTTCTCCACCAACCAATTAAGAAACTAGTAACAGATTTGAATGGTGTTTCTATGACCAGTTTCCACAAATTAGGCGAACTTTACGAAATATGGATATAGGAGGACAGAAAAGACAAAAAGGTGGAGTGAGGCAGATAAAGATTTTTTGTCAGAATGCTCAGTAAGGATCTTGGAAGATGGCGAGAGGAGTAGAGATGTGAAAACATGGCCGAATGAACCGGACTTTACTTCCATCTCGTTGGCAGAAGGCCTGGCCTGGTAAACAGTCGGAAATATCTTTCCTGGAGTTTTTGCGACGCTTAAGTTATTAATTTTTACATCTAAATTCCTTTCGAGTTTCCATACCAAAACACGGTAACGTGGGGGTAAAATCTAATGTTGCATTAGTCCGCAATATATTTACTTTAACTCATTTTCTTTTGTATACATTTCTTTTAATTTATTTATTGAAATGTGGAATATAAATTAAAATTTTTATTTTAATTCGTGGTAGTACGAGCGTCTATAAATTCATCTAAGTAAATAGTTTCATATTTATTTAATAGATTTCTATTCTCATATGTATGTAAGGTGCGCCACATAGTCTATGTGCCATTTGTGAATATACTGGAGCCGATGAAGATGATTACACACATCATTACAACTGGACCAAAATGTGAGGTAGTAAGGGATATTGACGCGTATACGGAGCCTCTCATCTTCAATTCGGGACTTTCTATCTGGTCACGGCCTATGAGAGAAGTAGTTGACATGTCAAGATAGCCGGCTAGTCTTCGGACTTATGTGTCGAGGTTGGAGTTGATCACCTATATTTAGTATCCGACGTCGAATCTGTCTGACTTCTGGGTGGATCAGCCAGTTACCTGGCTTAAGAGAATGGGTACTATCGTGATATAAAATAAATGGAACCGTTTGGTAGCAGTGTAAGCTTTAATTACTGTTCATGCGTCCAGCGGTACTCTTGCCACCCTGTAACTGCTTACTCCGTCGGGGCTTAAATGGAGAAATCCTGGACTCTACATTTCCTTGAGGCAGTGGCTCAAGGCTAACCAGAACCTTCAGTGAGAAATATGGTAGGCAGTGGTAAGCTTTGGGCACAGCTGTCAACCTACTTGGTAGCAGCCTGGCTTATGATTCAGTTTGATTCTGTCGGGCAGAAATTTACGTCTACAAATCCCTCGAGGTGGTGATAACAATCGGGGCCTAGGTAAGCGTAACCTAAGAGTATTGGGGGGGGGGGGACAAGATCCCGAGGTGGGGGAACCGCATGCATCTTGAGCATGCTGTTCCTTCATTCTGGTGCTGATGGCTCGTTTAAGGTACACAGATCCATCATCAATCTTCCACAAGGTAAATTATCCATCATTTCAAAATATATCTCAGAATATTAACATACTATCGACTAGGATAATTTTCAAAATTAATAGAAAGGTAGCCTGTACAAAAAAAGTTTAGTTAATGAAATTATTCACATTAAACGTAACTCTAATATACTTAATGTAAAAACTGATGAATGTCCGTGAAATATAATCTTTCAAGTTATACTGATTGTCTTTGCTTCTTTAAATATAATGTTGTTTGGTTCTTGAATAATTTGTATTCATTGGCTGTACTTTCACATCTTTGAAATATCGTAATTAACTTTAGTTCACTCTGAAGAGGGTCCAGATCAGGACCAAAATATGTAGTTATTTATTAAATTCTTTCTCGTTTTATTAATTTTGTCTGTTTTTAGCCTAAATTAAACGTCAAGTTAATAACTATTATATTATGACGTAGATTATTTTAATTTCCACAACACTAGAAATTAAAAAGGTATAAGTCGTTTCAGATTTTAATCGGTTAGTTGGGTTAATTACCAGAATATTAATGTGAAACATAGAGCGTGTAGGTATATACTTAATTCTGTGCCCAAAATATATTTTTAAAAGCTCCTCTAAATATTTATTTGACCTGGTGAACATCACCTGTATGATTCGAGATATAGTCAGAACAATTGCGAAATTTATTTGACCTGCCAAGGGTGTCAGTTTCGGAACGTTAATATGACATCATGCGTTAGTTTTCTCATCCAAATTTATAGCTTCATATCGTAGAATATACGAACGAAAGCCGTGCATCGAAATACGAGAACGAAGAATATAGCCGTGGGGAGGGGGGGGGCAAGGGGATCAGGAATTATTATTGGTGGTGGTTGTTCTCTGAGAGTTATGCTTCGGTGTCACCTTACGATGCTTAAGGGAATAATAGCGGACGCCATGAGTCCCTGAGAGGAAACTTTGTTGTGGTCGTAGAGAGCGAACGGCTTAGAAGACCAGCACAGCATCCGCTTTTCCTGAGGGGAAAAATACACTCAAAAGGCTATAAACTACTTAAGTCAATCTGCTTTATTTAACGAAAATAATTTTTTTGAACTTGGATCAATATTTTTAGTTTACATGTTTCTGTTCTGACAGTGTTCTACATTCTTTGCATTAAACAGCTCGTCGAGGAACCAGAGAAGGAAAGACTGGGACGTCCATCAACGAAAAGAAATTGATTGAATATTATAGTCAGAGTAAGTAATGAATAATTTGAAATATTTGGGTGAACTTAGTGTAACATAGGGTAAAAAATACGTTACGATAGATGAAAATGAAAATATGATACGGTGCTATAAATTGCATACTGTACATAAGTTTTGCTGACACATGTAGAGGTTTACACAAGATGGAATAGAATTGCAAGAACTTTTGTATTATAATTAATCGAATAGACTAAAGTACTGGTAGCCTGGTTAATATCCCGTTTTTAGCCGTTGTAGACTTAAAAATACAAATTGAATATACTTGAAAATAATTGTAAACCGGGTATGTCACTGATGGATCGATAATATCAACGGCTAAGATATCGATATAGCTTGTGGATGATTCAAGAAGAATCTAATGTTGTCGACCAATATCCGTAGTTCGTTGTGTTTTAGGTTGAAATATTCCCTTACTTTTACTTCTTATAATATATTAGGTTTCGATATTCTGTAAGCTTACCAAGCGTCTCATACGCATTCCAATTTGTTACAAAATAACCACGAAACCAATAAAAATGCAACTTGAAATTTTAACAAACGAATATGGTTTTTATTGCGATAACAATGTAACCGTAACGACGTATGTTATAATTATTGGTACTGATCTAATAATTACGAAAATAATACCATAAATTAAAACAGTGTTTATTTGCGGCATGTCATAAAAATATCAATCCTATATCAGTGATATTACTACTGAAATCTGTATTTATACTATAATTTTCTTAGAAGTAAAACTTAATGACTTTATATTGGCCGGAAAATTAAGAAAAAATATTACACGGTTGTAAATAAATGAAAGTCGTAAAAATTATGACTTGTTATAGAAACGATACAAATATATGCGAATAAATAAAATTGAACTGTCTGTCTGGCAGTTTGTCTGCAATAGGTTCCGAAACGGTTGAACGGATTTCAATGAAAATTTCAGGGATTGAAACAGGAATTCTAACTTAAAGTTTCGTTTCAATATCTTGCAGAGTTCAGAATATATTAATATAAATATTTATAAATCCATTAAATTGCCGCGCTGAAGCCGGCGTGAAAACCAACTGCGAGTTGTAAGTTTTATTAGGCGTTCCTATAATATTCATTGGACTTAATGTGTTATTAAACGTAATTTTGGCAGCATGAGAGAGAGGGGGGAAGAGGGTGAGCATTCATTACATCTTATTACATCTATTGTTGCAGCAGGATTCGCGCCATAATTAACCTATTGTTGGCAGAGAGCTAACTCCCTGAGAAATAATAAACTTTTTTGGATGGTCGATACGATGTATACGTAAATTTTTTTTGTAATGTCAGATAAATTTTAATATTCAGTAACTGCTCATTTTTAAAATAAATTCAAATAAATATAATTTATCCCATTAAATATAATTAAAGTTTATGTCTCTCTGGAAGTTTGTATCGAATTGACTCCGAAACGTGTGAAAGCTGAACCTGTTCAAAATCAACTACGAGTTATAAGATTTACCATTAAGTGATCATAAATAAATGATCCGTATTTTATATATACATATTCAATGAATTCTACTTTAACAAAATTCTGCACCTGTTGTTTCGCTTTAGGGTAATCTAAATAGAGCTATTTCTGCGCGAACGAAGTCGCGGGGGCGTAGCTAGTTACGAATATTTTAATTGACGGTCGGATCATGAATGTCTTTAACAATGAGTTAGACGAATTTTAAGACCGGCAATCCTTAACAAAATATGTGTAAATGAAGCAGAGATGTTGTAAATTAGTTACTCAAAACAACACATATGATTTAAATTTCAAGTAATCTGTATTGTAGCAATCGCTCGATTTCTTTATTATTCCAGTTTCCCAGCCCAGTTATATTAAAATAACGGCATATTTGTCCCTACTGTTCTCTTGACAACCACTCATACTTGATTAATTGGTCTCGCCACCGTCCTATATACTTCTGAGGAATTTCTCCGGCAACATTTCAATGATAACGCACAGCCTATTAATGAGTTTGTACAGACGTCCGATTCATCAGCCTCACTATTGCAAGAAAATATTTATAATATTTAATACTGTGTGTATGAATTATACGCAAAAATTTAATCATTTAAGTATAACTAACAATGATAGTAATCACTAGAGATATTTTTTCTGACAGCTCAAATTATCAATTGCACATTAAAAGTTCGAATAGATATGATTTTTTATCCCAGCTACTTTTAGATTCATTAACAATGAACGCCGTGAATTACGTCATTCTGTGTGCGTGTGCGTGACCATGAGTCCCTTTGAGTCGGTTTTCCGCAAGTCACTCTAGCGTGTGTGTGGGATGGACCCATGGTACAAGTCCAAGGGCGTGTCCTTGCCCAAGGTTAACACTCAAGGACGTTTCCTTCGCACCTATAACGTGTCCGCACGTATAGGGCTCGGTGTTTCCACTCACGCCAAGACTGACGAACGAAGTTTAGGATCTTAAATTGATTTTAGTAAGCGACTAGCTGGGTGGCCGGCTTTGTCTCAGTATTTATTTATATTAGTCCGATGAAGTCGAAATGCCGAATTATCAAGTACTTTCCTAACCCCGGAATAGTCGGGAATCTTCGATAAATCCGTGTTATTGCCTTCAACCTATTCCTCCGCCGTCTCCCCTTCCCCTCTGGGACTGATGTGCTGCCCAAGCGTGTCTTTATGTTGGAGCAGCATACTTTTCAACGGAGTTGTTCATGTTGGAGCATCGCCGTAACTCGCTCCTTGGTACTGAGCAGTGACTAGAGGCTCGGCTCATTTTCTCCGCTCGCATAGATGATGGATGTCGCTGTTTTAATAAGTGAAGAATTTTTGAGCCATCATTTGGGGACAAATCAAAAAAAAATCACCACCGCTTCGTTTTTCGTATCCAGCAACCTGAATTCTGACAAAATAATAATTAGAATCAATCAACAATTTCTAGCAACACAATTCAAAAATAGTGTTTGTAGTCATAGACCATGGAGCCAGAGTGACATGATTACCGTCTATATGGCCAATGCAACAAGTAAAATTCCAATTTTTAAAGAAATCATCAGAAATTTTCTGGTATTTTCATTTGCAACGATATAAGTACTTCCTATTTAACTCTGATGACTTCTCAAAGAATTTTTGGAACCCAGAACGAAAACGCCAAGCTTAGTTGTGTGCTGAATTTCAGAATTAAAGTCACTGGCTTACAAATCCCCGTAATTGATATTAATCTCAGTTTTTTGCGGTATTTTGGTGTGCTCCCCCTGCCCTCACTACAACCACCACAACGAGTGTCCAATGTCCAACGGTGTTGAAATTATACACCAAGTACATCAGGGGATACAATATCAAAGTAATTAACCCTGAAAATTAATAATAAGACAAAATATAAGGCGTTAATGCTTTAATGTTTCCAACCCTAAGGGTGAGGGTGATAGTCGTGTCTTACCACCAGTATTCGTTGCCGCGTTGCGAGTATCATGCAAAATCGGATCAAAATTACTCCATCCGTTTAATTTACTAATTGCAATGTTGTTTAATACACATCCAATCTCTTCTTAGGCCTAAACAATAACTAAAAATCACATGTTATTGTCAGAATTAAAGTAAACAACTCTCAAGTACTTGTTCCGACACCAATTTAGATTCTTTTCTTCTTATTTATGTGTCGTTCCTCAATCTTCAGGCCCTTAGAATTCCCCCCATACTAAATAGGGTTTAAAATATATAAAAACAATGTCTAAGTAAACGCTGTCAATGTAATTAACACCAAAAAAAATTCATCCGACCCTTTTCTTAAAAATTAGGAGTTTACAATCCCTCCACTACCACCCCAAGTGTAGTAGCCATCACCCCAACAGTGCTTGATTCCTGGACGTAGAGAGAAGTCATAATATATATATTACCGAGTCTACTGCGGACTGTCATCTTGCATGACACATTCTAAATTTGGAGTGACACGTGGTCAGCGTATCGATCCTCAAACAGTCTTAATCCCGGTCTTCTCGACCAGCAGCCACATTAAAAATTACTCCTCCCGTTTTAAACTGATTGCGAAACGTTGTTTTACTCCATTCCATCTCCATCTTAGGGAATGAAATTCTACGTAACCGGCATGTTGAATGTCAGAATTAATCTCAGCTACTCCACTATAAAGGTTTCAACCCCAATCCCTATTGTCACGTTCCTTTACCACAACCCCTATGAATGGAGGAAAATTATACTCAATCAAAACAATATAAGTTTCAATGACGTTTAGTAGTGTTTCTCCCCGACAGTAATTGTTTCTGGATCGTGAGGAACACGTGTGCACTCCTACACCGATCAAAGCACTGTCAGGGGACTGCTGCCACCCCACAGCAAAAACTCCTCTCCCGTCATTCGAAAAGCGTCAAAAAAATACCCAGGAGCCTGACTAACGTGATGCGGGTTGTATGGGGTTTGCCCTGCATCTCTCTCAGATGTATCCTTAAACTATAGTTCGGGCTTGATTCAAACCTTAGCCACTTTCCTCACCCTTCCGAATAATACCTTTTCAATTCCATTCCTATACTATTAAAGAAGAAATAAAAATCTTACGCATTGCCGACGTTATTGTAGTATTAGGGGAATCGAATAAGACTTGGAAACAATAATAAATGACATGAATGGAGTCATGGACTAAGAGTTCAATATGAGGATTAATAGAGGGAAAACCAAGGTAATAGATTCTAATTTGGGAAACAGCGGAATAACAAAGGGTGTTAGATTGGGAAGGGATATTCTGACGGAAGTTAAGGAATTCTGCTACTTGAGAAGCGTTATAACTAGGGACTGTAGAAGAATAGATGACATAAAGAGTAGGATAGCACAAGCAAGGAAGGCTTTCGCGAAAAAGTGGAATTTACTTACGGCTAATATAAGTGTGAATCTTAGGAAATCGTTGCTAAAAATGCTCGCATGGAGTGTGACGTTATATTGGTGTGAAACGTGGACGATAAGAGTTGCGGAAGGAAAAGAATAGAAGTCTTTGAAATGTGTTGCTATAAGCGAATGCTGAAAATCAGATTGGTGGATAAAATCACTATATAAACAGAATAGGGAAAGAGCGACCAATATGGAGGACTTTGACCAAGAGAAGGGATAGATTTATGGGACACGTTTTAAGACACGAGGGTCTTGTATGAGTAGAAGGAAGTGTGTGGGGTAAGAACAGAAGAGGGAGGTCTATGTTGGATAAGTCAAGCAGTTTAGGGAGGATGTGGGCTGTGCTAGTTATGAGGAAATGCGAAAGGCTTGGTTATCATGGAGCGTTGCATCAGACCAGTCTTAGGACTGAATACCACAACAACAATAACTATTAAAGAGAGTTGCTAGTTTCTCACGTAGCCTGTTAACGCAAGAAAGAAATAGGTTTTGTAGTAAACATAATTATAAATTGTAGATAGCTTAAAATAACTTTTTTCGGATTGCTAAAAAATCTACGAGGATTGTTCCAATATTATGAGCCTCGCTAACAAAAAGAGTGGACAAATTGCTGCTTGCCATCGTAGAAATCTACGAGAAATTCCCGAAAGTGTTGCCCGATCCTTGATGAGAAGGTTCCGCAAAGAAATATTAGGTTCGTCTTTCGGGCTAAATCCTTATAAGCCTAATCTCTGTTGGCCGCGGACCCCTCCCCCCTCCATCTGCCACCAATAGTAATTAACACTGATAAATCTAGTATGTAAAAATACACTGACCTAAGCAGTTGCTATTTAAAAATTTAATTTACCCTAAAATCCACATTGTTTTCATTATTTACATATATACCATATATATATATAAACCTAATTTAGTTACAAATGTAAAAAAAATCAGTTATATGTATATATAATTGTATTGTACAAGCGAAAACTTTAAAAAATTTACTGAATTTGGTCTACATTCAAGATAATTACCCCCTCCCCCTTTTACAATTATTATATTTGGCCTAATAAAAAGGAATAAATGAACTTTGTTATGATAATACTAAACGTTTTTATGAGACTTCAAATTGAAATTTTTGAAATGTAAAGATATTTTACCTGAACCCGACATGGGTTTAAAAATATTGGATCTGAAATCTTTGGGTATTAAACAACCGGATTTTCAGAAATGATACTCTGACCCTAAACCGGCAAAGGACTCGGGTTCTTTTAAAAGGTATTACTACTGACAGGACCTAATTTCACCTTTCTTTTTGCTACACCGAAAGAAGTTTTAGAAACGAAGGACTGCGTAAAGACACACATTTCAGCCTTAAGGTTTAGCTTAATCGTAAATTTCCTATTTCTATTGTTTTCTTAAGCATGGTATTTTTTTGAGATAAAATTATTTATTGGATGTGTCATGCAAGATGACAGTCCGCAGTCGACGACTCGGTAGGCCCAGGCCCTCAATGGGCTGTAGAGCCATGGAGAAAGAAAAATTCTTTATGGGAGACTAGTAGCCAACAGAGGTGTTTGGAAAACGTTACACTAATGTTCTTTTAATATAATATATACCCAGATAATGTACATATTGATGGTCATTTATTCTAAATAATAGATTCCCATGATATTTGTGTCATGCCGTCGCGATATTGATTACATCAGCGGAATTACATTTGAAAGTGCGCCATTCGTGCCAGAGATAGATTAATCATATCGAATGTGAAATGCTGAATGTCAAAACAGTTGTATTACGTAGGTTGCCCGTTCCTCTTCTTTTTTTCTATGGCTACAGATAATTTTACATTTGCAAATAGCTGAGGGATAAAAATCAAAAGCATGCGAAAGGGTGTGAAAAACGACGGAATGGGGTGGGGCATGGAGGGTAACTGCTCTTTCGATAATTGTGAGACGAAATTAAAAATTACAAGGTGATTATCGTTAATTGATAATAACAATATGAAATATGACCACGGCTGTAATGGAAGATTGCAGTTGTCCGTCTCTTTCGCCTTGTAGTGTTGGTGGGGAATAAGATTTTGCCGTCCTGTTGGACCAAATCAAACCGTTCAGAAGGAAAATTCTCTCTCTGCATTTCTTAGAATAATTTCTCCGAGAATTTTTGTAATTAAATTTAATTAGATTATAAGCATAGAAAATCACACTCATTTTTAATTAGCTTATTAAAGGACCTTCCGCCATAGCAAAATATTTTATGCGGTATATGCAGTTTTTCTTGTTGATTACTTCTAGCTACTGAAAATTATTAATATACCATACGTGCTTCGTGTACCATCTTCAAAACAATTAAGAGGGATGAATGTCCTTTACAAATAAAATAATTCCTATGTCTACGACAATATTTTTAAATATTTATTTCTACATATATCTGAAGAGGTCCCCTAAACGTAGAAATGGAACCTTTTGTTGGATTATATTCTTAATTTGTAATCAACTTGTGACTTTAGGCCAATATTCTGTATTTTGCTGTATTTTATTTTATTCAATTTTAAGAAGTATTATTTTCTTGTTTCCCACATTATATCGGAAATTGAAGCATTAAAGTGTTCTATTTTCTCAAATGAGCAATAGTCGAATCCAGAAACCTTTTACTAGCTGTGTGGTTTGAATGCCGAAAGAATAACAGAATTTAAATCCAATAACAAGTTGGGATCATTAAATACTAAATAAAATTAAGCCCATACATCAATTTTAATATTAACTAATCCCTACTTACATTTTTACATAATATAAAATATTAATAATAAAATCTGCACGGGAAATATATTGATTCTCGTAACACTTGTTGAGAATCTCTCTCCCTCTCCCTCCCTCTCACCATTTCTCGCCCTCCATCTCACTCAACCTCTCTCCTCCTATCCTTCTTATTCTCTCATACCCCTATATGTATTTTTGGATGTCAACTTATTACTCGTATATCAAAATTGATCCTAGTGCAAAGGAAGATACAATAACACTGAAACAAACGGATTTGGCATTTTGTACTTACTTTTTTTTTGGGTTCCCAGGCTACAAGAGGGTGATCTTGCACACAAAGCCAAAGAATAAAATAATAGGTTTGAAAATATAACATGCGAGAGAAATAAATCTTACTGAAATATTGATTTGAGTATAAATTGTTTTTAAACAGTTCTGAGTACAAATTTAACGAAGTTAAGCGGCTGCCGATCTTAAATTTAATAGGAATATTGAGGAACCCACGATAGTCTTCAAATTTGTAAACAATTAAAATAAATTGCTTATATAATTTGCCAGTCAATATTACATTTAGGATCTTTCAGCCCTTTAATTGGACATATACTTGTGTAATATTATAGAATCCGGCATTAACATTTTACCTCACATGTCACATAGTACAAGTTATTCAAGATTAAATATAACTTCGTCAGTTTTTTAAACGAAAAGCTCCTGATGTGAAATTAACTGACAAATTAAATAATTATTTTAACTGTAGAAAATCTGAAGACTGTATCTAGGGTTCCTGAAATTAGTTGTGGAAATTAGATATACGTTTTCAATAGTATTTCATGATTTATTCAAAATGTTTAATTCATTCCTTTTCAATTTATGGTTGATGTGCAAAATGTGACAATGTATTTGTTATTATATATAATATTTTGTGCGGGTTACAGACTACACGACGTTGGCCTCTCTTCCTTTTTTTAGATTAGAAAAGGATGGAAGGGGAAATGTGGAAGGGATATCAAGGTAACTAAAGCTTAACTAGAACTAACAGGTTATAATATAGTTTAAGAATCCTAGCCTGCGTTCGCCTGAATATAATACTGGAAATTTTTAGAAATCTAGTTTTTGTTTTTATTAGAGCATATTTACGCGAAAGACAGACACCGAATGGATGTGGCATAGACTGGAAGACGATGGATGGGGCGTATCTGTAAGATCTTGACTAACTAATGCAGTAGAAAAAACCTAAGGTTTTTCTCAATCCAGTGGTTGAACATCGAACTAAGGTCTCTCTATGACTTTTTAACGACATCGATTTACAAACAATAAAGTAAAAAGCCAATGTGTGGACCCGAATCTATTTCTGAGGATGTGAGAGCCGTGACTCACAGTAGCCTCTGTAAAACGCATTTATTGACTACTAATTATCGAGAATAGTCTTGTGTATTCCCGAAAAGTTTTTCTATACACACTATCTTTTGAATATTACGTGTCCAGAGCGATAGTGGATACTTGATTCTTTCTTAATATAATGTTGGATTGGAAAGCTGAAGTCGGCGTCAAAAGTCGTTCCTGGAGCTGTCTGTAATCCCCCGGAATAGCTTTCGGTCACGTACCAATATGACCTGCGTAATACCGCAAACACGAAGACAACGAAATTTGAAATACCACATGGTTGCCACAGCCAATAGGGTTTCGTGGTTTAAAGAAAAATCAATAATTAAAGTTCAATTGAGAGGTTTTTGCACAAGGCAGTAAGGGTCTGTGAAATCATTCGGCCCTCAGAACTTGAAGGAGACAGACGAGAACCGATATTTGGTCCTGGATGCGTATGAAGAAGGTCAAATTCGACGCTGAAGAAGACGCTCTACAGAGAATTTGTCGGACAGGCGACGTCAGTCTACAAATGAGGTACACTTTCAGGTTTCAAATCGCCCACTGTTTTTATCCTGAGATAACCTCCAATTTGGTACATATTTCCCTCATCAATGTTTTCCCTAGTTAAGTTATTTTGTTAAAAAATTCCCATTACCTCTTAATTACTCCCACACCCTTTCGTATACGATGTAAATGAATTAGAAATTCTACGAATTAAGTAAAATCTGAACTCTAAAACAAGCTTAAAATCTCCAACCTTCTTCCAAAATTATTCAGATCTGTGAAACCGGTTGTGTCTGGTATTAAACTAATCATGGCCCGTAGCTGAACCACTTAATCACAATGGATAATTATACTATAATTCTATTCCGCTTTAACCTTCCATCATATACGCAAAACTCGCCTCAATATAAATCGCACTGTTATAGCCAAAAACGCGCTTTTAATAAGTATTAGGAATATGAAAACGGGATCTTTCATTACGTGAAAGGGTTAATTACAATCCAAAACGAGTTCTGTTACGTAAAACGATACTTAAATATACTTTTTTGAGTTGAAAGAGTTTTCGTTATTGGCTACAGCTGGTCTTAAATTGGTTTTATCATGATCCCGTCTTCTCTCATAATTGCTTTTATTATCGCATTATAGGTGGATACGGATCGAAGCTATTACTTTACTCTGCTTAGCAGGTAGGTCCAATTGTGGGTAGTCTCCCTTGTGACAATCACATCTGTCTGCAGCAGACGTAGATGATATCACTTTGATCAATCCTGCTACCCATGTCCCCGATCACCGAACAATCCGGATTAATTTAAAGAGTTTCTGGGTGGCTCATTTAAAAAAATAGATTTTTTACCCACAACTGTTGTAAATTGTAGTAATAAATAAATAAAATTAGCGTTTCTGATGGCAAAATCTTATATCCACCAATAATAGAAAATGGACTCGAAAGGGAAGTCAGTCTTTGGTCTAATAATAGCCCCAATGAGAAATTTTAACTATCTATATATTTACAAGTTATTTGACAAGTTTAGTCGCTGAAACATACAAAAAGGACTGATATGACATGCTGATACTATCCAAACATATTTCTAAGTTAATAAACAATTATAAAATTTTATATTTTCTTGACTAAGCTTTAACTCGGCACTTTTAAAGTTACAGACTTAAACAGTCTACTATATACTAAGGGAGCCTGGTGTAAAGTGTAACAAAAAATATTTTTTTTTGTTTATGAGCAAAACTTATATTAACATTTTACTCGTTTCTATTATGATCTATTCTTACATCAATGGGAAATATTTATTAACTTACCAACATCAAAAAAATATTTTCTACAAAGTTAATACGAGGCATGTTCATAAAGTAAGTTTACGACATTTTTATATTTTATTATGAGAGTATATTTGAAAAAATTAAAGGATGTTTTTGATTCACTTTCTGATATTTTCCTATTTTTCAACATATTTGCCATCCTGTTCCCGCGAGCCTGGCAGAAGCTTCTTTATTTCCTTTTCCAAGAACTCATCCCACTTCAAAACCTCTTTCTGCACCTGCTTGTCGGTTAAAAATTTAATCTTTTCAGGGAAGTGAAAAGATAATAATCTGAAGGTAACCAGTCGGGGGAATTCGGGGGAAGATAAAAAATTCTCACTCAAATGAGTTCAAGAGCGCCTTGGTGACAAAGGCTGTGTGAAGACGGGCATTGTCGTGCAACAAGCACACTCCTCTCGTCAGCATTACCCTCCTATCGTTTTGAATGGTCCTTTTGGTTTTCTTAGAGTCTCACAATATCTTGTGCAGTGGTGGTCTCCTCCTGAGGCAGTAATTCGACTAAAAGGATTCCTTTCTTGGTCACAAAACACTAAGACCATAATTGTTTTGTTTTTTTGCCAGAAATTGTGGTTTTAAATTTTTTGCAAGTAGGGAATTGGAGCACTGTAGCAACTGTGCGTTTTACTCAGGCATGTAATGACCCACAAGTTTCCTCTCCAGTCAAAATACAGCTCAGAAAATCCTATTCTTTCAATTCAAGTCGGACGCAACTGACTAGATATATCTTGTGCTGGCTGCTCTGACAGCTGTTTTAGGACCCATCTTGGAAACAGTTTTAGTATCTTAGAGTTTTTGTTAGTGACTCGTATCAGATAGTTCTTGAGAATTGTGGAAACATCGCACGCATTTCATCCATTGAGAATCGGCGGTCATCACGAACAGTTTCATCAATTTTTAGCACCTACTCATCAGTCAAAATGGAAGGTCTTTCACTGCTTTGTTCGTCATGAACATCTGTTCTGACTCCATTAAAGTGACTGCACCAAACACACTTGCTCCGTTCATAACACTTTCGCAGTAAACCATTTTGATTCGTGAAAAAATTTTGTCAGGCTTTATTCCTTCCGCGAGTAGGAAGCGTACTCGTACGTGACTCGTACTTTGCAGGATTTCTTAGTGACATCATTCATGCAACTGGACACTGCAACTTGACCTTACGTATTACCGATTTCCTGCGAAGCTTGGTCTGTCAGAAGATCCACTTCTACCACTCAGTATTGTCAACTCACCAAAAAATAACGCAGCTCGTAATGGTCATAGCACACTAACTTTCTGAACATGCTCGTAATTAACATAGGTTTGGTTATTACTCTGTATCCCGGTCTGGAATACATTGTAATATATTAGTATAAACATAAAAATAACAAAAATACATAAAACAATAATGGTAATATATAGGAAAAATATTTAAAAAATGAAAAATTAATAATCGTATACTGATGTCATAGTCACAAAGTCAAATTCAAATTTTAGGCAAGCATTGTGTTGTTCACTTTTTTTCTACAGAAGTCGGCTGCGCTAATATAATGAAAAATCACCTTATCGTGCACATGAAATATCTTACTCATGGAATCAAAGAAAATCATTTACACTTTCCTTCGCCAAAATCACATGATAGAGGTGCATGTGGGAGTTTTCTCTCGCAGACACTTCCCGCTCCAGAGTGATCTGCAGTGCTCACCCGACTATGTCGGGAATGCCTCGTACTCTCTCTGGGTTTTTATCAAAGTTCTCACATGCCGAGACACCTTCACCTATTTTGGGAGGTATATGTACTGGGGTCGAAGACCTTGGGCATAAGGGAAGAGTTGTTCGCAAATGATGGAGAAACGGAGAAGGGAATGCTACGACCCCGCAGCAAACTCAGTTCCCATCATTTGGAAGAGCGTGAGAATAGTACCCAATGCCCGACTTACCTGATGAAGGCTTTCTAGGGTTTACCCTCCATCTCTGGGTAGGATCCTTAAACTATAGCCGGGGGGGCCCTAGTCAACCCTTGGCTACCTTGCTCTACCTTCCGCATCCCCCCTTTTCAACTCCCTTCCTATGCTATTAAGGAGGGGTTAGGTGCTTCAGGATCACCCTCGTGTAGCCTGTTAACCCAAAAAAATCTATCCTTCCCTTTTCTGAGGAAATTAGCTTCATAGCCCTTTAGTCTTCTTTGTATATTTCTATACAGTTAAAATGGGCTTGACATACCAATTAGCTGATTCTTATATATCTCCCTCTATCTTCCGAATGCATCTCTTTCCCCTCTTTCTTCCTCTTTTAGTTTGTTTCCTTTCTTTTCGGAAATCCATTGAAAGTTAATGGACCAAAACACTTGGCGATGGATTATTATCTGACGCAGCTTAAGGTTGCTGTTTCTGTTATCGAATTATAAAAAAAGAATAAATCACCTTCTGTGATAAATGCAATCTTTTTTCTACTTTTTCTTTGAACCATTTTGCTTGTTCTTTTTGAATATAAAAAACAACTGGATTTAGGAAAATTACGTTAATAATCTTCTTTTTGCAATGATGGTCTTATAGACAAATAACCATACAAAAGCATTGTTATACTAACTAAGAAAGCTGATTGGTGGACAGTGTAACATGTTAAATTGTGCCCCAGTAACCTGTAGTACTATCTTCCAGTAATTCTTATACGCAAGATATAGATAGATCCAAATAATTTTGAAATGTATTGTAACAGCAGTTGTTAGTGTATATATACTAATAAATAATATAAACACTTAAATAAATATATAAAACGAAATGTATAAGTAAATATTTACTTTAATGATTGTGAAAATGAAGTCGTACAGCGAAGAGAAAGCAAGCTGCATTTATTGACTTAGTTTGCAAAGCAGGACAATGCAGACAGTTCTGTCGCTGCACTTCAGAGCGAAATCTTCGAACTATTACACTGTTCCCCCTGTTACACCGTACCCCTAGTTCCCCTACTCTTGTCTAAAAATAGTGGTAAGCAAATTTATAAGGATATGGTAAGTTGGAAAATGCATCCTTTGATCGGAAAACTAAATGCGTATTTAGAAATCTTGTAAACGAGTCACCATAGGACCTTGGTGCCAATTCACCGCCCTCAATCCCAGTATTTATTAATATACAAGTAGTTACTGAAAAAAATTGTAAGCCAATTTTTAAATATTTATTTATTCGGCAACATTGAAATTACGTATATTATGACCAGTTCTCTGAACCAAAAAAGCAAGAGATCAGTCGACCAATTAACACCTTCCCTCCTCATTTTCCCCTTAATTTAAACATTTTTCCTGTCACGTGCTTGCATAGCTTGATATTTTGTAAAGTACTAAGGACACAATTCTTTGTTGAGGGTCAGTTTAAAACACATTGCCGAAATAGCCGTGCATCATTGAACAACATCAAAGCGCAAGGTTCTCTCTCAAAAGCTGTGCCGCTCAAAAAGAACTTAGTTCGGTGTCGTAAATTTAACAAACACTTGTCTATCAGAGCTCATCCCATCAAAACTTTCCTGATTTTGCCACAAAAAAACACTGTGAACTCACAACAGTAATTAATTGTCACTAGGATATATTCGCTTTCTTAAGTACGAAAATAACGTGATTATTACAGAGCATAATCAATATTAACTACTAAATAAATTAACGTCTATTAATTAAAAAAAATAACGACCGGATACAGTCAATAATTTTATATAAATCCATACCATACACTTCCGGAGTAAATAAAAACTTTAAACGTTCAAAATTTATTTATAAAGAGTTGTAAATCTTTGTTAATGAATGGAGCGCATTATTCGCTGATAAATTTCGTAAATAGGAAGGACTAAAACAGTTTTCTGGTATCCTATCAAATTCTCCTATTATTTTACTACTACACTGTACTAGAATTTAACTGCCGACTTATCTTCTTTTTCATTTTCGACGGGAATCTACGCAAGATTTTCTGCTGCCTACTCTGTCGACTAAAAATTGAAGATCAATATTTTTATGTTTTCTCTTTTTGTCCTTCAACTATTAAGTGGAAAATTTTGTGTATTTCTTGTAATATTATATTTGACGTATCCTATTTCCTCAACCGAGGACTAATGGATTGAATAAGAAATCTAAATCTTTATTTAGTTGAATGGACTAAACAAATTGATTACCTTATACTGACTTTATTATACAAATTTACTCGTAACAACGTTTCGGCATGTTTTAATGCCTTCTTCAGGTTTTTCCCTCCATTTAGAGGGAAAATGTACAGAAAATTAACTCTAGGGAGGCGAAATTGAGACAGGTTTCTTAAAAAATATATGGAAACAAAATTTTAATTATGTACAACAGGCGTCAAATTTAAGCGTTTAGTTGGATGGACGTTTCGTCACCATATTTGGGGCTTCCTAAGGTAATTTTAAATTTTGAAATTTTTGGTGTATAAATTACGGTAAATGTATAATAATCGAAACTTGACTACTTTCAATGGCAGCTTCAACCGATTATTATTATTCTATTTAATCAGTATTATCTCCCCTGCATAAGTCTTCTTGTCCACAGTACGGCATGGAATCCGTCTGAAGGTTGTGTTGTCTTTATACAATGAAGCAAAATATTTGGATACTAATGAGAATGTGATATGAATTAGTCCCGGGGTACCAAGAGGAAAATGGAGAGGACCGAGAACAGAAGATACGTGCTGGAATAAGGACGTCTTAGAGGAAATTTTACGTAAAACCTGAATGCTGCAGAAGTGTAAGAGATCATTTGTAGTAAGGGAGTGTTCAATTAGGGAGTGGGATTCCTCTCAATCGAGGACGTGTGAATCGGAAACGACCCCGAAGAACGGATTATGAGCGACTGGCTGATCTGTTGAGGGAACAATGGCGTATCACCCCGAGCCAGACAATGAATGGCCCGGCTGTTTGTTATTGAGCTGAAAGATATGGCGCGACAGACCATCTCTCTCAATGGCAAAAAAATAATAGGCACCCCTTCCACTCTCCACTCCCTCAAAAGTCATGTGAACCGTACGTGGCTGTAAGAGGTCTAGTTACACGCTCTGACCTTCCAAACATATTTAATATCTGTTTACATAGACGACGAAGTAGATAATTTTATTTCATCTCGTCCAACGTCTTCTCTTCACAGCAACAGACTCAAACTAGAAAGCTACCAATCCAACGATCGAGAGCGTAATATTTCTTCTACGTGCGATTACGCCCAACATTGCTCAACATGTCTGTTGTTATATCCAAATTATTGTAAACCTATATTTTCCCTGGCCAAAAACAGGATTATCTACCCGATTATGTTTGAACCTAAGCACTTGATTTCGGGGGCCTGTGGGTTATTCGACAGAGCCGCGTGATGGAATTTCTTCTCGTAGGTATAACGAATTCTTGTAAGGATCAGTGACTATGCGTCAGAAAAGCGTCAGATACTTGATCAATTATCTTTTAACGACAGGTTATTAGCCTTGGAGATGTTAATTCCGATTGTGTTTTTTTTATAGGTCCGATTTCTACCTTCCTACTTTACTGAAGAAGTTTGGTCATTGCAGGAAAGGCCATCAATTAAGATTACAAAATAATTTCAGACAGTGATTTGAATGTCTTATATATTTTTTACTTCGTAATGAACAATTTTTAATATACGTTAATTTTTCTTTTGTTATATTCATTTCACAGATCTACAGATTCTTCGTTCTATTAACAGTTTCGTGATCGACACTTAATGGGCATGTTGAAAATAGAGTAATAGAAAAATTGTAGGCTACGTAATTGGAATATTTTAAGGTGAAAATGTTGGATGGTTGTGTACGTTCGTGCACGATTAATAACAAAAGTCGATACCAGCCAATAGATAATAAATTAGCAAATAAATAGGGAAAATTAAAAAACGCCACACTGTGTTTATATAAACCTTCTTACTTTTGATATAGCGTAATAAGTTTCAAAAAACGTTTTGAGCACGATTTTGCTTTTTGTTCTTAAAGCTCTTACTATTTTTCGACACCTATAATAGCTATATAGAAACTCTGTGTATTGGATACTTCATTATACCTTCATTTACTGCAATGCAGACGGTTTATAGTTTTAAATTACAATATTACAATATTTTATCGATTAACGTCTGCTATTAAAATCACAAATTAAATAATTTCCGACCGACTTTTATTAAGTTAAGCGACACATTTATTTTAATCTACAATTTATTCCTGTGTATCTATATCCGTCCCAGTCTTAAAATTAAGTGTTTGGTTTATGAACATTGTACATTAATTGAGACTAGTTTCTTATCAGGTATATTAAATATACACATCTGTTGACGGTCATAATTGTGAATGATGCTCAGCCATTAATGTGGCTGACTGTATTTTCCGATGTTACCATACCCTAGGTTTTACTTTAATATCATATAGAATTTTCAAGGTAGAAATTTTGACTAGAACTGATTTTTCAACCTCCAATGTCGTTCTTATTTATATTGTTTCCAGGTGTCAGGTATTGTAAAGATATGTAAATCCACAGTAGAGAAAACATTTAATTCTTACTTTATTTTTTAAATCAATATTTAATTTCTGGAAACTTATTGTTAACAGGGTAAATTGCTGCATGGAAATAATAGCTCAACCCGTGGCTTTCAAAATATCTCCGCGTGAGAATCTTTGGATTGCCTCAGGAACACCTACCACGATGTACGCTAGCCAATCATACCACCGTCAAGGATAACCGGATTTTCTTCGGTAAGTAATCTGGAGAAATAGATAGGTATATGTCAAGAGAAGGGGAGAGAGAGATCAAGGTCAGGGTTTATAAATTTATCATCTGCCAGATTCTGACGTACGGACCGGGTAACAACAAATCAAGTTTTGCTAACAGCATAAAATGAACACTTGAACATTAAACCTGAACGGACAACATAAGACGCGAGGAACAAGAGACACGGCGGAGGAAAGTAGCGACAGCGTCAACACGGAGATTTTCCGAAGGGCTAACAAAATGACTGCCAAGTGTTAGTAACTTTAAAAAACGCCGAAGCAGTACTTTTTCAACTTTTAATTTTTGAGTGATCTTGTGTCGCTGATTTATTGTGTTACCAACTGCTATACAGGAAAAATGTAAAAAATTATTTTCATAACATGTCTAGACCCAACGGTGTAAGGAATGAGAGTCTAATAATAACATACACTTTGGCGCATTAATAATTGGCAATAGAAGAGACTACCGACCTTAAATTCATTAAATTTTTTAATAACTAATGAGTCTTTACTTAGTACATTATATGACCGTGGTCCGCTGCGTAGGGTTCACAAATTTAACTTTACTCGCGTCTGATGTTTCACCAACCTATATTGTAGTATTTAAAATTTCCTCAATCTCCAAGATACTTTTTTATTGCTTTACGCCTCTCTTCATTCTTACATCGTATGTTCTCTATTCACGTTTGCTGTTTACATTTTATGCCATTATCAAAACTGTAATTGTGTTTACCCAGTCTGTATGTCAGAATCTAGCAGATGCCACAGATATATTTTTATGTAAAAGTGTTCATTGACAATACTTGACCTTGGTTAAAAAAACAGACAGTTCTTTATTGCATTAATTAGGGCGACGAATCTAAATTCATTTATTACTAGCCTGAAACACAGAAACTTAATAAAATTTAGAAATTGGTATGAGTAGAGAATTGAATTAGAATAAATGCATGGTAATTGTAATTAGGCACGTTACGTGAAATTCCTTGCTAACTTGGCGATGGTATTTTTTATTATTCTCTTGAGACTGTGATTATATTTCGCGTTTCCAAACTGACAGCGATAATTCTTGTTAGAATTTATTGTTTGTGCAATTAATTATAATCGATGGCAATGAGTAGTCCTTAAAAAAGTCGAGAAGAAGCATGAAAAGAAGTTTTATTGGGAATGTAAAATTGTAAAGTTAAACGCTATAAATTACACCAGTCATTATTTATCGCTGAAGGTAAATATTTTCTATTGCTTAGGGTATTTAATTAAGAGCGATTTGATCGTCGTCAAACTCTCGTATATGAATAAATAATTTTGCTCAATGGTTCTACGTATTAACTTATTTATAGGAAATCATTCAACAATTTGTTGTGCTATTCAGTCCTAATACTGGACTGATGCAACCCTCCATGCTAAACTTGCAAGCCTTTTCATTTACGCATAACTATAACATACCACATCCTGTCTCATCTGCTTAGAGTACTCCATCTTTGGCATCCCTCTTCTTACCCCACACACTTCCCTTTAATGCTAATTTCACAATACCCTCATATTTTAAAGTGTGGCCTATTAATCTATCCTTTCTCTTGGTCAATGCCCTCCATATTGTTTGCTCTTCCCCTATTCCGGTTGGAACTTCCTCGTTAGTGATTCTACCCACCCATCTGATGTTCAGCATTCGCCTGTAGCACCACATTTCAAAGACTTCTATTCTTTTCCCTTCCGTAACTCCTATCATCCACGTTTCGCACCCATATAACGCCACACTCCATAAAACATTTTTAGCAACGATTTCCTAATATTCAAACTTATATTACCCATAAGTAAATTCCCACTTTTCGTGAAATCTTTCATTGCCTGTTCTATCCTTCTCTTTATGTTTACTATATTTGTACCATCCCTAGTTATTACGTTTCGTAAGTAGCAAATTCCTTAACTTCTGTCAAAATATCTCATCCCAATCTAACACTAATTGTTATTACATTGTTTCCCATACTACACAGCATTACTTTGGTTTTCCCTCTATTAATCCTCATATTGAACTGTTTCTCCTTACCACGTTCATTACATTTATTACCGTTTCCAAGTCTTCTTCTGACTCCCTAAATACTACAATATCATCGGAAAAGCGTAGTATTTTCGTTGTTTTCTCCTTACACACTCACCAATAGGTAATGTTCATGTTCGTAAAGGAGAGTCAAGGAGACCTTAGAAATAATCCCAATCCTTCGTCAACATTCTCCGAAATCTAGACATAACCGGATCATGACTGTGAGTTCCGGTTAGATTTAGATCGTTTTATGTCTGTGAAAATAAATTATTCATCATTCAAATTTAATTATATTCTAATTGACACTGCTGAAACTACGTTCCTGATTTCGCAAACTGTTTGGTAGTTAACATTTGAGTATTATTTTAGGTATATAGATCAAGGTTTAACCTTGATATTTCACTACGGCAGCTAATATTATATTGGAGGTCTGTTGATCGTCTAACAGGACCCTAATAAATAATGTGTAGAGTACGAAAATTTTGGAGGAAATGATATCGATTCCTCGTTTTAATTCCAACTTCAGCAAATATTTAGTAAAATTAAATTACATAGTCCCCAGTCCATTATGAACTTCCGAGACTGATGTCTGTGCGTATCCCTTGTGTTGGGGAGTTGGAGTCACAAATATTTGCAAGAAGTGAATACGGCCGGCACGCAGGCGGGCTTAGAAACGCAAGACCAAGGAGGGGGATGTGTTGGAACAAAGCAGTTGAGGACTGTGACAAAGGCAGGACTGAAGACTAATCTCTCGTCGATTGTGTGTCCGAGGCAGCAGGACTCTTGCTGAGAATTTGCAGAAGAGAAAGAGGAGGAGGGGCACAGCTGGAGCAAACAGCCGTTGCGTGTTCTGCGTGTTCTACTCGTAGGTGCGTGTGCGTGTGCAAGCCAGCTGCTCCGTGTCTACACAGCTATGCAGCTGTTCTAATCTTTCTCTCTCTCCAAGGAAGAAAGATCTATTAACAGTAACTTAGACAATTACTTGGAGTCCCTACATCTAACTGAAGCCAATAAAGGTTTCATAAAACAAAAAAAAGTTAGTATGAATGCAGCTGGATCATTTGAAGCCATTTTTATCCCTTCATAAGTAAGAACGGGATGCTTCTAAAGTATTTTAAAAATACTTGAAATTTAAGATAAATTATAGAAAACATGTTTTGTAACTAAACTTAATAATTGCGTCAAGTTGGCTTCATTTCTTGAACGGTATTATTTCTATACACAAATGTAAAAAAATATTTTTTTATTTACAATGAGACAGGGTTTACAAAACATTGCATTGTGAACTTATACAACAACTACACGTGAGATTGGCCGACTTCCTGTAGTCTAGTGGTTAGCGTATCTGCCTCACAACACAGAGGTGCCGGGTTCGAATCCTCGCCTGGACACGGATACTTGTGCCGTCATGGTAAGGGAGACTGGGATTAAACCTGCTGAAGAAGCTGACAGTTCGCAGCCAACCCGGTAGGCCAAGACGCTGAATGGACTGCAGAGCCATGGAAGAAGAATATGTAATTTTGAGATATTAAACTCTCTAATTGTCAAAATAAATTGTTGAATACTATATCTAAATTTACGTACACACGAAGACTATATTTTACAATCGGATACGGTCTGAATTTGTAGGTGCAAATATATACGCAGAATATAATTTGATATAATTATTATAATGAGGAATCCCGCCAGCTGTTGTTCACGCAATTTTCCCACTAACTAGATTGACGTCTACGGCAAATATCCATAGTTCCTATACACGTTGCGATTTGAATTTTTTTAACATATTAAACTGACAATTTGGATACAAACTGCGACTAAAAAATTGTCTTGTGAATATTTAATTTTCAGAAGTTTTCGTGTATTTTTAATAGAAGTGTTTTAACTAAATTATGAAAACTTACCTGTAATTTATAAGTTTATTTATGAAAATTTCCTTTAAGTTATGGTAATTTATATCAAATTTAATAGTTTGCTAAATATAACATCTACATATATCCGAGAATTTATCATTATTATGGTTCTATGAGCGTCATCTGCAAGATGAAGTTTCTGTAAACACCGGAACTGGTTACGGTATCATTGGCCTTTATTTTTGTCGTCGTTTCAGTTGTGGCGTGCATTTGTCACGCAAATGTGACCGCACATGATTACGCACTTCCTGTCCTTCCACGTCACGAGATTGTCTTCGAAGCGAAACGTTTGGACTCTGAAATGAGACAGAAAAAAATCATTCTTTGTGTTACGTATTTCAAGATTAATATTCTCGTACTTACACATGGATGAAATAATTTACTAGATAGAAATGACGATTGCATAACAATAGTATATTTTAAGTGAATATATAACGTAAATCATCAATAATATTGCGTAATTAAATATAAGTCTAATAATAATAATATGAATATGATCAGTGGAAATTCCGCTAGAAAATCCGGTCTCAGTGCAAACACAAATTGTTACACGCGCACGTTACACCTGCAGGCGGTTATAAAAATGATCTCTCCACTTAATGCAAGTGCAATATTTTATAGTGCGAAAAAATATATATCCATACGTTGTAAATGGTGCAGTAAGCTTTAATATGATCATTAGGTAGTTGTAATTTACAGTCCTTGGACTGGTCTGATGCAACCCAAATTGCTAACCTATTCTGCTCAAGCCTTTTCATTTTACTTAACATATCCTCTCTAATCTGCTTAGTGTATTCCATCCTTTTCCTTCACCTTTTATTATTATCCCTTCTCTTATTCTGCTGAGAACTTCCTGGTTAGTTGCTGTATCAAGCCATCTGATTTTCATAATTTCATCATTCTTCTATAGCAATATGATCATTAAAGATAGTGAAGCCAACATGCGCCACCTCATAGTCAAGGCAGTTCTCCACTTTAGTTCTTCTATTTCCGTCTATTATTTCAATGTCACGGAAAAATGTAGAAAGGATTTGTCATTGATACAATTCCAAAAGTCAAACCAAGCAATTCTGAATGACTTACGCTTTATGGGAATGTAAGTAAAGTTTTTGACGAACAATTTTAAGCTCAGTTGCCTGCAGTTTATGGATCACATTAGTCTCAGTCACAACAGACCCGCTATCTCTGGGAATGACACGAACGCTGCCAGTTTTTTTTTCTAATTTTCGTACCATTGCTCATAACTGGAGAGAAATAACTAGCAGTCTCAAGATGCAGTGCGCAGTCGTCCACTGACCTTGAGTTGTACTGAGCGGGTTTAGTACAGAAACTTGGTAGTGCAAAAACTATTCTGAAAACATTGAAATAATGTCATATATTATGTTAAATTGAGGCACATCGTAAGTCAATAAACTCGTCCATTCAAGCTAATAATTTCGTAAAAAGCCGACTCCTACATCATAGATCGCCATAAATCAGATGGTAAAACATTAAGAAAAAATCTAAGTAATGGTTCAAACTTTACATAAGTGTAGTTCAACGGGGTCTTCCATATATAATTCTGTTATCACGTAAAGGGTTTGGTGCAAACTCTGTATTTCAGGAGAGCAAATCATGATTTCGCTATAGGTCAGACAAAAGTGCCACTGATATTGGAAATATTTAATTCTTAATTTCATACAAGAAACAAATTGTTGGTGATTTCACCAGGAAGATATAGACCTGGTGGAAGTCGACGAAAACGTCTTGAACTAGTATGCAGCAGCAGGAGTCGTGAGTCATCCTCCTGTCTGAGTGATACTATACCATCTTCAGCTCGTCAATGCCCTAAGGCCAGAAGAACAGATTACAGTTCTGTCTATGGTTCTTGCAGATCCACTATTTTTGTCCAAGATTTGATGTACCAACAAGACAGGAGACGGCGTTGTCAACTTTTATAAGGAGCGTTTGTTTTTTGATGAAAATATTTCACATGTAAGCAGGCGTTCTTACTGATAACTTACTAGGGTCCAACATTTTCTCTTTTAAATTTCATTAATTCACTTGTGAATAATGTATGATACTGTGATTATCATATAATTGTATTATTAATATCATGTTTGTAAAATCTTCTTTTGTTTGAGGTTTTAAATTTGAAAAATTTTATATTTTCACCTGAAAAGGTTTCAAAGGAGGAAACGATACGGCGTTATTAATACGTTCTAAATTTTTCATTTTACCAACACTTATTTCTGACTTATTTGGCTGAGACTTTCGCGGAGAGGAATAAGGCTCAGCGATAATTCATCTATTTGAAGGAAGGCATATTTCATTACTTATTAGTGTTTCAGACTTTCTATTCGAACAGACATGTTAAATTTGAAGGGTCGACTAATAACAGAATCGTTACTTCTGAACTTCATAACGTGACTCAAATGAAAACAAGTTCCTCATTATTTTTTTACATTTGTGTATAGAAATAATACCGTTCAAGAAATGAAGCCAACTTGACGCAAGATTTTACAAATCACTTATGAAAATAGAATTTCCAGTTTGATTGTAACAATGTGTAAAGATCTTATAACAGTCCAATGTAAATTCCGTCCTAAGACTGGTTTGATGCAACCCTCCATGCTAACCTTGCCAGCCTGTTCATGTCCGCATAACTAGCACAACCCACATCCTCCCTAACCTGCTTAGCGTATTCTATCCTTGGCCTCCCGCTTCTGTTCTTACCCGACACACCACTCTAATGCTAATTTTACAATACCATCGTGCCCTATTAATCTATCCTTTCTCTTGGTCAACGTCCTCCAAATTGTTCGCTTTTCCCCTATTCTGTTTATAACTACCTCGCTAGTTACTCTATCCACCCATCGGATTTTCAGCATTCGCCTATAACACTACATTTCAAAGACTTTTATTCTTTTCCTTTCCGGAGCTTCTATCGACCACGTTTTACACCTATATAACGCCACGCTCCATACGAACATTTTTAGTAACGATTGCCTAATATTCACACTTATATTACCCGTAAGTAAATTCCTCTTTTTCGCGAAAGCCTTCCTTGACTGTGCAACCCTACTCTTTACGTCTACTTTACTTCTACAATCCCTAGTTATTACGCTTCCAAATTAGCAGAATTCCTTAATTTTCGTCAAAATATTCCTTCCCAATCTAACACTCTTTGTTATTCCACTGTTTTCCAAACTAAACTCCATTACCTTTGTTTTCACTCTATTAATCCTCATATTGAACTCTTTCTCCAGGATTCCGTTCATTCCATATATTATGGTTTCCAAGTCATCTTCTGATTCCCCTAATACAACAATATCCTCGGCAAAGCGCAAAGTTTTTATTTCTTCTACTTGCAGTATGATTCCTTTTAAGAACTCATAAAGAAAAATTCTGTATTTTCAGAACTTAAATTTGAAATTAATTTCTTTAAACTGTATAATCGACTCTCTGTCTGAACCTACACAAGTCACAAACATAGAAAACAGAATGAAAAATTTATAAACAGTGTACCACGCTACAATATATGTCCTTGAACAGTGCTAAAATATTGAAAGTTGACCAACGATTTCGAAAACCTTTGAAGATAAATTTTAAACGATTAGTAGAGCATAATGCATTGGAATAATTAAATGTGTAACCAAACTTGGAAAATAGACCAACGTCAAATAAAATTTTATTATGCAAGTACAAAAAATATTAATAATTTTGAATCTCTAAGCTTCTAGCAGTAAATCAAAAAGGAAGAGCCAGATTTCTTTAGAGATTTAGGACGTCTTATATTCCAACTCGTGATGGCTCAGGATGGAAAATAAACTCATAGATGTATCTTGAAATCGAACGTAGGTCTACCACTGGTGACATTTATCGACAGAATTTTTTATAATGTATTTATCTCAGAAAATAAGATAATCATGAAACTATTAAATCATTTCAGTCGTAATGAATTTGTCATTTTCTTTCAATTACAGCAGTTACTCAAGTGATAACCTCTAATTGTCCCTGTGACTTTTATGTGACATGGCCAATGCTTTAAAGATGAGATGAAGATGATATGAGGGATCAATGAATTTCATGCGTCCTCTTTTGCGTCGCACGCTATTCTTTAAATCAAGAAATTAAGGGCAGGCGAGAATACAAAATTTAATGCAGTAACGGAATACTCGTTTTCCATTATTGAAGAGGAGGATATCTAGAACATGCATGCTGCTCATATATTCATGAGTGTGCGTTTTATACTTGCAATCTCAGGCCTCTCTATAAAGGCCCTACGCTGTCTTGATGGTAAAAAGAAGACCGCAGACGATCTAAATAGTTACCAGGTGAATTGAACACTGAAATTTTCATGGCCTCGGAAACAAGGATGAAACGTCCAGATGTTTGATTTCCAATTTATTTATTTATAAATAACTTATTAAATAAAAGTAATTAGTTATCAATTCACATAATTATATTTATTAAAGTTTTAATTTTTATAAAATAAATACAGAATGCAAAATCGATTATTCCATCGTAACACTTCTCCAAGCAAGTGCTCTTTAAATAACAATGGTACTTGTCTTTCAATGTGAAGTTGTTTTTGCCACGTTATTTTCAAGGATCGAAAGATTTCAAACAATTTTTAATTGTACGGAAGTGAGTGTACCTAAAGGGGATGTTTTCATTACTGGTGTAATAATATTATTTATAACTAGCTATGCCCGCGACTTCGTTCACGTGGAAATAGCTCTTCTTATTTTGCCGTAAAAGGACATTACGGTATCATTTATGATCACTTCACTGCAGTTTATTTTGAACAGGTCCCGCTCCAACACTTTTACAAGAATATATAGAGTGAGAACTCTCTCTTTCCCTCTCATGCTGCTAAAATTACGTTTTCAATATCACAGTAAGTGGGATGAATGGTTTCGGAAGGCCTAATAGGACTTTTAACTCGCAGCTAGTTTTCACCCTGCCTTTCGCGCGGCTACTCAACGTATTTATAAATATTTACAATAATATCTTCTGAAATCTGCAAGATATCGAAGTGAAAAATACACGAAAATTTAAGTTAATATTCCTGTTTCAATTAATGAAATTTTCATTGAGCCGTTACTTGTCACTGTATTGCATGATAATTTTTGACTACGGTAGAATGGTTTATGTGACACAAGATGGAGTTAGAGTTATGCACTCGCTAATTACTTAGAAAGTAGATGCGACTTAAAATAAATATTATTAAAAAGAAAAAAAGAATTGAAAGCTCCTGTTGCAACTAATAATAAAATGGTTGCTACTTTGGTTACATACATTTATTATTTATAACATGTGTCCAATAAAATCGCAGCATGCTAAATTTTTCTATTACAAAGAAAATTTCTAGAAACATCGAGACTGATACGACATACAGAAGTATGCAAGGGCATATATTCGATAGCGTATAATACCCTTGCGCCACAATTTTCCCATCGTGAAAGTTCTGATCCAGGGGTCATTTCATTTAACACGATTCCCGCAGTATCATTCAGCACAAAAAGGAAAGTAGGAATACTAATGTAATATGCAGTCTTTACTCTTTTGGCATTAGTTAAAATGAGCCGAGTCGTTTAGGCAGTTTCTGCTAGGCGTGGCAAAATAGAATTAAATTACAGCCTTAAGGTAGATTCAATTGGCCGTTGCGTCTACGTACTCGGCAAAGCTAATCACACGCTGTAGAGTCTATACGTAGAGAGAGGGGAAGATCTCTAACGTCTTCCCCGCACAAAGTTTTCCTACTGTGATTGCTCAAAGGAAATATATAGTCTCCCTCCTCACCTCACCCTTTCGGCTCCAGAATTTCTCCAGACTACTGTCTAGGCCGGAAGAGGAGAGGTGTGCCGATAATTTCACGCCCCAACGTCACGATGAATGGACTAATAATTTATCCCCCTTATCTCCTTCACTTTTAAGAGAGAGTTTCCATTCCCAGTCCATCTTCTAGTGGAAGAGAATCTTATGAAGTGAGAGATGTAGGTAAGGTACCTTTCCTTATGTGATGGTTACATTTTAGCTATTGCGTACATGAATTTAGTCAAGGAACTGTTTGATTTTCAGTATTATGCATTATGAAACTTAGTAATTCATTTGGATTAAGTCTTGCGAATAAGATTTATCGTTCTCAATATTCAAATAAAGAATGGGGTTAGACTGTCTCCGAATTAATATTTAATCAGCTACTGGTAGTTGAACTGAAGTATTGAACATGGAATTTCAAGAAACTATCATTCAGCCTAACTGATGCATGTGCTGTAGGGTTTGTCCTGCATCTCGTTCAGGCGAATACCCTTGTTAACCGTTTCCCTTCCGTATCCCCCCCTTTCAAATTCCCTTTCCATGCTATAAAAAGGGAATAATATCACTTTCGTGTAGTCTGTCACCCTACAAGTTAATAGGTATATATTAGAACTTTAGAAGACTATAGCACAGTAGGACCAATCTCTAATTTTATTCACATATTATTTATTTTAAATCATCGATATCCAGCAAGAATACTCTAACTCGTCAAGAGGTGGGATTTTTCCGGCGCTAGGGTGCCGTGCTGAAAACGTGCAGACACAAAAGATTCAGCTTATTTTGCTGAAGGAACTTTCATCTTTCAAAATTTACCAAGGACACTATACTGTTTGTAAGAGAAAACTTCCCGCGCTGGACGGAGGGCACATACACATGTCACGCGGGTTAGCGCTTCCCTAGTAGGAGGGGATGATAAGGGTTTAGCTGTAGTGAAGTGAAGGTGAGACCACGAAAAATTAGCAGAGTAGTTCAAGATGTTGAAAGGGAGGAGGAAGCTAGAGTGTGGATCAAGACGTTGAAAAGGTGTGGAAGCAGAGAGGCAGTGTTGATAGAGGTTACATTGTTACACTTCAATTAAAAGGAAGAGCGAGCAAGAAAGGCCAGAACTTTTGCGTGAAGAAGGAGGAAAACTGGGTTTTCCTCAATCATCGGCAGGACCAGTTCCAGAGCCTTTCCCGTCAACAGACGGCAAATCCACAACCTTACCTGCAAGTGTGAGAGTGGAAAAAGGAAAACTTCTACGTAAATGCCCGGAATTGCTGAGTAGATGAAACAGGTTCATCACGAGTGTGAAATCTCTGCCGCACGTCTTAAGCCCGATAATTAACCCTGAGAAAACCTTTAAAATTAAAACAATTGTCCCCTTTAGTTAATATGCACAATTGTAAAAGCGCGCAAGACACATGAAAGAAATTGTTTATTTGTAATTAAAATAATTATAATATTTATTTAAAGCTCATTTACAAGAAATCTTTTCAAAGGTAAAGTTTGCAATTGAAACTATTTGTGACTATAATTATTTAGCTCTGTATGAAAACCAATAGTACTTAATTAAATTTAAACTGATCATCCCCCAGGCCAATGTGTTTCTGGAAAACGGAAATGTGTCAATACAGGATATCTGTAAGCTATTAAATTTGAAACATTCAGCATCGTGAATTAGTTGAAGAATATAAGGAAGTCTATAAGTATGAATTAGGGGTGATGTAAGTAAAGCTAACGATTAATCAGATTTTCAGTAAATATTTGTCAAGACGAAACCTATAGCATTAGGTTTATATAAACAAGTACTAAACGAATTAATCAACTTGGAGAAAAGCTGTTCACGTTAACCGAAATTACGGAATGGGGCACGTGGTTAGTACTAGTAGTTCTGCCGAATGCTAAATTTCGGCTACTGGCCAGATGATCGAAGTTAATCACTAAACTTTTTAGAGAAATTGAAGAAAAAGTTAAATCCATTGTATTCATTCGCCAATAAATGTTAACCAGACGCTGTGTTAGAGAACACGATAATATTTTCTGCTGCTACGAAGGACGATGTAAGGATGAATTTAACATTGGTTTTAATTTTTTGAATTTATAAATGTCATAGAATGATTATGGGACGTTACTTGCCGAAAACTGCCTACAAATATATATGATTAAAGCAAGAGACGGTTCAAAAAGTTTTACATCTATTTTTAAATGTTATTTTATTTAAAAACCCAGGTTTAAATCGTGCACAAAATAAAACACTTAAGTTCATTTATTTTAGGACTATTAAATAAAATTTTAATACTATTAAAACTAAATGTAAAATTTTTGTAGTTCAATGTGAAGTAAAACTACTTTTCATACAATACTGCTATTAGCAGTAGTTTTACTTCACATTATTCAATTAAGTTTTCACAAATACAAGTACATCCATCCGTTAACATTCCAAAAAATAATGTAGTAAACATCCAATTATCGAATTTTGTTATTGAATTCTATTTAATATTATGTGGTAAAAATTATACGGAAGTTTGAGGATGTCTTGCAGATTTCAGAAGAAATTAAAATAAATATTTATAAATCCATTGAACTATCGCGCCAAAGGTGGCGTGAAAACCAACTACGAGTTATAAGTCGTATTAGGCGTTACTATACTATTCATCGAACTTACTGTGTTATTAAAGCGTCATTTTGGCAGCATGAGAGAGAGGGAGGACAAGTATTCTCACTCCATCTACTGCTGCAGCAGGATTCACGCCGGAATTAACCTATTGTTGACAAAGAGTTAACTTTGGACCGTCGGTTCGATGTATACGTAAATTGGTTTTATTTGGCACGACGGGTAAATTTTAATATTTAGTAATTGCTCTTTTTTCCCCGCGCGAACGATGTCGTGGGTATATCTAGTCTAATATAATTACTCAACGTGCAGTTTCACACCACGTTGTAACCGCTCAAATACGCACTTATTTATTTTTATAAAAGGCTATACCTTTAATGAATTTTAGTTGCATGAATTGGGACTGTAGGAGTCCGAAATACCTGCAGAACCGGACTTATCGGTCGCATGGACGGACTCACGACTTCCATACGAACGTGGGCATTTGCCATTCAGTCGTGCAGCGACATTGGAATGTATCGCAGACAGATCGAAGCAACTGCTATTCCTCGTCTCCGACTACCGATCGGAAAGGGGAAAAAACAACCTACATTTCTCGGATTTCACGCATACGGGTCACATTGAAGAGAGTAACCCCATATCTACGCGTTACGGTGTAAACGTTAAGGATATTAGTTGCATAAAAAGCACAACTTAAATAAATCAGTATAAATCTAGCCAGTTATCTTTGTCAAAATACATCGTCGAGTTCTGTATTGAGTCAGGAGGACTGAATTTAATACCTATATATTGTTGTTATTACATTATTGGTTAAATTTCACGTCAATTTAAAGCATCTGTCGTGAACTGTGAAATACAATTCTGAGTGCACGATTTGATTATGTAATTTGGAAAGTGTTTTTGATAGTAATAATTTGGTTTCACGCAGGTGAATGTTTGTCCTACCATGACCTTGTCATTCAATTACCTGGGCATCATCATCTATGCCAATGAATATGAATATGAAGTGTCTGTCTATCTATCTGTCCGACTGTCTGTCTCTACGTTTGCTTGTCTCGATTAGGCTCCGAAATGGCTCAACGGATTTCAATGAAAATTTGAGGGTTTTAAATAAATCTAATTTAACTGAATTATTAGTGAATATTTCATTTCGCTAATGATATTAAAATATTTATTTTTAATATTTTGGAATGAGAGGAACAGACATGATAGTGATATTAATTCTACGTGAAGGTTTCTTTTCTAACCTGCGATAAAATTTAAAAAATGAATGCAGGTTGTCTATACTCTTGATCTTCTTATGGCCCAACGGATTTCAATGAACATTTCAGTTATTGAAAGAGGAATTTTAAATTAAATTTTCGTTTATGTTTAACTACGATATCCTAAATAGTTCAGAATATATTTATACCAATATATATTGAATTGATTTGCTGTCAGAATTGCTATTTTTTCAACCAAACGCGAGTTATAAGTTTTGCCCTGAAGTGATCATAAATATATGATACCGTACTTTTTATATATTCAATGAATTCAACTTTATGGAAATTCTGTACCTGTTGTTTCGTTTTTAGGGCAAAATAAAAAGAACTATTTCGGTGCAAACGAAGTCACGGGCATAGCTGGTTAATAATAACTCTATAAAACATTTTGATTTTCTTGAACCAAACGCTACGTAAAACGTCATTAATTTTGACTCAAAGGAAGCTGGAGACGCTTCATAAAATATTATGTATTTCTAAACGATGTGTTATCCCTTTTTTGTCAGAAAAATCCTTCATCAATTTTTTAGACGTGTATAGATAACTTTTCAACTGTCAATACCTCAGAAATTTGTTTCTCTACAATTTTACATTAAATTACTAATATTTTGTTAACAGTAACAGATAAGAAGAATAACAAAATAAACTTTTTACGGCTTCTGTGAAGATCGGCTATCCCGTTTTTGTAAAATTTATTCTTTACAAACAAGAACTTCGAGCTAAAACTTACAAATCATATCGATTGCCAACCCTTGATCGTGACTGCAGACTTGCAGCATTTTGTTAGGTTATTTGGTTTAATCGTGACCACACTTTCAGCTCCTTTGTTGCTTTAGACAGCAAAAAATTATATCCTTCACCATCATGCCTGTTCCTCCCATTCCAAAAAATGAAAATTCAAAGAACGCGAAATGGAAAAGAAAATCTTCTGATGTAGGACAAATTTCTGAAAATAATAACACCGTGCTGAATTTCAATTGGCAATGTATTGGGAAATTATTATACTACTTATTTAACCCTGCTGTGCTTCTCTGTTTCGTAGTTATGCCATTTCAAAGTTGGAGAGTACTTTCTGTAAAACAATGTGCGACTAACAAAGACTATTTAACATTTCAGTCGTGAAGTGACTTGCTTTAAATCTAAAGAAAATGTATTAAAACATTTCAGTGATTAACCTTTTCCTATAATTCATTAACTTATCCAAAATAACAGTATCATAAATATTAAACTAATGATTCAAGTTCTATCGTTAACAAAATTTGTTGAAATAATAGCTTATATTGTTATATTGGTCAGACTAAACGATCTCTGTCAACTGGTATGAAGTTACTTAAAGCTGATAAAAATTCTCCTACAACTAAGCAAAGTTAGGAACTTAATATTATTTTAATGCAACACAAGAGACTTTACAGCTTAATTCCTTGTATGATGGTTTAGTAAAGAGTAGTCTTTCTTAGTCATATCTATGTGTTTATATGAGAGGTGGGCAAACCGTAGTGCATGCGCCAAACGTGGAGCTTCGGACGATTAAAAGCGGGGCATTGCATCCTTGAGCCCGTTTGCATTCCGGACGAAAAGTTAACATTGTTAAAAAGTATTTTACAATTAGTCATATATTATAAATAAATACAATGAATGTCCAAAAGTCAGAAAGTGAAGAATTTAATAACAGTTTCTTTAGCAGAGAAAACAGAGTATTCCGTGTTACAAGGCGATCTCGCTCTCAGAGCCAACAACCAGAGTTATCTACACCAAACGAGCACAGGAACTGCATTCTTGAGTTTTGTAAATTGGTGCTTTATTAAACTGACGTCAAAGTTATTCCTTTTTAATATCTAAACAAACCAGATTCAATCCTCATATCTAATTTCCAACCTCTAACCATGAACGTATGAACTCTGTCAAAAAATTGACGTTTGGACTGCAAAAAGTTGGACATTTTCGGGTTAAATTTTTAAAACTGTATTCGTTCATAATAATTCATTCTGTCCATTGACAAGGAGCACAAGTAGTGATCTAAAACCATTCCCCTCCCCCTTAATTTTTGTTTCATTAAATTTTTTGTAATTGTCTGTTTTAATAACTAATAACAGTATTTATTTTAAGTTTATCCAGACGTTAATTGTTTTTATAAATATTTTTTTAAAATCAAACAGCTTCACCGTGACTAGAAATGTGATACTTTACACGAGCCGGTCCAACGTGGGCCGCAGTGCAAGTACCAGTGAGCTGCCTCCTTCGGATTTGTATCTTGCCACATCAAATAAAGTATCCGAAGCTTCAATTGTAATGGGACTTATTCCCGTTCCCCTACGCATGCCTGTATACATTATGTCTAAGGATTTCTTTTTCTGCCGAGAGACGCGTCTTTCCCCTATTGCCAGCAGATTTGCATCGAAAAAGGTGGCTCGCTGGTTCGCTCTGAACGAAGACACGTATTTCCCGTCCTCTTTGAGCTACTATACTTCCACACACATACACGCCCTTGCTCCTTGCCGGTACTGGTATCTGAGAGTACCTTTCAAGGGGCTTGGCACCGACTTTGATGGGCCGCACAAAGCGAAGGTTCCATGTGTCATAGGTCCGGCTTTACCCTCGACTATACATTGTACGAGAACTTTTTTATTTCCTTTTTTTACCTTGAAGATTTCCCAACCGGCTCTCTTCCCATGCGAAAGTGTTGTTTGACCATCCGAGGCGAATGACCCTTCGTAGTCCCCTCTGCTTTGTTCCCTCTGTGTCTCCCCCTCGGCCCCGAAACGTGATTTATCTACCAATTGATTCAATAAGATTCCTTTAAGAGACTTACCCGCCAAATGATGTTGCCATTACGCTGAGATTAAAAGGGAAGCGTTATTTTTGTTATTAACAGTCCTCCAAATTCCTCCAACTCACTGGAATCCAACTAAATGTAAACCACTATTTACATACTTTATATTTCGCATTATTTAAAATATATTTGAGCTCAATTTAACTTACAATTAAATTCTTTGCTGTCACTCTTCAACTTACTTTTCATGCGTCACTAATTTATTTTTGCGATTAAATATATATCGAATTTATTAGAATATCTCCTAAAAATTAGTAATTTCGTCGATATCACTTTCTTGGTTTTGAAACTGCTTTCCATTTAACTTTTGAGTTTTATTTTCATATGCGCTACGTCTTTCTTCATGCCGGCAACACTCGGGAACTATAATTATGCACATAAAAATTGGCATCCTGAATAGCATTAGACAAAAAATTCTTAACTAATAACAGTGATGAAATAATATTTTTACGAAATAAGTATTTGGAATTTAATGTTTTATATTATTTTCTCTTGGAATATGTTATGCGAATCTTGTACAGTGTATGATGAACTCATAACTCGTTGAGCAATTATAGCTGTAAATTTTAATTAAAAAATGAAATAATGAAAAAATAATAAGCTGGTGAAATTTTTCAGAAAAATCTTTTCATTAAATCAATATCATCACGTCGGATCGCTACTTTCTCTTTTTCAGAATCAAATATACAGATTTTACATGTCCAAGTTTAATTATTTTATTTAAATATAATTGGAAATTTTAGTTATGCACAAATATTTCAAGAAATAATTAAAAACAAACTTCCAAAGAGCAACGATTTATTCAAATTTATTACTGAAAACTTTGGATGGTTTACTATTTATTATACCTCAAATAAATACAAACGTACGTGTTAATTATTATTTAGTCTAACAATTCACATAACTAATACCTATTATCGATAACGGCTCATAATTAAATATAATTTTCCTAAATATGAGGAAGTTCTAAACAGAATAGGGGAAGAGCGAACAATATGCAGGACGTTGAGTAAGAGAAGGGATAGATTAATAGTCCACGTTTTAAGACACGAGGGTCTTGTAAAATTAGTTTTAGAGGGAAGTGTGAGGGGTAAGAACAGAAGAGAGGACAAGGGTGGAATATGCTAAGAAGATAAGGAAGGTTTGTTGGATGTGGTAGGTATGCGGAAATCAAAAGACTTTCGCAAGATAGGGATTGCATCAGACCGGTATTAGAAATGAATACCACAACAATATGTTAAGCTTAATAAGCAGAGATTTCTGTATTCGAGTTATAATATTTTCGGCAATGAGAATATCAGAAAACGATTAACGTTGACATGTGAATAGATGTTGATGCGACAGTACAGTATACTATATATAAGGTTTTTAAATATGGTTTGGTCGATGCTGAAATGGAATAAAGCATGCTATGTGTGATCTATTAAGGAATATTTTTCTATTCATAGGTTTTTAATGCAAAAAAGAAAACAAAAATAGAGTATAAAACACCACATAATTTATTTTTACATGTCAGCAGTATCATAAATACCATTGTGAATAGAGCACGGTACACGAAGATCTTCGGAGGTGAGAAAGAAATTTTTGAACTTATACTTACATGTTATAAACACACACACACACACACATATATATATATATATAAACCTTAAAGATTTTATTGCATGAAAGTGTAATATTTTTCTATGTATCTTAGTCTGGCTAAAAATAAGGACATAATAATTCGTTGTTGGCCATTACTCTTCGAATATTTACCGAAATAAATTTTTGACACGTTTTCAAACATAACTTAAATTTACAAAGTGCTGAAAATATTAACGTTGGATTAATAACGTGACGATTCAATTAGTGTTTTATGAAGTTGTCAGTTCCAGGGCACAGGCTAGATAAATGTTAGAAATGGAATGAAAATATAACACTCTGATGATATTTTTTCCTATATTTTCAGATAGAGTGAACTGTAATGGGATGGCAACAGTTTGCAAGAATATTTTTATTTCAAACATAAGTGACGTAATGTCGGACGAATTTATATTTGGTACTACCTGGGGATCAGGTGTTACCCGGATATTTAGTTATATCATCCCGGTAGATTATTAATTCTTGGTCAACACATAGCTAAAGCGACATCGAAAAGTGTCACAATATGAACCTCAAATATACTCCCAGTATCTCGGGGGAGTCAAAAATACCCCAGGTACAATAGTACGAAAAAATATATTTTCAGTATTCTAACAATAAAAATTTCCCCCCACATAATAGTTGAATTTTTACTTAAATCGCATATTAAAGATCATAATGTAACTCAGAGACTCGCATTACATTGGTTTCGACACCAAAGTCGAAAGTTTCCTTTTTATTTTCATAATAGAAATGACTAAATTAAAAAATTTACATGACACGAGAAATGAAACTAATATATCAATTTATGTATACATCGTCTCGACGATCCAAATAAGTTAATTTTTTCGTAGCCTACTGCAACAGTAAGTGGGATGAATGATATAGGAACGCGTAATAAGGTTGACAACTCGCAGTTGGTTTACACGCCGGCTTTCGCTAGACAATTCCAAGAAAACTTACCGTATAATTAATATTTTTAATCGGATCTTCTGAAATATATCAGAAATAAATATGCACGACTTTTTAAATATAATATCCCTTTCTAAACCCTCAAAATTTCATTGAAATCCGTTTTGGGGCCTATTCCAGACAAACATACGGACAGACAGACATTTCAATTTTATTTATTGGTATAGATATTCGAATAGAATGTTGTTCAAGCAGTCCTAAAAATTATATATTTTTTTTATAATTTAAAACACCCTAAGACACTTACTAGTTCTTAAGCACTTCGTTGCCTTACAAACTGTTCACCACTTTTCTGATATTATAAGGGTTCACTTACAGATATTCGATCTCATTTCATCCATTTGTATTTAGAACGCTAGATGTAGAGCGTGCATAGAAAACTGTGTCGTTTCAAAGCTTTTATTTATAGCACACTATATTGTATATAAATAAAAACCAAAGTATGCTGTGCGCCCAAACACTGTGACTTACAATGACGGTCCCTTATGTGTCCCTATACTATTCAACTGAGTGCCATGAAGTTTTGGGCTTTTGTAGTCGTCCCTCTATAGAAGGGTTCTGTCGACGCTTCCAAGAGTTAAGTTCCTTCCTTCCCCCCCTTTCATCCAAAAAAGTTCCCAAAATAAAGACATAAAAAAACATGACACACAATGACCTCGCGTAGCCTGTCAACAGATTTAGATTTATATTTGTTTCCGTTATTCCTCCGTTGAACAAATAGGATACATCATACACTACATCAAGTATCTAATAATTATAAGAACAAAATAAAATAACATAATTATATACGAATAATCTTAAAATAAAGAACTATAATAAACAAGATATAGTACATAATCATTGGAAACACGACACGAACGCTAGAAAACACAAACACAGACTGAGAAGCACAAACACAAGCATAAAAATGGAGATTTCATTTCTTCGAGCTGCACGATGAGCAATTAGCTCTAGGCAATACATGAAACAAACAAACAATGGAGCAGGAAAATCTATACAAAAAGTTTAAAGTTATGTAATAGGAAATTTTACAAAGCAACACATGCAACGCATTTGAAAGAACATTAATTTCAACAACTAGGGGAAAGATCAATACACTCCTGTGCAGAGTAAAACACGCATTTAAGAAAATAATTTTACATTGATTCACAAAACTTTTGTAATCATGAATTTTCTTAACGAGATGATTATATACTTAAAATACAAATAACAATAAAGTAATCATAATTTATGAGTGTTTATCGGGAATGTCGTCGTCACCGCCGTCATCACACGCACGCAACGTGTAAGCGACTCATTTAATAATGGTTCCGTATTAGATATAGATAGCGAGACGGAATTTTTCCCTCGTAAAGACAAAATGAACTTAAAACAGGATAGATTATACCCTCACGTATCCTGTCAAGCGTAAAATAATGATATATAACTAACGTCTAACTGAAGTAATTATACCTTTTCATATTTTTTGGGAAACGTCGTCGTCGTAATCGCTGGCGCACGCACGCTGTGGATAAGTATGAAATCTTTCTCTGGTTTCCTCTCGACTCAAATAATTGATTTCGCAGCGTTTCGACGAAACAACGCACTGTATAGGCCGAGATGATGACAGTGCGTTTGTTCCTCGAAACTTCGCGTAATAATTATTTGATCCGGGTGGAAACCCGAAAGTGATTTCTGCAACAGTTACATCCGCAAGCCTGAGATATTTGACTCTTAGTGACTTTTAAAAATGGGTAGATCTTAAAAATTAGACCAATTTATTCACGTGTAGGCAAAGAGATTATTATCGATACCAATATAATGACACGCTGACCAAGATGATATCGTACTGTTAATATAGATAAATACCCGGACCACGCCGAGCACCCAACTAGTGAAACATTAATGCTCCTGTAAGACGATGAATAAATTAAACCTAGCAATACAGAGTGTAATAAAACTGGAAGCCGAAAATTCAGGAATAAATTGTCGTATTAATAGAAGAAAAAAGTGCATTACGACACGGATCCGGAAATGCATAATTATAGAGTTATCCGAACTTCTGTGAATGCTAGTTCATGACAACGTGGTTCATTATGTGGACAAAAATGCGAGTATCTGGTTATAATTGTTACATGAGGAAACACGTTGCACATAAAATTTATTTAGATCTGAATACGTCTTAACAGACATAAATGATTGTCAGATAAAAACTCTCCGATTAAGCATTTTGCCCAACCTGCCAGACAGTACGCACTGCACAAGGCAGTATTGAACGTGCTCTAAACACAGTGCGGAGAAGACCAACAAATTGTATTCAGTCCATATGAGGTCACTTAGAGGGTTCCAAATAGTAAAACCAGAGCTACGTAAAATAGACAAGAGATCAAGATAATATTATTCGCAACGTGTTTCCTCGTGTTACAATTGTAACCAATTTAGTCAAGGTAACAAAGAATGCCGTTATATTTATATAAGTTCGGATAACTCTGTAATGTTGTAACACACTTTCTTTCTTCTCTCAATATGAGGAATCTATTCCTGAAATTTTGCAATCGACTTCTGTTCCACGCAGAATTAAAAATATATGTATTATAAAGACGGCAGAATATTTTCTTGATAGAGTATTCTTATGTATAGGAGTCCTATATATTCTTCGTAAGGAAGAGTTGTAGAACGAAGCCTTTTGCCGTACTTTCTGCACGAGATTGCCAACTCGTTTCCAGTTGACTGGCCTCTCCATTTGCAAAGTAGCAGGAGAACTTAAAAGGAAAGAGTGGCCATTGTTACAGCATTAGCATTTCATCCCTACTTCTGAAAAGAAGAGCCAAATCATAATTCACAAATCAATACGGCGAATGGAATGGAGCGCTGTCCTTATGAGGAAAATACATCTCCATTTAGAAAACGATCCATAATATTCGTATAACTTTATGGAGTAGTAAGTATGAAAACTCATTAGTTTAAACTAGTCTTGAATGTCAGTACGTATAACAAGACAATTTTAGGTTTTTAAAATTAGTACGTAGCATGTAATTACGCGTAGTTAAAAATATTACGTGACCGTTTACTTGTCTTCCCATTCTTACATGTTTTATTTAGAAACAGTGACAGAATTTTCACTAAATAAAATATATTATGGATATGTATTTGCAAATTCCATTAGTGCTGATGCTAGTAATAGGCCCGTAGACAACTTCTCAGCTAATGCAAGCAGATCTATATGGTCATGCACCTTTCCTCGGCCTTCGGATTGACGATAAATTAAAGTGGAATGACCATATAGATCTGCTTGCCGGAAAACTAAGTTCAGCTTGTTATTCTCTGAGAACACTAATGCAACATGTTGACAAAAAGTACGTCAAAATTGTTTATTTCGCTTATTTTCATTCAATTATGAGCTATGGCGTCTCTAATTGGGGAAACTGCTCCAGGAGTAATGAAATATTTAAGTTGCAAAAGCGTGCAATTAGAATACTTTCTAACACGAATTCTAGATCAAGTTGCAAACCTTTCTTCAAAAGTTTTCAAATACTTACTTTACCAAGCGTATATATTTAAGAAATATTAAAGTTTGTAAAGCAAAACACTAATTTGTTTCAAACAAATGGCGAGCTTCATGAATACGCGACAAGAAATCGTTCAGCTCTAAGGTCGGACAAGCATCGCTTTGCTCTACACCAGAAAAGTGTTCACAATACCGGGATAATTTTATACAACAGCCTTCCTCCAGAGGTTAAAAATAGTACTTACAAAAGCTTCGTGAAGCAGAGTAAAACTATTTTTTAAATGGCGCGTTTTACTCGGTACAGGATTTTCTTAATCTCCTTCTAGTATTTAAATCAAGGTTCCTGCAAAAAGTCTTGAATGAGCTGCCTTATAAAATAGCACATCACATATCTTCAAAATTTCTTTCAGTTTTTTCTGCTCTTTTGTTTGTTTCATGTATTGCCTGGAGTTCCAAAGGAAGGACAGTTTCCTGGTCGCAGAGCTCCAAGTAGTTAAAACTCCATTGCGTGTTCCTCAGTGTGTGCTTGTTTGTGTTTCCCAGTGTGTGTGTGACATCGTGTGTCCGTGTTGTGTTTATATTGACTTTTGTCTACATACATTTTCTTTTATTAATTTATTTTAAGTTTATTTGTCTTTAATTATGTACTTTATTTTGTTCATTTTTAATTTTTAATGTATTACGTATCCTATTTCCTCAATCGAGGATTAATGGAAAAACAATAAATCTAAATCTATCTAAAATCTTAACGTTATCAGGATCAGTGAAATTAACAGTAGCACTCCCAATTTGTTAAGACAAATTTCTGATCTTCTAACCTGGAGATTGGAATGCGAAGGATTTAAGCAAAATAAGGCTAAAATGACGGAGATGGTTGTCGATTCAATATTGGTTTATTTTACGGAAGATGGGGTTGCTAAGCTGATTGGCAACAGTCGCGACGTTGTTTAAATCCAATTTCAACCCCGTCGTGTTGCGAAGGGGTCCCAAATAACCAAGATTAGTGACGAATCGTTACGCTGATTATTGCCTGTCCTGCTGCAATTTAAACTCAAGTTTAGTCGAATAGAACTATGCAGAACCTTTTAGATGGCTGTGTAAATGTGATTCAATGTTAATTTAAACGGCCATACTTTGCTAATTGATTTAATTAAATTCGGCTGCAGAGTGTCTAGGTTCTGACTAATTTTAAGTTCATCCATCACTGAATGCTATTCAGCTGTCAGTATACGAGGGACATTCAATGATAAAAGAGAACAAATTAATCTAAAATTTGTGTACTATACGAGACTTAAATCATCTCCAACTCAATATTAATACTCGTCCCTACGACAAACTAAAAAAGAACTGTTTGCTTTCTTCGTTTACCCACAAATTCATTGACTTCCTTGTAGTTCCTGAGATGTTTCCACGTAATGCCTTCTCGAGTGAACTATACAAATGAAAATGGAGGAAGTCAGATCTGGACTGTAGGGAGGATGAAGTAAGTATATTGTAATAATAATTTGGCTACAATGATTATTATTATTAAGATCCAAGAATTATAATTACAAAATTTATTTGATTTAATTCAACATTTTACATTTTTCTCAGTCATAGTGAACACTGTGCCTGAGGGGCCTCTACAAACAGGGTATGGTGGGCCATTATAAAGTGCCAGGTCCTGCTCTTTCGAATATATATTGAGTATATAATGTTACTTACCGTTTACAGCGATGTCTGCAGACCAGGCGGCAAATACTCACAGGTACTAAGCAGGTAGATCAGTTAGCGAGTGCAGTCTCGTGCCTGATTCCTCCCAATAATTAGCTGCTCCAGGCCGTGGACAGGCAATACTGAAATCTACAGTTTCTGTAGCTTAAATTCTCCCAACACCAACTCCAACCAGTCTCCTCAAAAAATTCTTTCAAAACCCAAAATTTCTCACTATCTCTTTCTCACCACTGGCCTCGCGCCGATTTTTTTTGGCGGGTAGCAGGGTACATGAGGGTGATCCTGAACTAGGCAACTCCCCTTTAATAGCAGAGGAAGAGAATTGAAAATGGGGGGTGTAGAACATAGAGAAAGGTAACCAATGATTGATTAGGGTCCCCGGGCTGTAGTGTAAGAATCCTACCCGGTGATTCACCTAAAGGTGATGCAGGGAAAACCCTATAAATGCAACTGGTAGGTGGGACTAGTGGATACTACTCTTGCGCCCTTCTGATGACGGAAGACTGGATGTTTTGGGAACGCAACAAACCCGCCTCCGTGTCTTGATCAGTATTGAGGGGCAGTTAGCCGACTGGTCCAATGAGATCAGCGAACAACACTCACCGTGCGGCGATGGTATTTGACCTCTCAAACTGCTGTCAGCTTGCTGGAGTCTTAATTCAACTACCTTGGCAATTGACCAAGTGTGTGTGTGTGTGGGGGGGGGGGAGATCTCAGGAAAACCAGGAAGAAGTCAGCCCTGGCGTACTTACCAGAGCTTAACCTGGCTCTCACTCATATCCCTATCCAAGGGTATCTCCCGAAAACTGGATGAATCCATATGCCACCACCTAGCGCCGATTTTCTCGCACTCCCTCCATTAGGTAACCTTCCGAATTTTTGTAGTGTCACCATTTGGTCAGTCCCGTTCATTTATGCGTGGACAAGGCAAAGACCCAAAACACAAGAACACATCTGCCATTTTAGACCTACGTCCTTCATCGCGCACACTGCAGACAGCCGAAATTATTTAAAAACTCCCCATTAATATAAAATAGCATATATTGAAATTACTACACTACAATATCCACAATCCATTTCATCAATGGTTGGCTGTGAGAGTGCAAGCATTGTCGTGGAATAATATCACGTATAGTATTTGAGATCCGCGACTTTTTTCTCTCATTGTTTGCTTTACTTTGTTCATATTTCCATTTCATGGTTTCTCTTTTGAGCTCTGGTTAGAACCCAAGATTTATCACACGTTAAATTTTTGTCCATAAAAGAAGTTTCAAGTTTGCACGCACTTTGATTCTTATTTCATTGCGTTGTTGTGTAACTTTTTCGGAACCAAACTTGCACTTGCAATTTGTTGGTCTTGAGCTTGGTTCTGATAACGTTATGAACTGTGTCAACAGTTATTGCAACTTTATTGGTAACATACTAAGAACCGTATATTTTATACATTAGTAATATTTCGGTCTTCGAGAATATTGTAATCAGGCGGGTTTCAAGCGTAGGACTTGACACTTTAGATGGTCGCTCGGCACCACAGAACAGAATATGTTCTATGCTCAGGACATTGTGCGTCAGTCACAGAGTTCAACCACTTTTTAAATTATTGTAGCCGGTTATAAAAATTTCCATGGCTCGTACATCTTTCACTACACTGTAAAATCACTTGAGAAAATATTTTAGCCGGTTTTTCACCTTCAGAAAGCAAAAACCGGATCACTGAACGTTGTACAACGAATAAGCAATCTGCAAGCGGACACGTCATCGTAAAATTCAGTTTCGAGATTATAAACCAATTTAAACCATCAGATGTTTTCTGATCACACCACACAGCACCAAATACTTCTTTCAAAAAGGTTCTTTCAAAATTTATCTCTCCATTATTTAATTCCCATATTTTATTTCGTAGTTTTAGCGTTGAAGCGTTTAGCACAATATAAATGGCATAAATATTTTGGTTGAGCTGGTAATTCCTTTATTTGTAAATGAAAGCCTTCTCAGTTTTATAAACAATTTGTTAGGCTACGTCGTGTACGATACGCAATATTCTCAGTAGCTCATTCGTATAATTGATCGAAATTTTGAATGTGTTTAAATTTAAAATGTCTGTAGAATCTTGGTCGTTATAAGAAAAGGAGACACCGGTAATCGAAAGCGTGTAACGCAGCCATTTTTCGTTAGAGCGTTCTATGTTTGCTATGCACTATCAGGAAATTTTTCCTGCCGAGGTGGAGAGAGAGAGAGAGCGAGCAGGTTGAAATTCGTTCTCCGTATCCGTGAAAGGGTCTTTAAGGGCGTAATGTCGCCCTCACATAACTCGGAGAGACCCTTTTAACGACCTTTTCCGAAGGGAACGAAGGAAAGCTGCCTTGGAATCACATTACAGATACTTGGCCAGTTCCATTAGCAAGACAAAGTACAAGCTTGAAAGTGTTTATCTTCCTTTCCCTTTCGCGTGACCACGCTACTTATGAAATGCTATTGCTGTGCTATACTATACTATACATGTTTATTCCTTCAGGCTACGTAATATTTTTTCAGTATCTCCAGTGTACGTAAAAATACTCTTAAAAGTAAAATGCAACAATTTAAGTTAACATTTCAAAATAAACTATTCTGCTATTCATTTTTTTTCAGAAAAATAAACCAATCTATGATTACAATAAGAATAAAAGAGAAGAGTTGTAGTTCAGTGACGTGTACTGGTTGCCTTATAATACTTTATCGGTGATGCAAGAGAACTGAATGTGTTATTCATTGAGTTTTGGAAATACCTTCAATAATTAATCAGAAGACGAAAGAAATATAATTAAAAGTGAGCTTCTGGATTAACCTGGGCTGCACAAAACAAAAAGAGAGGGTATATTAGGTACACTGTCTAAAAATAAGCACTTGAATAAATTTTGGTGAACCATTTATTCGTTCGCACCTAAAAGACAAATATAATTGTAAATAAGGGCTAATCTACAATTTATCTATGAAAAATGTCGCTGACAATGACAGTGCTCAACAGACTCATTAACCTCATCTTATGTTAAGAAGTGACGAAACTACGAAGCAAACGATGGTGCTATTGGATGGAAAATTGGAGAGAAACCATTGGATTATTGGCGGATTGACGAAATCTCGCGGTTTTAGGTCCAATGTTGAAATACTTGACCACTGACGCTTGTGATTTAGTATCAAAAAGACACACTTGTGATCAAGCTGGCAGGAGTCATATGCTATTAAGCGGGCCACGCACTCTTTTGTTGTAACCAGGTAAGCATTTGTGATTTGATACGCGATATATAAGAACATAAACGTCACATTAACACAGAAAATTTTATTAGGTTGATCCACTGTCATTTTTCTTAACCCCCTGACAAGCAAAAATTCAAGGTCAACGGTTTAATCTGGCATTAACTGACAGATTGGCTGGGTATCTCATATTGATAATTTCTGATGAACATTTTACCGGTAAACTTAATCTTAAAATATTTATGAGCTATTAAAAATTATATTCCTGGTCTCCTTTACCATATATCAAGAACTTCAATTACATCTTCCAGGATGTAGACCATAATTATGAACACAAAGGATTCTCGAATAGGACATAATTTACTTCTTCTGTTCATGGGCACAGTCGTTTCAATTTATGTTTAGTTGGTTGAAGCATTGAATATGAACACGAATGAGTTATTTCTCTTAGCCAACAAATATCTTACCGATGAAATCTGGATAACCTAAACATCTTAGTCCTATCCAGTCGTATCCAGAAGTGTTTGTTCGTAGATTGGTTCATCCCGGAATTCGCCAGTGAGTGTTAATGGACTGCAACCCGCGAAGGTTTAGCGACACAACGTGTCCATCTAGCATCTGCATAACACATACACTTCACTCGTTGTTATGTTATTGACAGCAAGTATTAAACAGGCCTGTTGACTGTCAATTCGTAGTTTACAGTTACCTCTCAGTACCACTTAGCAAATTGCAGCTTACGTGTATCACAAACAAACTCGGATTTTGAGTAAAAATTCCTTCATCACCAGTAATGTTTTACAAATTTTTTTGCGTTAGCAAATTGTTTTTATACAATCAACAAAAAAAGAAGAATGTACTTTGTCTGGCCAATCCTAAATAACTATTGTAGTTGCAGAGAAAATCTCTTAAATGAAGATATACAGCTGAAAATGCCAATTTCAAAAGTTATGAGTAAGTTTTATTTTTATAACAAGCAAGTGACAGTTTGGGTTAGTATATTAGCCGCAGATATGATTAAACCCCAGTATCCAGGGATTGGAATAGAACTATATTAATAATAATCACATTTCGGCCTCTACGCTATTGCGACATGCATGCCAAAATTTTTAATCTTCTTAAATTTGATCCTTCAAAATTCACCAGATACGGGACCAAATTAAGAATGAAAAGTTTTAAAAATGTTCTGACATATAGGCTGTTTTAACATTTATTAATGTTAATAGCAACCAAACAGCTTGTTTTTATTTAAAAGTTAATGAACACCCCTAGAAGCTTTCGAGGTATGGTTTATTCATCTTTAAATTGTATTTCAAATTCTTTTTCAGATGAATATGAGCATTTTTCTTGGCTAAACTATAATTCAGTACCGAATGCTTCTGGATATCTACATTTTTAATTGTAATAAGAAACTGAGGACTTAATAAGCATGCTGGTTGATTATTACTGTGTTTATACGTTTTTATAATGATTAAAAACTCTCTAAAAATCAAAAAAACTAAGAAATGCACCTTTGTGAGTAACTGACTTAAACAACTAGTTCGTTTCGTACCAGTTTGTCAATATTTTTGCAAGTATTATTAATATCTAGATTTTATAACTTTTAAATTTAGTGTCTTAGTTTTTTCCATAATTTTTCAACCGATTATTTGTCAGTATAATAACGTTTGTAAAATTTATTTATGATGAAAAAATTATTTTTGGACATAACACTCGGCCGCAACTTGACCATTATGGTGAATGTTGAACAGAAGTGAGCTGATTGCTCCGTGTTGATATTTATTTATCAACCTTTGCTAATGACAGAATTTATATTGTGAATTATTTATGGAATTAATGCCAGATAATAATTATGGAGGCAATAAATTATACATGCCGGTTGTTTCGAATAGTTGAGAACAATATTAATGCTCATAAAAATGATTTAGACATCCAATTGAAGAAGCAACGGACGTCCCGACAGACATTAACTAATTAGCTGATTAGCTCATTAAAAAAACAACCATGTCTTGTAATGCAATAGTCTTAAAATGAGTACAATTTTCGTGAGCGTTGTAATAATATCCGCGGTAGACATGACGAAACAAATAAAACAATGAATATACAGGAAAACTTCGTGTGAACGATTTCGTAACTAACTGACAGTTAACTGAGTATATTTTGCTTCCTCCTACTGCCATGATCCAGTCCTAGCTGGATTAATGGTGCTACTTTCAATGTACATTATAAGCCGACACTATCACGAAACATACAAGCCATTACAATGATCAAAATTCTCAGGTATGTTTTATTTCGTTAAATGAAAGAATTTGAGGCCAATACCCTGCCTGAGCACTATAAATATCTGTTTCATTGCAAAGTAATATGGAAGGGATGAGTTCAGGACTGGTCACTGGAATCATTCTTCACCGCCGAGACGAAGAAGGAAAAGGGGGATGTCAGAGACCCACTGGACATTTGCTGCAGAAGTCAGTGAAAAATTAGCATCAAGTAGATACCAATGTACAATTTTCCCAGACGTATAGGGTTTATAATTGTATAACAATGGATTTGTGAAATAACATCTATTTACGATTTGATCATTCTTAATGAGTGCTGTTAACTTTCTATTATCAATAATCAAATTGATCATTCAAAACACTTCCGAAGTTTTATTACAACTGATTTTAACAAAACCAACGCTGCAATGAAGCGTCGAAATTGAAAGAATGAATAGACATTTCCTGACAAGAGATATTGTATGAACCCGAAGCGACGATAGAGGTTCACTATTCCCTGTACCAGCTAGTTTCGCGAGGCGAATTTTTAATGATCTAAATTAATTTATCTTACCAAACATTAAGAAGACGCGTTAGCCACGAAACGATTAAATTGCAGTCGAATAAATATTTAATAGGTGCACCAATATGAACCACGGCCGGCTTCGGCGCCATTTCCAATATATGATTCTGAACGTATCTTTTTATTATTTTTTTTCGCAGAGGAGAGCAAGGCACAGCTCAGCAATATCCTTGATATTGGAGTCCGCCGTCTTGAGCATAGGAGGCGGCGAGGGTGCATCTGCATTTGAAAGCGCGCCCATTTAACTTTACAATGCGGAAACGCACATACATTGACCTCGCCACAAAGAAGAGGCCTGATCGGAGACCGAGACAATGTAGCCATTGTATTCCGCCGACGGTCGAGGCTCCACATTCAAACTCTACGCTACTAATTAAGTCTTCGCTCTGAAAGTAAAGCGCCAACTAAGGGGGAAAGTGCGATGCATAATTCACCTACCTGGCAGCGAAGGCAATTACTGGCCACCCTCGATGGTGCTTCGAAGGCGGAGGAAATATCATCGTGACCTTCTTTAATGGAAAGGAGAGAAAAACATGGTACCAACCACGAAAATCTCTAACGTGCGCTGAGAAACGATCAAAATAATACAACCTATGTGAATGCAAAAACGTAACTATCCTACGTTTTGATCATTTATGCTAATTTACATTTCATAACTCAAATTATTAGAATTTCATCTCATTAAAAAAGAAGAGTTCATTTCAACACCGTTTTGTACTTTTAATTTCGCCCCGTGTTTTCTTAGGTTTCGTTCGTGTTCTGAAGGCTAGGATGACTATCGATAAAGCCTGCTGTAGAGATGGATCTCTCTGAATAGAAAACACTACTGCAAAAATACTTCACTATCGTTTAAACGAAACAGCTTTTGCCAGTGACGTATAATGTCATAGTTTTACTGTCTTAATGTGATCTAAAATATAAATATATTTGTTCTTTCCTTTCAAATTCTTCCTTCTTATAACAACACTTTCTATTATTCAAATGCTTGTTTCCATCTCCAATTAATTATAGGTAAACATTTATAATACAGTCAGAACACTTTATACGTCGCAGATCTTAATAAAGTTTCGGATATTAAGTTTCGGAACCCTATTCTTTCAGGTACTCAAGAGCTGGAACTCGAACATTTATTTTTTCTTAGTTAATGTGATACAAAATGTGATCATTACTACGTGACTTTGCCACGGCGTCTAGTGAATATTTGAAGTTATGTGCTGCATCACCCAACGACGAATTTTAGGAGGATAATACTACCACATCTACAGGGTTGTTAAGACTCCACGATCCGTAAAATGCTACATTTGTAATTTCGTCTCCATCACGTGTAATAGAAACGAAATTTTAAAATTGTAAAAATGTATAACCATATTGGCGCAAAATCCTAACACGACAGTAATTTTACTTATTACATATTTTAAGTAAAGTAAGTTAATTTTACGAAAGAGTAACATATTATGGGAATATTGTTTGCGAATCGCACGGTAATATTCTCAGAATTATGAAAGTCTTCGAAATGCCGCCTGTTAAACGTTTTTATTTTTAATAAACTTTGATTAAACCGTATAAACCACAGAAAGTGCATAAACAGGAATCTTTTTATTAATTCGTCAAAAACATTTAAAATTGTATCCTGATGAGGCTGCTTACAGCTGCTGTATGTCAGCAAGCTCCCTCTGAGGACGCTGTGCATTTGGTAGCTCATATTATTTTTGATCTTAGGTGAGTAGGGGGTGGAAACTGTAATAATGTGCTTGCGCATTTCTCATTTCAGACAAGATTCTCGTACTATGAAGAACGTAGCCAAGATATACACGAGTGGGAGCTTGCGAGAAGGTGGAAAGTTTAAAGTCTTCGAAATCGGAACGGAAATTAACACTCTTAAAATACTATTATTTTACAGTTTCTTAAAATTGAAAAACAAATAATTCCCTAAAAATTAATTTATTGCTGTAGCACATGAGCACATAAGCACCAACCGCCACTGACTGTAATTCAAATAAATGGTGGGAGGGTTTATTGAAAGAGGTGACATACGAAATTTAACGAAATAAAATCTATTAATTTGGTTATAAGTAATTTACATTTAAATTTGCAGGATCTCGGTTATTTTTTCATTAACTTTAATCAGGTGCATTTACATGAAACTCAAGAAAGATTCTTAAATTGTGAATGTCGTGTATCAGGAATTTGTCATATTTGTCTCAGTGCGGAGACACACACACGGCCTATTTGCGCTGCTGTGACTATCTTCTTGGCTGCAGGAAGGCGATGTCTGCGTGATGAGTTTTCGGAGATCCGGAAATAAATCTCAGAAGGCTGGCGCAGCAAATGGGCCTCGGGGTAACTATTCTATTGGCGAAACGTAAACCTGGTATTAAAGGCCTGGACGATGACGTCCAATACATTTAGTTGTTAATTATTACTAAACTCTCCTCTACATGATGCTACTTTCACCTCCACACTCTAAGTCTCGTTCACCTCCCAGCTGGACTTTTTTTTCCCATCCCAAAGATAAGTCACATGGTCGTTCTCTGGAAAACACTTCTAATTTTACATTCTATGGAAGGATTTCGGTCGTATAGACTGCTGAAACTTTCAAATCCCATGGGATGGATGTGTATACAGCCGAGTTTTTTGGATTACATCTTTAAAAATCATTATTTATTCTACGGTGCCTACTGCAGTAGTTTCGTTAAGTGTATAACACTAATGGATACCTTAACCACTGCTCTACAAACTAATAAAATAGTTGACGAGCTTCTCTTCATCTAGGTCTTATCCGTGGATGTACAACAAGCCTCTTTCTTCATATTTCAGCAGAGTACAAGAAGAATGATAATAAATAATAATTAAGTAAATGGCCAATATCAGACTACAGCTAATAAAGTCACGTTCTGTATTCATAATTTATTTTTTACTATTAACGATAAAATTTAATTTAATAAAATAAACACAACAGAAGTTTGGTAAAATATGAAACATTTTCATTTAAACGTTTGTTCAAGTGTTGCTTCAAAAAGGCTATCTCTACATCAAACATAGTTGACATATTATCCTCAAATTTAACAAATTATAATGTTTTTCTGTTCTGTTTTCATGTAATTGTGCGTAGAATATATATCAAGTATATAAAATAAAATGTTCAATGCTATAAATCAAAGTGCGATGTACACCAGCAGAAATTCTTGTTGATAATCACAGATTATAACAGTATGCAAAGGTATGCATTGATCGTTCACCCTAAATTTGATAAGAGACGTAATATTATAAAGAACCCAAATTTGTTCTTAGCGGAACATTGACCTCGCTACAAGGAAGAGGCGTGATCGGAGACCGATACAGTGTGATACTAGTGCCAACAACATTCAGATAGTACTGACTGTAATCGAGCGGCAAGTCCATCTCCCTCATAATATATTTTTTCTTCTCTAGACCATTAAGTTTTATCACTGGACTATCATAGATGTTCTGACCACTCAATTTCATTATAGTTCTGTATTCATGCATTCAGGAAATTAACATTAAACTAATTAGAGATCGAAGTCATAAAATAAGAAGGGAATCTTAATATTCGAGTATGGCAATGCCAAAAAAAGAAAAGCCATGAGTTTGATAATTTAATTTTAACTTTCAACCATTTCTAATGCCTGCATGATGTTTCACAACAAAACAGAAAAACTTAGTATAAGAATCATTCTGTTACATAGGACAATCGTCTGAAATGAAACATAGGAGACGAGCCTGGTGCTGCGTCGCTGTACATCGCGGGTCAACGTGACGGGAAGTCTTCAGATTTCAACAGTTCGTTGAAGTGAAAAAAATACATTCTTTGTCATATACTAGTTCCACTTTTTATAGATATTTTAATTTAAAATTTGAAAAATAACTACATTTTTCTGTGAAATCTATCGTTCTAATTGTTCTTCACAATTATTTTGACGAGACATTCCCTGTAAGAAAAACCATGTATACAAAGGATCAAGTTTCATACTCCGTCAGAGTATGAACATGATAGTGAGCGACGTGTGGAACCATCAATCATCATTGACGATGAGGCTAACACATTCGTTGGAGCTGTGAACCCTAATTACGCTGTCAAATACGCTACTTGCTCGGAAACAGCTGGGATGTTGGAGGATAATGGGATATTCTCTGATGGTTCAGCGCAACACTGATGAGATACCGGAACAATTGCAAGGCGATCAATCAGCTGATATTTTCGCGCAGTAGCTGGACACAAATTACAATTTCAAATCTATGATTATGTAATATCTTTCTCTCACACATTAATTAAATCTTTCCCATTTATAAGATTTTATCTCAAGACAATCACTACATCATATTTGTAAGAGGGTGTTGAAATTAGGCCATGTAAAATGGTGAGCATTTTCAGAAAACCACACCAAATAGAAATATGTAGAAAAAAGACATTGACTAATTTATATAAAGTTTCAACAAGACGTGAGCGAGCCTCAGTCCTTGTCGTCTTGTGAATTTGATGTCAATTTTGACCCTGATGACAATAGCCTTACTTAGAATATTTCTGTAAGTTGTTCTCGAACCCCTGAATAAAGCTTTGATACTTAATACTTTTGCCTTGAAAAATAACTGAGAGGAAAGTTGGATTCTCTGTTCCTGGTTCCCCCCTCTCATAATCTTAGCTATTATAGTAATATTCTATAACCGCTCAATCAAACCTGAATCATAGCTGAGCTTTATAAATTAGTTTCTAGGTTTTAAATTATCTTCTTATTAATTATTGCACTTCTGATATCGCGAGTTGTACTTGCAGTAAACCGTTCTTGAGCTCTAATGACGGTTTCAGCGGTTTTCTTATGATGCATTTGAAATGGATAGGGTGGGCTATTATTAAATTTAATGAAATGTTAATATATTATGAATGAACTTCCAATATAATTACAAAAAAAATCAATTTACTTTGTACTAAAGAACTTTACATCAATATTACAATTTGCTCATTTTCAAACTTCAAGCCAGCAATTATTTCTTATAGATATATTTACCAAAAAATGATACAAATTAAATTCTCTACACTCAGGGTCGTATGATGTGGGCCTTGTCATAAAGCAAAAATGTTTCACACAAAATCGGATCTGGCAGTATAGGAAATCAGCAAATAGGTCACAGAGGTAATTACATTGTCATTATAATGGATCTTCTAGCACCTTCCTCGTTACAATTTCCTCCTTTTTGGGTCGAACTCTATTCAAATCAGAGCCGCCGCTGCTATATCTCTGGTAATGGACAATTCTTCGCCTCGTCTCCTCAGACTGAGTTTTATTACCCCTGGCTCAAATACCGTCTCCTTTATTTTAACTCCGCACCGCCGAAATCCGAGCAGATGTGTTTGACCGTTACACATTAATTTTAGTAATGTTTAGAAACCCTCAGGAAAGATAACAATTTAGATATTCTCGGCTTTACCCCTGTATTTCACAATAGTAATTTTCAGCCTGCAAGTTGCGTGAAGCAAGTCCCAATTGATGCGAACTACACATAAAAATAATGATCCGATTCTCTTTATTGATGTAGACAGAAATAAGTGGGAATTCTCGCCAGACATTAAGCAATACCCGGTTCTTTAATCTTTATGCGTTGAGTGAAATATTTATTTAAGCCTATTGAAACAGAGCCATGTAATCAGTCAATGTCAAACCTACGTACCCTAAATCCGCTGAAAATGACGTTATTCCCAGAACCGAGAAAACTTTAGCCACTCCAGACTGAGTAATTGTTTTGTTGTTTATTACATTACGGCCCGAGACGCGACACTCAGGTAGAAAACGTTGACAGGAGGATCAGTGAATGGCCAAGTCCTTTGCGAGTGTCTCTGTCAATGCAGATGAGTTGTGATGGACCTCTTTTATTGTTGTCCAGGACTATTCAATACAGTCTTTTCAGTTCGCATAATTTTTAAGGCAGTAGACAGGTAACTGTACCCACACATTCCCGCCTAGTGACTCATGACGTCGGAAACTCGTGTAGATGTGTATGAGATTTCAGGCGATCTTGTTGCGAAAAGTTCTTGGTAAACTCTGTCGTGGAATTTTCCCTGAATTATGGTCACGCTGACTGGACGTATAACTACCAATTAATGAGTGTAACAAATAATTCCGTTCGGAATTGGTTAAAAGAGTGCAGAAATTTAAACCCGTAGCCCGAGTGCGTGTGTTAATAATTTTCCGTCAAGTAAGAATGCAATAGTCAGTGTTCATCAGATTGGGCCGCAAATCACATATTTTTCTCTTGTATTGTATGATTTACAGATTATCTCAACATTATTTCCGTAAAATAACAGACTTATTATTTAAAAAGCATTAAATGAGTTGAAACAGCCTCTTTGACAATTTTTATTTTATCAAATATTGAACTATGCTACGTTTCGTCATTTGATATTTCTTGAGGTATAAAAATTTAGCTGTTCGTGGAACCTAATTACTCAATTGTTAGGTAGCTTTTATGGCAATTGTATGTATATAATGTTCAAATATGTAAATAAAACGATGAGATTTGAGTGATGACAACTTATTTAGTGTGTTATAGGTATAAATTTCTAGTCATCGCGGAGTAGATTCCACGAGGAAGGAACTCCGACCAATGAAGAGGAGGCGAGGACCTCCAGTTAGATGTCACCGCTGCTCACTCCATGACGCCTTCGACAGGAAAAAAAATTGTCAGCCGAAGGAATCATGGAGTGAGGTTCCTTGGACCGCAAAATTTTTAATACCTGAAGAAGTCTCAAATGAGAGACGAAACGTAGTATAGTTCAATATCAAATAAAATAAAAACTGACAACCAGCCTGTTTCAACTCATTTAAAGACTTGCTTTTTATGTAATCAGAATATCTAGGATGAAGAAATCAATCATAAACGTTGCACTGAACTGGATGCGTATCCTTAAATTGTTTACCTCTCGAGTTCTTCAATTACCACTGACATCATCATTCATTTGCAACTGCAGGCAGAAGTATCCGCATATTATCGCTAGACGTCAAATTACCTGGATTGAATTGATAATTTTAGAAAGCAAAGTTTGCAACTGAAAAAAATGTCAAAAATTTTGTCCTTGATCGGGCCTACTTATTTATTGGTCGGTGAACAACTTGTTAAAATTTATTCACTTATCTATAGGATTACACACACTTAAGTCCAACTATGTAGATTCCATGTCTAGCTAACAGGGTTCTCATAAAAAGTATGTATTGTCCGGGTACGAGTCTGAAACGAAAATATTTTGTCACGTTGATTTATTTTCCTTTGAAGAAACCACTCAAGTGGTCCCAGGTTTTCCCTTCCACTATTAATTTGCTCACTCACAGTTATCTCTTGTCAGTCTCTGTTTTCTTACTATCAAAAACTATTCTGTATACGTTATTGCCGATTTAAGTCGAGCAAAATTTCAATTCCCTCCCCTAATTGTCGATTACATCCTTAGATCTATACTCAACTTCATTTCATTTGTAAGTGTTGAGCAATAACAGTTCTCAGGTAATTTCCAGAATCTCCAAACCGCTTTTCGTCCTGGTCTCTTACATACCAGTCTACATATTCTTAAGACACAACTCATAATGTATCTTGAGATACAAATGATATTTGTTAGGGACACAGTTTTCCTATTGTTAAGAACAATTATTAGTGAGGATAGATGTTCTTAATTTGTAAGAACTGGATCTTCTTCATCTTCCTAGGCTATGTAGACCATTCATGGTCTTGACTGCGGACTATCATCTTACATGACACATTACGAATTTGGAGTGATACTTGGTCATCGTTTCGATTCTCCAGCAGTATCAATCCCAGTCTCCGTGACCATGACGACACAAATATCCGAGCCCATGCCGGGATTCGATCCCGTGTTGTGACCACAGGAAGTCGGCAATAATCTGATTTTAGTATTGCCTTTTTAATTATATAATTAAATAATGATGTATACATTAATTAGTAAATTATTTAATGTCTTATTTTGGCAGTAAATTAATAGAAAAAATTTACGACCAATAAAATGCAAAGTTTTTACACGTTTGGCTTAATTTAGTTTATAAAATATTTCAATTCTAGATATTATTATTATTTATTATTACTGTCATTTACATGATAAAAACTTTAATAATTTTTAATGAATCACATTATAACTTGTTTTTGTACATTTTTCTACAATTGTAGAATTGAAGATTTCTCAATAGTGTGACCAAATATCGCGTTTAAATAAATAAAAACTTTGTCTGTAAATTTATTCCACGTAGGTACGCAATAATTAATTGTAAATATAGTTTGTGGTTCATATAAAACAAAATTATATTCTATGTATTCAATTATTTGTAATTTAAGTAAATGTAGTTATTGTGGTCACCAGATTAATCTCTGTACATCATTGTAGGAAATATAAGTATATGGCGTGTGCAACGTGCAGCACCTGAATAGGTTAGATGTGACGAAAATAGGTTCTGTGTCGGTGTGGTTTAGTGCTTCCTAGATTTTTGTTGAATTTTCCAGATGACTACACCGTCTTTATGATATTAATGAAAAATAATGTTAAGTTTCTGTTTGTCGACATTTAATCAGTTTCCTTAGTTACGTATAGCTTTTGACGTTATCTTCGAAACGTTCGATTACGTTTCTCGCAAGATTTGAGCCTGCCTGTAAGAGAGTTTCTTTGGCTTAGACGCGCCTCTGTGGAATAAGTATTGCAGAGTGTGTAATGTAGGTGTTATCTAATGCTAGACGAATGGGCGTCACGTTAGAGGAGGTATCAGCTGTCTTCGCAGCCGACGCTGATTACGGCCTATTGTGCAGCTGCTGCTATAATGTGCCCATTGTGCCGTGCACTAGATCAGCCCTGCCATTCAACCTGCCTCCCCTCCTCTCCTCTCCTCACCACTACACCACCACCTCACTACTTCTCTCTCACTCTAACAAATTCTCCCTCGCTTGTGCTCCAGCCTGCCTGCTCTAATCAAATCACCTTTTTCTAACAACATACGAAGCCGAACGACAGTTATTCGTCGCTCGGAATACAAATAACAACATTGCCTCCCTGTCTTCGTTAACAGCAATACACTCGTCGCGACTACGATAGAGTTTCATCATTCAGGGAACACCTAGCATCAGAAATCAATTACAAAGATATTAATTGCTATCAGACCTCAACTTTGAAAGCAATACATACAAACAAACCTCTACCACATACACAATTTCTAATTAAGAACATATTTCGTTTGTTGTAACTGGCATTTAAAATTATATATTATGGCCAAAGAGTTTTTAATAATTAATTATAAATAAAAATTCCATGCACTTATGTAACTAGCATGTAATGGCAAATAAAATGGCCGTTGAGTTTCGACTAAAAGAATAAATTTTTAATGAAATATCGTATGCTTTCCCACTAGGTGGTCGACGATGCCCAGGAATTCATTTATATTATCCCGCTGTAGTATTTAATTCCACACTAATCTCTATAATAATAATGTTTCAATATGTTAAACAGTCACTTTAAAAGTGTTGAATGAGCTGCCTTGTAAAATAGCTCATCACATATTTTTAAAATTTCTATTCAGTTTTTTCTGCTCTCTTGTTTCATGTATTGCCTGGAGCTACGATGAAAGGATAGTTTCCTGGTCGCAGAGCTCCAAGTAGTTAAAACTCCACTGCGTTTTTCTCAGTGTTTCCCAGTGTGTGTGTGACATCATGTGTCCGTGTTGTGTTTATATTGACTTTTGTCTATATAAATTTTCTTTTGTTAATTTATTTTAAGATTACTTGTCTTTAATTATGTACCTTATTTTGTTCATTTGTAATGTATGACGTATCCTATTTCCTCAATCGAGGACTAATGGAAACAACAATAAATCTAAATCTAAACCAAAACTATACTTTAATTTTGATTTTAAATTTATTCCTCAGGTGCTTTCGGCATTGCCGTAGTCATCTACAAAATTCAAATACAATTTTTTTTAAAGATTAAAAATACTTTTTAATATGGAATTTGTTTAAAATTATAACAATATAAAAACAAATTTGTTTTTTTCATGATTTAATATTAAAAATATTGTAAATACTCTCATGTAATTTAGTATATATATATATAATTACGAAAATTTCTTCATGGATTGCATGATTTCAGATTGTGCTGGCCTACACAGAGCATTTATCGAACTTCAGAGTTGCAGAAGTTCAACAATTAATTTGCTCAAGCATATTCCGCAACATACAACCACTAATTGTCGAAAATTTACACTGAAAATCTTTTTGCAATGTAAAGTTAGCCACGACGTAAATTTAAAACGTCAAGTGTCGATATTAATAGTAATATTCAAATCTCCTTATCGAATCTTATAGAACGAGATTTGATAAGTGTAAGTCCAAATCAACAGAAATTTAAAATATAACTCTAAAATTTAGCGTCGTGTTCAGATATATCTTCACTTCCCTTTCTGGAAGTTATCCTATTATCGTTTTTGAAAAAAATATGTAGAAGGTACTACGCAACGAACACGTGTACATAATTTGGTTGAAATTTCTCCACGCGTTTAGATTTCTATGCGGCACATACTTAGGGGAAGTCGGGCGGAACGGAATAGCAGGGTAGAACGGGATACACCCTTTTTTTACTGGATAGTGCTGGAGTTTAGTAAATAGGGGTGGAACATAGTAACTGGCCAAGGAAGTAACAGTGTACCAGTGGAATAAGAAACGGTGTTAGATTGGGAAGGGATGTATTGAAGGAAGCTAGGTATTTTGCTACTTGCGTAATGACTAGGGATGGCAGAAGTATAGTAGACATAAATAGTAGAAAATGAGGAATTTACTTACGGGTAATATAAGTGTAATAAAAATGTTCGTATGGAGTGTGGCGTTATGTGGGTGCGAAACGTGGACGATAGGAGTTGCGGAAAGGAAAAGAATAGAAATATTATAAATGTGGTGCTGTAGAAGAATTATGAAATTCAGGTTGGTCGATAGAGTAACTAACGAGGAAGTCTAAGCAGAAAAGGGGAAGAGCGAACAATATGAAGGACGTTGACCAAAAGGAGGAATAGATTAATAGGCCACGTTTTGAGAGGGTCTTGTCGAATTAGTTTGTGGGGTAAGATCAGAATATGGTGGCCAAGGATGGAATGCTCTAAGCAGATTAGGGAGGGTTTGTGGTGTTGTAGTTATGTGGAAATGAAAAGTCATGCACAAGATACGTTAGCATGGAGGCTTCCATCAGACTAGTTTTAGGACTGGATACCACAATAACAATGCTTTAATTGTGCACAAATAAGTTATTAAACATAGTGAAACAAACAAAGTAGTTTACCGATCTCCAGTGGTGTAGTGGTTAGCGTTTCTGCCTCGCATCACAGAGGTATGGATGTTGTGTGTGTATTTTCACTCTGTGAAACTACAAATTACGAGTTCCCCTTACAGTAGTCGCTAATAACCACAGAAGATGCGACTTTAAATAAGGTGATAAAAACAAAACAATGCAGTTTGGCATATGTTCTACACATCCTGCATTAATATAAGAAATAAACATAGTAATCCCGTGGTCGAGGAATAAGAGGCTTACATGGATTTCAGAACAAACCAAAGAGAGGAATTTTAATTAGTACGAAAAAATAATATCAAACGTTATAGATCTGTTATGCTATGGTGTAATGAAAATATTGACAAGTAAAACTTAATGACTCAAAGTTAACGAAAATTTAACTTCTTATTTCTAAGCGACCATTATATTACTTCTAGTAACTGAATATGAAGTTACAAGTATAATAATACAATAGCGTAAAATACTAAAATTGATTTTTGGAAGAATTATAACATAGCCAGTAAGTTTAATGTAGATTGTTGAAATTAAGTAAGCATCCTAATTAAGAAAAGAGATTTCCTTAAATACAATCCCCTAGAGCTGGACGAAAATAAGGGAATAATCAAGAGCTTTCGAGGATTACCGAGCACAGTTTATAAAGCGCAGCCAAGAGTAAATCTAATAATTACTTCTCAACGCAAGAAGCCTTTATAACTTCTTAAGTATATTTTTCATTCATATCGATGAACATAAAACAGAAATTTGATAACTATAACAAGTAAAACTAAGGATACTTACCACTTTAGTGTTTTCATTGGTATGACATAGTTAACGTATATTCTCTTTTCAAAATTTTAAATATAAAAATGAACATTATACATCTTAAGTAAGAGATATGATCACTTTAAAGTTTAATTTTATTTATAGTAGTATGTTTTTCTGAGACCATTATCGACTTTCTTGCTATGTCTTGGGAATCTAATTTTTCGTTGGCTGTCAGGGTTTCATATTATGGTAATGCACAACATCCATGCTCTTGTTAAGATTCGAACTCTGTATATGAGTGTCTCGTAATGACGCCTCTGACCAATACACGACAAAAGGTCGGCGACATTATTTATATTCAAGTCATAAACCAGTTAATTTCGACATTATAACTTCTGAGTTTTTACCATATATTATTTCATATTTTCATTTGACAACAAAATTAATACCAAACGCGTAGTTTCTATGAAATTTGAATGTCTTAACATTATTTTTTATTTTTCAAAACAAGCTGATTTGTGGACAGAAAGAAGGAAGAAAGAGACAATAATTCCATCAATTGAAAAAAAATTATATATAAGAATATTTACTTATAATGCTGTGAATATTCACTTTTCATCAGTAAAATTAAATTGAAAAAGGAGGCATATAGCATGTTATTCGTCTAGTAATTTATATAAAATTTTATACATAATTTGTAAAAATTAAATGAAGTCTTTCTTAATTAATTATATATATATATATATATATATATATATTTGAAGTCAGAATCTAATATCGATATATATAATTTTAGAATTTCACATTTTTATCATTCCCAGTGAATGGAAATATTCAGAACACTTTATTAGTCACCTTTGGCATTAAGCCACTTCAACTTGTAATCAAATGTTTTCAATATATATATATATATATATATGTATATATATATATATATATGTGTGTGTGTGTGTGTATTTGAAAACATTTAATTACATGTTGAAGTGGCTTATTGCCAGAGGTGACTAATAAACTGTTCTGAATATTTACATTCACTGAGAATGATAAAAATGTGGAATTCTAAAATTATTTATGTAACAGAATCAATGAATTACAGGACATGAAAACCACGAGAATTTGTTAATAGTACTAATTTGGTTTACTCTCCCTGTATTACAACCTGTTAATGTGCTTAGTGAAACTTTGAGATGCTCCGCGCCCTAACCGTTCAGGAATTTCATCCGGAATGCCGTTTGAGTTTTTATTTGGTCAGCTCAACAATGCAAAGTTCCGGACTGTCAGGAAACCAGATAGAGTTGAAATTCTGGCTGGGTGATCAATGTTTGCGGAGGATGTTGTGGCGATGGTCGCGGCAAGGGATAACTTTTCGGATTCCCCGAATTTGTGGTTCCACTTAGCCGGGCAGTCTCCGCTTTTCACGGAGAGACGCGAAGACTTTGTAAGGGACAAACAGGGAGGTTGAAGTTGAGGCAGAGGCTCTCTCTGTGTGGTCCAGGGCACGCTAATCCTGAAAACGGACACGCCCGAGGGCCACCCACCAGGTCCAGGCCGTCATCGTGCCAATCGTGTCTCGATTCAATCGACCGTCGTAACAAAAGAATTTTCCAGAATCCAGACTCACCAAACCCTTAGGCGACATAACATCAATCTATACCTGCACTCACATTATCCCTCTGAAATGGAATATAACTATATATATCGGTACGAGACTGTATAACTTCGTGCCGATAAACACTCGTCCTGTCGACTGGACAATTGAATCAAATTTTTGGTTTGCATTTTTTCTCATGAATAGCGTATGTCCATTTTGACAGACGCCATTAGGTTAATAAATTCGATACGGTTGTCTTTCTGGGAGCACCTCATAATGATTTTCGACTCATTTGAATTCCCTACAATCGCGCCATGTAATTAGAATATTGTTCATCATTCCCGGTTCCAATACTTCTCCAAAAATTCAACTTAAGAGCATTTGTTCTTTATGAGACATTGATCCATTCAGCTACGTCAGCTGCCTACTCGCTTCAGCTAGCTTCAGTCTCTAGAACACACTATTAAGGATTTTGAAGAACACAGGAATAAAATATGGAGAAAGGAGCCTTATACATGCCTCTATAGAATGCAGTCTGCAGAATTAGAACTGAAATGAAGGTAGAAGTCAAAAAACGAATAAGCAAGGATGCAGTCTGTAGCCCATGCAATTTAAATTATATATAGAACAGGCAAGAAGAAGAAATAAAAACCCTACGCTTTGCCGATGATATTGTAGTATTAGATAGTCAGAAGAATACTTGGAAACCATAATAAATGGCATGAACGTGGTACTGGAGAAGGATGACGATAAATAGAGAGAAAACCAAGATAATTGAGTGTAGTTCGGGAAACAATGGAATAACAAAGGGCGTTAGTTCGGGAAGGGATATTTTGATGGAAGTTAAGGAATTCTGCTACTTGGGAATCGTAATAACTAGGGTTGGTAGAAGTACAGTACACATAAAGAGTAGAATAGCACTGGCAAGCAAAGCTTTCACAAAAACGATCTATTTATTTTAGGGTAATTTAAGTGTGAATATTAGGAAACCGTTGCTAAAAATGTTCGTATGGAGTGTGGCGTTATATGGGTGAAAAACGTGGACGATAGGAAGAGAATAGAAGCGATTGAAATGTGGTGCTATAGGAGAAAGCTGATAATCGGAGGATGTTCTTAACAGAATAGGGGAAGAGCGAACAATATGGAGGACGCTGACCAAGAGAAGAATTAGATTAATAGGCCTCATTTTAAGACACTGGAATGCAAATAAAAAGTAACCACTATTTACATACTTTATATTTCGCATTATTTAAATTATATTTAACTTACAATTAAATTGTTTCCTGTCACTCTTCAAATTACTTTTCATGTATCACTAATTTATTTTTTGTCTTAAATATGTATCACATTTATTAGAATATCTCCTAAAAATTAGTAATTTCGTCGATATCACTTTATTGATTTTGAAACTGCTTTTCTGAGTTTTATTTTCATATGCGCTACGTCTTTCTTCATGCCGGCAACACTCGGGAACTATAATTATGCACATAAAAATTGGCATCCTGAACAGTATTAGACAAAAAATTCTTAACTGATAACAGTGATGAAATAAAATTTTTAAGAATGAAGTATTTGGAATTTAATGTTTTATATTATTTTCTCTTGGAATATGTTATGCGAATCTTGTACAGTGTATGATGAACTCATTACTCGTTGAGCAATTATAGCTGAAAATTTTAATTAATAATAAAAATAATACAAAAAAATTATAAGCGGCCGAAATTTTTCAGAAAATTTTTTTCATTAAAACAGTATCATATTTTTCAGGAGCAAATATACAGATTTAACATGTCCGAGTTTAATTATTTTATTTAAATATAATTGGAAATTTTAGTTATGCACTAATATTTCAAGAAATAATTAAAAACAAACTTCCAAAGAGCAACGATTTATTCAAATATATTACTGAAAACTTTGGATGGTTTACTATTTATATATCTCAAATAAATATAAACGTACGTGTTAATTATTATTTATTCTAACAATTAACATAACTAATACCTATTATAAATAACAGCTCATAATTAAATATAATTTCCTAAATATGAGGAAGTTCTAAACAGAATAGGGGAAGAGCGAACAATATGGAGGACGTTGAGTAAGAGAAGGGATAGATTAATAGTACACGTTTTAAAATATGAGGGTCTTGTAAAATTAGCATTAGAGGGAAGTTTGAGGGTAAGAACAGAAGACGGAGGCCAAGGATAGAATACGCTATGAGAATAGGGGGCTGTGGGCTGTGCTATTTATGCGGAAACGACAAAGCTTGCGCATGGAGGGTTGCTCCAGACCAGTGTAAGGACTGAATACCATAACAACACAACTCCAGTCTCGTAGGTCTAACGAAGAAAGAGCTTATAAATAGGTTATGGGTCATTTCTGAAGAAATTGAATTTAAGACGCTTGGACCAAAGTTAGATGAACCACAGTTCGGAAGGGGAAAAACTATTCTCAAGAAGACGGGGCAATAACGTGGAAAAAGTAAAAGAAGAAACGATTTCAATTATTATTACTATTTTAGGTTAAAACTTTTAGGTAAGGGACTAAACACTGTGTATTAAGTTAATTGAAAATTGTATTCTATAATATATTTATTTTACAAACATCTTTCTGGTTAGTTTGCCTACACAAAATCTTGCTAATTGGAATAACTGTTGGACGTGAATACATAGACGGATTATAATCATTGATGAAACGGTTTAATGACTGGACCGAAAACGTTTAAATGTATAAATCCATAAAAACACAGTAGAAGGTAATGGCAGTATAACGCCTTTTTTCTTAAATTAACAGAAGGAAAATACCGATACAATTAGTTTTAATAATTCTCATAGAATTTGAACAGAAAAGTAACAAAATAATGAGCGAATGTTGCGCAACCAAAAATTTAATAAGATTGAAGGTATAATATATATACGTCCATTTTTAACACAAGATCTATACGAAATCTAAGAAAATCATACCAGGAGTTAGTGATCAGAATGATTCAACGATTAATTAGTACACATAAGTGCAATTTTTACTAAAGACGAACTACAGTCAGTAATTAAAGCTTAAATGAAGTCATTTTGACGTGTCTACGATTGATAGATTAAACTATGATACGCAAGTCGTGTTGGGTAAACGTTTATTTATAATTAAAAATTAGTAATTAAAGCTTAAATGAAGTCATTTTGACATGTCTACGATTGATAGATTAAACTATGATATGCAAGTCGTGTTGGGTAAATGTTTATTTATAATTAAAAATTAGTACTCAAACAGAGTTTTTAATTGGATGATAATCATAAATATTGTTGCTCTTAGACCGAAGTCCCAAACACAAATAACTCCCATAAACTTGGATAGTAAAATTTAAGATTTACTGCGGCTACATGAGGGTGATCCTGAAACAGGCAACTCCCCTTTAATAGCATAGGAAGGGAATTGAAAAGGGGGGATGCGGAAGGTAGAGCAAGGTAGCCAAGGGTTAACTAGGGCCCCCGGGCTATGGTTTAAGGATCCAGCCCGGTGTTTCACCTAAAGAGATGCAGGGAAAACCCTAGAAAACCTGCATCAGGTAGGTCGGGCATTGGATACTATTCTCACGCCCTTCCGCATGACGGGAGACGAGTTTGCTGTGGGGACGCAGCATTCCCTTCTCCGTGTCTCCACCAGTTTCAATGGGATCAGCAAACAGCTCTTGCCATATGCCCAAGGTCTTTGACCCCGGTACATATACCTCCTAAAATAGGTGAAGGTGTCTCGGCATATGAGAACTTTGATAAAAAGTACCCAGAGAGAGTGCGAGGCATTCCCGACATGATCAGGTGAGCCCCACAGTCACTCTGGGCTGAACTTACCAGAAATTTTGTAATTATTGAGAAAAGTGGTTTGACTGAGAGTTGCGGAATATTTACTTCAAATAATGAATTGCAGGTTCGATCAGTAAAACTAATTTTAGAAAAACCATCAACGATGTGTGTAGGAAAACATGGATCTATAAGATGGCGAATATTAATACCAATAGAAGTATAAAAGACATTTGGACTTTAATAAAAGCAACTCCAAAATAATAAAAGAATTACTAATTAACGACCCTAATGAAAAAAATCACAGACCAGGTCGAAATAGACAATAAATTAGTGAACAATTTTGCAACGATCTCAGCTGATTATTTTTCCTTCTTGATTCAAAAAAATTGAAGAAAAATATTGAAAAATAAAAATTTCAAACACCTACCAGCCATAATCTAAATGGATTCTTCTTTATAAACGATAAAAACGCGTTGAATGAAATAGAATCATGTTTATTAAAATAAAATAAAATCTCAGCTGCTTGACCAGATTTGTTCCGAACCATTCTAACTAAAAATCTCCTCAAAACGATCTTATAGCTACATAGTATTATCAATTTTTTTAGAAAATTTGATGTAGCTATAATATTCCCGAATGTTGAAAAAGTCATTTTAATCTCGATTTTAAAACCAACATAAACTTCAACCGACAATTACCTTCCAATCTCTCATCAACATCGGCCAACTAATCGAAAAAATCATCACCAAAAGAATTATGTGGTATATGGAACTTAACTAATAAACCCACACCAACACGCTTTCAGAAAATTGAACTCTCCAATTTCCCTTTACACATACTTTGACAACTTTTGAAAAGAAGAATTGGCTGATAACTGTGACACTATCCTAACATCCATAGACATCAACAAAGCATATGATCGAACCTGGAGGTGTAACATTCTGAACAAATTAAGCAAATCAGGAATCTAAGAAAACATATTTAACTGCATTTTCTCACTAATATCTGAAATATCCATTATTGCAAAAACAAAATATGCTACTCGAAAGAAATTAACCTAGAAAATATATTGGACAGGGATTCACCCTCAACGTGGTTATATTCCGTATTGCCATTAATGACATACACCTAGTGATACTACTTCCTACAACAATTCTGAATTGTGCGGATGACATAACATAAAGGCACCAACCTAATGGAATCTACTAACTGCAAGCAAACTCCAGTTAACAATACCAACTCTTGGGAAAATAAATTCGGCCTATCCTTCCCTTTGACAAATGCCTGACAAGATTTGTTCCCGACCATTCTAATCAAAATCCTCTATAAACAACTATAATCTTCTTCAGAAAGCTAAAACCTTGCTTACTACTGTTGATAAATTAGAATATAATACAGCCCTCTACAAATATAAAAAACATGAGATACAATTCAACTACCATATGAAGAAACTCATATTTTTATTTATTATTATTTAATCCATTAGTCCTCGGTTGAGGAAATAGGATACGTCAAATATAATACTAGAAGAAATATAAAAAAAATTACAATTTAGAATTGAAGGACTAAAAGAGGAAAGATAAAATTCAATCTTCAATTTTCAGTCGACGGAGGATATTAATAAACTCATCATGGAAATTAAAACAAAGAAGTTTCATTCTAAAATCAATTGTGGGGCGCATCAAAAGACGTTCTCCTTCTCACTTTTAAAGTTGTAATCATAAATAAAATTGATTATGGTTAGCAAATAACCAATAAATCATTATTGAATAAAAGGATGCTACATTCAACAACACGCTACGGATTTTTATTGGATGTTTCAGATTCACTCCAATAATTAGGTTTTTAACAGAAGCAAAAGAACATTTCCAATTTCTTCGACGAACGTCAAAATAAGAGACAACATCTTCTATAATCTGCACCACATGAAGATCTTCCAACATCGTATTACACGGTCAACCAAAACGCTCCCAATAACTTCTCCTGACCCTTCTACCTAAAATCAACTCCTTCTCATCCTCCTTGGAGATACACGGAAATCCCAACTGACACATCCTTCCCTCACCAGATACGCCAAAAGACAGAGTCGATTGGTATTCAATAATTAATGACCTTATTTAGAGACTACATCTCCTATAATCTGCACTGATGCGTCGAAATCTCAGAATGGAGTTGGATGTACCGTGTTAACTTAAGGATCATTAAAAACCCACGAATCGACAAGGACGATTCACCTCTTATGGCTGTGATTTACACGCTATCGATAACCACAAGCCATTGCTTAGAGAAGTCTGTTCCAAATACGTTAATCCAGTCTTCTTCTCTACAGCCCTCTTGAGGGCCTAGGTTGCGGACTGTCATCTGGCGTGACACATTCCAAATTTGGGGTGATACGTGGTCAGTGTATCAATTCCCCAGCAGCCTTAATCCCGGTCCTCGCGACCATGACGACACAAACATCCAAGCCCATGCCAGGATTCGAATCCGGGACCCCTGAGTTGTGAGGCAGCAACTAGAGGCTAGCCACTACACCACATGACGTTAATCCAATGCGAATCATTAAATGTTATAAGCGTGATAAAAACTCTAACTTGTACCTAAATAAACAGCATCAGTGACAATATTTGGAAAGCCATATCGCCGTATCTTAGGAAACGACGTATCTGACCATCAAGCTAAACTCACAGCAAATTCCAACCTCATTGGAGTATGGAAGGTATGTAACACGAAATTCCTGGACCACTGGAACCACAGCAGAAGATCACGTAACAACGCTACTCCTGAACAATGATCAACTTTTTCACAAGGATATCATAAGAAAGACTCAAATAATGATTTCCGGGGTAAGGGCCAACCATTTCAATATCTCTCACACAGTTTTTTTTCAGAGAACCTCCACCCCAAAGTAACTCTTGAAAGATACATCACTTTCCCCTGTCACAATTATAACTGCCAGATAAGAAATATACTAGGATCATGTGGACCGAAGGACATCATATCTTCGAAAGAGACAATCAAAGTAATCTAAATGTATGAGAAAATCTAACTCAAGAAAATTGTAAACCACATTTCATACATTAATCTCAATATTATGTTCTCTTTTAATTTGTCAATATAATCGCAGTGGTCGCCATTAAACTACAGTTGACGCGATCTAGAATTGTGAATAAAAAATTAAACTATCACACTTACATTTGTAACATCGAACTTATCATTGCCGTGACTGCAGTCTTAAGAAAATTTCTTTTACTATTTTTTTTAAATTCAGAGCCATGCGTTTATAACCTCTCAGCACTGTCAGTATTACCCAAAATATGTTCCGTATTAAATATATATATATATATAATGTAATATACTTTTTTGTGTATAAAAACATTTATTAATTTAAAGTACAAATATGATCAATTTTAATATTTTTGTTTATTAATTTAAGTGAAGACACGGGCTTAATCTCAGGGGATTTTGGGTCTCTCAAGAGATGGAGTATGCATTAGCTGAAAATAGAAAGAAAAATCATTGAATGTTATTTATCCAGAGCAATGAGCAAGTTTCACAAAGTTTTTATCGCTTACCCACAATTACTGGGCCAACAAACATCCACCTCTAGAATGTTTGTGCGTCTCTCTGGCGTCTTGCAGAATTTGATCACGTCTGCTCACGTCCGTCCACTCGTCTGCCTTCTGGGGTCGAGCCACGTCCTCTCCTCTCCTTGTTTCACTTCTGCTCGGTCCACGTCCTCTCCTCTCCTCCACTCGCCTGTCTTCTGGGGTCTGGATATCTGCTCTCTGGATATCTGCTCTCTGGTTATCTGCTCTCTGGTTCTCTCGCCTTCCTTCTGCCCTCTGCTCCACTCGCGTGCCTTCTCGGGTCTGGTCGCGAGCCACCCATCGGCTTCCCTTTTAAACCTTCCGACGGGAATTCCCCTATTTCTCAACATTTCGGGGTTCCCCACCCTTATTTTTCCCGCGGGGGTTCACCACCGTCATTTTTTATACACGCTCGGCGGGCCTCCCCCGCGGGGAACCACCATCTTTCGGCCGACTAGCCATTGTTGTTGGCCGAACTGTGCCTCATAACGCCACAACCTTACAAAATCCCCCTTTTTATCACAATATATATATATATATATATATTTATGGCCCGTGAAGATTATTTTCTAGTAGTTACATAAAGTATAACAAGATTTATCAATAATAATTTGCTAATTTTCCAATTGTTGGAATTAGTGGATTATTGGCTGCCGAAATGACATCACGATCCTCTATCACGTATACGTAATATGAGTACTGCAGTATGTTTGATTTTTTTCTATTCACGCACATTCTTTTCTTTGCTTTAAATATTAACAAATAATAGGTCTTCTTTGATAAAACTACTATTATGTATCAGATGTTGCTTGTTCTTGTCTAATTTAGATCACAGACAAACCTGAAAATACACTAACTAGAAATCAAATACAGTTTGGCCAAAATTGAAATGGATAAGAAAAAAATTAATTGGATGCGGTTTCTGCTGCGAAAGTTGCGCCAGGAAACGATGAATCTTTACATAAATTTGATTCAGACTCCCTAGCCAAATATTCTCCCTCTTCCACATGTGTTCGTACAACATAAATCAATGTGGATAGCGAAATGGCTGGAGATAAATCAAGCTTTGCTGCTACAACTGAATGTGGATGATATGACCCGTTCTTTTAAACCCTACAAATTTATGTACCGGTTATAGTATAGTGTAATTCACGCGAGTGATCTATACGACAAAAAACAAAGGCAGAAAACTGGTGATAATTTCATCCTTTCAATATTTATAGCATCGTGTAAGTGAAGTTTTTGCAAAAAACGTTCTTTAGATTATTATGAGGAAACGTTAACGGAGACTATAGAATATAAATCTTTCAGTACGATGAATTTCTCTATTAATCTTAACTACGGTTCGTAAAAGCACTAGCGAGCTTCGTGATATTATTTTAAATGATTATAGGTAGGCAACATGAATGACATATTTTAAATCCGTTTAAGAACAAACTTAAGGCTGACAAAAATTATTGATCATACGACCGTTCCAAATTACTAAAGTAGTAATATAGTAATAAATACGAATATTAAACGATGTTTTTCTTATAAATGAAAAATTATAATTAAAAAAATGAAATTATTAGCTTTAATTGTCTGATAAACTCTTGTGTCTGAATGTATATTTTACGTTGTCTCTTACATCTACTGTAGATGAATAAAATGAAACATCCTCAAATGAAGAAAATAATTAATGAACATCCGTCAAATTTACTGGGATTATTAAATTGTCAAAAAGATATGCTATAGACATTAATTTGGTATGGAAAGAACGTCTAACAGTGACAAATGCATTATGATATTCATAATGTCAATAAAGTTAAAATAACTGTACAGTAAATATATTTTCTGTGCTTAAATAATGGTTAGGATGTCGATATGAATTTTAGTTGTTTGTCCGAAAGTAGATTAAAGTAGATAAAAATTGTGAAGCCTCATTGAGGGAAATATATACTTAAACGTTGCTAAGAAGTTAAGGAAATAAATAAAGATAAAACTTCTTCATTGTTTCTATTCAGCCGTTAAAAATATATTACGAAGTCTACTAATCATTAAAAGAAAATTATTTATTAATAAAAGATTAAATTATGGCAGTCATAAAAATAACAGATATGTATGTGTTTTCAATTTCATTAAATGCGACTTATAGTGAAATACACAGGCCGAAATGCTTCTATTACTTTAGAAATATATTATTAGTATGAGGCGTGAAATGAATTTATCAACTGGGTGGTCAACAAAGGTGTATATATACTGTATTAAACACATCGTATTAATCTAATCTAATATACTATATATATTCGATATAAAATAGCACACTTTTCTTGATTGATTGCCATTAATGTAAATTACCGCGTTAAATGTACGTCTGTTAGAAGCGTCGCGAGGCACAGGTAAGGAATTTCCGAATAAACTTTCAGCTAAGAATAGTCCACAGTCAGATAATTTCCCGGAAGCAGCCACAACCAATAGGAAATTGGTAATAGATTTAGATGATGGTTCTAAGACCAGCTTCTACCACTTAGATGAACTGTGCGAAACAGAAAGAGGCAAGTACAGCGAGGCCAATAAGGCAGTGAATCAGATAGACACTTTTTGTTCATAATTGACGAAGTAATGAACCGGACTTTGCTTCCAGCCTTGTTTCAGAAATTAAGTTATGGTAATTCGTTTTTTTCTGGAGTTTTGCGACGCTGAAGTTATTAATTTTTGCATCTAAATTCGAGTTTCCTTACCGAAAAACGGTAACCGCGGGTGGGGTAGAATCTCACGCTGTAGTAGTCGGAATATATTTAACTTTTCTCAGTTTCTTATTTTTAATTTTTTTATTTTTATTTATCTTGTAGAGATTTTATTTGTTTATTTCAATTCATAGAAATAATACCATGTGGCGCCCTTAAACTAATCTAAGTAAGTATTTTCCCATTTATTTATCAGATTTTCCCCTCTTATATGCTAGGTGCGATACAATAATACCAAAGGTTTCAAATATTACATTTCCTTTTTTCACGTCCAGTTAAGGAAGAAACATGTTATGGTTGTTAATTACCATTTATTTATAATTAGTAAACATATTTATGAATTTATTTCAATACAAAATGAGATTTGAATTTGGATTTCCATGGTTTAAAGTGTGACGCAAGTTATCAACTAGACGAAGGGCCGTATAAATTTGACGTTCCTGTTTCCCCTTTATTTCTTTGCCATCACGGTGATGTGACACGAAATATGAGGGTTGATCAGCCCCCAGCCATAGTTCGAACTGAAGTTAAATTTTATCCTCTGTTGCTATGGGCAAACAGCGGGTGGAAGTCGCTATCTTCAGTTCACAGCACAGGAGAGCTACAACTCAGCGAAAAAATCAAGTAGTCGAACCTTCCACTTGGCTCTGTCCAAGGTTGTCAGACTATGGCTCCCCTCTAAAACTTGTCAAGTTACTCAGCAGCGAGGGGATCGTATAACGAATTTTGCAACAAGAGTTTGTGTGGGGGTTCGGGGGTTCTATATCATCTCTTTCGCTACTCACATGAAACTAGAGAGGATTTGTTTGAAGATGATGCAGCGTATTGTAGCAAATCATTTTTGTACATATCTCATATAGTAATCGCAATCGACTTTTTAGAATACTCTCATCGCTGAGAATGAAGCAGATAGACAAATTTCCAAACTAATACAAAATGTTAGTATGATTAGAAATATTTTTGTGATCAAACTAATACGATAAACGGGTCGAGGAAAATATTTTAATTAGTTTTATTACTTCTTGGACTGAGAAAGTGTTTTTAGAAGGAATACGTGATAACTGCTGTCTTTCTGTGCCGAAGTAATTTTTAAGCTTACAATTCATGACCTAAACATCAGTTGGTACAAAAACGTTTCTATTGCTTCGATTAGTTACCGGAGTAGTATTATTGAGTGACAAAAATGAAATCGAGGTTCCATATCCAAGCGTGTAAGCTGAGTGGTTTCCAAGGAGATGCATCTATAGTTAAGTGAGGGAATTGAAATAAATACGTAAGATATTTTCACACAATAGTAATAATCATGTAATATTCAGTTGATCCTGTATAGAAGCTTAGCTTAAAAGATGTGCAATTAGTCAGGTATAATATTTTTCCCATCAGTACTATGTGATTACTATTAAAAATTAATTTATCATGACTAATAATATTCTATATATAACATAAAATTGTGAATACCTTGTGCTAGTTTACAATCAGATAATATTAGTAATAAATTCTGCAAGGACATACTAAAATTCTTAATGGCCTTCCACGTTCGTCAGTTTTGTAATGTAGAATCTTATTAGGTACTAGCTGGGGACCCGGCAATGTCCGGGTATTTATTTATATTATTCCGGTACATTATTTAACTCTTGGTCAACACGTAATTAAACCGACATCGGAAACGACATACTATTACTCGAGAGAGTCCAAAATACCCCCGGTACAATAGAAGGAATAAATATATTTTCAGTATTCTAACAGAATAAAACTTTGTCCCGTTTAATGGTTAATTTTCTACTTAATTCGCATATTAAAGGTCATAATGTAACACAGCTACTCGCATTACACCGGTTTCGATAGTTTACATTTTATTTTCATATTAGAATTTACTAAATTTTAAAACTTACCTGACACGAGAAATAAATATATTTTATCAATTTACGTAAACATCATATCGACGATCAAAAGAACTTTATTTTTTCTCAGCCTGTGGCAACAATAGTAAATAATGATTAGGTACGCGTAACTCGCAGTTGGTTTATATGGCGCATTCGCGCCTCAATTCCATGTAGAATTAATATTTTTATTTATAATCATATTATATTAATATATTATGCAATATATCAAAATTAAATATTCGCGAATATTTAAATTAAATTAAATTTATATGCTAGATCTCAGTGACTGTGAATACGATTAACTACAACCTTAGACTACGTCATGAAGACGCAATACATATACTTGAGAATTCCCTTGCTCAGGCGTGACTAATTATATTGATCAATTTAATTGCCACTTGTGGTAGGATAATCAAGAAATTAACTTATTTTAGTCCCTAGTTACATTCTACCTTCATAATCCTCCAATGCTACAGCTTGAAAGCTCCTTGTAGTTTGTAGGTAAAGTCGTCCCTAAAGGACTAATTCCCTAACGTATATGCTACGACTTGGCTCATTTTCCTTAATTATATACACGCTAAGACTATAACATTACTAGTTGTGCACCAATCACGAGCTAGGGGCGTATTAGTGGGGATTATAGCACTACCATGTCAGATTTTAGACCAACATTCAGCAATTTCATTTGTCAAATCAACGCTTCTTCGATATAACATTAATTGAATCGACGATATTCAACCACATAAACATTTATTAACAATATGTTTCATTGTGCATCCGTTGCTCCCAGCAACCAAAACTAATGATAAATACTCCTACTTCTACAGCTTCCTTAACCTGTGCCGCCGCTACGTTTAAAAATTGAACATAACATCACGCGGACGAGATATTACAATACGACGAGGATTAATAATTCGTGCTGTCTATTTACATTATAGCTTAATCGTATGTCACAAATTCTTCTATCAATACTTTTAGTCAATTGAGGATTGGATAAGGAGAAGTGAAGATAGCTCTGCTTTAAATTGACTTTCGTTATTTGAAAACTGTTTTATTATTTGTGACAAGCTGTAAAAGATGCAGATCCCAGAATAATGTTCACCAATTTTTGCGATTGACAATGACTCACATATATTAGTTTGATTATTTTTCCTTTTGGATTGAAGCCATGAACATCAGTATTTTTCATATACTCATTTTTATTATAAAATTATTTTTCCAGAAAACTCTGTTTAAACCACACCAAAGATACCCTGTTTGCCTTAGTTATTTAAAGCATGAACTGTGACTTGTTTTAAAAAAAATTGTTTAATTTATTTTAGGTCGCGTTAACTATAAAGTCAATAGCGACTAACATAAATTACATTAGCACATATGAATAGAACATAGAATTGTGATAAATAAGTTAAATAAGATGAAAAGTTAAGTTATGTTTTTTCATAAATATTGATATCTTTTAAATTTGTTAAGTTATTTTAATTGTTTTCTTCCAAAGATGTGATATCTTTAGGTCCATAGAATCCGATTATATCACTCCTCTGCTTGTACTTGGGGCAGTGGAAGATGATGTGGTCCATGGTTATGTTCATCACGCACGAGCTACATTGTGGCAGAGGTTCTCCTGAAAAAATAAAGCAATGATAAAAATAGGTGTGGTTGGAAATTACTATTTGCTCATTTCTTGTTAGATGCTTGGTAAAGAGTAACTATTGATAATTGTTAAGGTTTCGGTGGAATGGTCCGTTGATAAAAGATCTTCTGTTAATGTTCCAATGGTCCAGAAATTTAGTTCTGTAAACCTTCCAAATATCATCTAAGATGCATGTCTGGTCGGTTATAAAATTGTGGCTTGAGTTTGCAGGGAGTTACTAATATGTTACATTAGACTGTATTAAGGCAAATTTTACTATAATTTATTTTCTTGTACATGATTACATCTGATTTTGAAGATGAAGCATGTTTCACTTCAAGGACCAGAAACACATGAGTATTGTCAGCGAGCTTCACCCAGAATTTTAAACAACTTAGCACTTTTCATTTATAGGAAGCCAAAAATAAACCATTCAGCCAACCTTCTGTAGTGTAGCGGTTGGCATCGCTGCCTCCCACCACAGAGGTCCCGGGTTTGAATCCTGGCACGGGTTTGGACGTTGTGTTAAGTTTCCATACTATCATTCCCTTACTCATAATGTTCCCGGTAATTGTGTACATTCGATACTGATCGTAGCTCTTGATGTCACTATAAATAAAATTTAAATTATAGTTTTATTAATTTAACATTTTTTTTATAAAAAATTCTAAGTGGTTTATTACCTTTCCAAACTCAATTTAAAAGGTACTTATTATTGCCGTTCTTTTATGATATTTTGGCGTCATTCCAAAAAACACATTTCCATAGCATCTATGCACATAATAATACGAAGAATACTCAACGTTTTAGGTATTCCGCTTTCTCACACCAATACAAAATATATATAAACAGGCGAGAAAAAATTAAAAAAGTTTTTAGATACTCGTAGAAAATAACTCTACTTCATAGACCTCTATCATATTTCTCCAGATATTGTGTCCGAATTATATGGGACCCTAAGAGGTGTGGACCTTGCAGAACGTATTCCATGTCATTACGTCTCAGTCTGTACGCAGTTTAAAATACCATGTTAACTGAATGTAGCTTGTTATAATTTTGTTTTAGATACAGGCTTGAAATGAGATTTTTTTCGAGAGCGGTTTGGCTCATGTTCTCCGTTTACCAATAAAGTATATTTTAGTATATATAATATAAATTATATATATTGTAATATACTTTTTAGGGTATAAAACATTAATTAATCAATTCAATAAATTATAATCAATTTTAAAATTTTTCATTTATTAATTTAAAGTGATTACATGGGCTTAATCTCAGGGGATTTTGGGTCTCTCTAGAGATGGTGTATGCAGTAACTGAAAATAGAAAAAAAATCATTAAATATTATTTAACCAGAACAATGAGGAAGTTTCACAGCTTTTTAATAACTTACCCACAATTACTGGGCCTACAAACATCCACCTCACGAATGTTTCCGTGTCTCTCTGGCGTCTTGCAGGATTTTTATCGATGGAGCTAGTATGAACCAGATCCGCAACACATATGCTTCCTCGAAACATCTGATCTCTGCAAACCTCTGACAGAATCTGGCGACGTCTGACCACGTCTCAGCTCTCATTCCATCTGATCGCAACTCATCTGCCCTCTGACAGATCCGTTGTCCATCCTCTGACCACCTCTCACAGCATCTCCTTCCATCTGATTTCGTCCGTTCTCTCCTCCACTCATCTGACTTCTGATCATCTCGTCCGTCCTCTTCTCAACTCGTCTGACTTCTGATCACGAGCCACCCATCGGCTCCCCTTTTAAATTCTCCGACGGGAATTCCCCGCCATAGGTCTACTTCATAAAATTCCGGGGTTCCCCGCAAGTTTATTTCATAAAATTTCGGGGTTCCCCGCCATCATTTTTTGCACACACACGGTGGGAGTTTCCCGCGGGGCACCCCTTTCGTTTTTTTTACACACGCCCCGAGGGAGATTCCCGCGGGACACCCCCTTTGGGGTTTCACCCGCTTTCAGCCGATTAGGCATTGTTGTTGGCCTCATAACGCCACAATATCACAAAATCCACGTTTTTTATCACATTATATATAATTTTCTGCGAAGGGTCTGGATCCATGTGACAGTAAGAAATATAGATAAACAAATGTCTGAAGATATAATACAGTTTTGAAAATAAGAAATAATGTCTCACAGTTACAACACTTCTCTTCAATAAAAAAAAACATTATAAAAAATTGAAAGAAAAAAGCACTCCACCTTATTGACTTCACTTCAAAATACTTTTTTGTTTTGTATTGAGGAAGAGTTCCTCAATCGGTAGGTAAATTGTTCCAATGGCTTATCGTTCTGTTTGTAAATGACAATTTTCCTATTTACGTGTCTTGCGGTCTCGTTTTGATTATAATACGCTTTATAGTATCATACGATTTTAATAATAATAAAATTACAGTCAAAAAGTTGATTTTGAAAGATGTATATGTATTTTCTCCCTAACTGCTTTGAAGGCGAAATTCTGTTGCATCAGTGTCAGTTTTCCCGTTAGTATTTTTTCCTGCAAATCTTATAAACCCTTTCATTCTACTTGTTATTTTTTTAATTATTATTCCGGCTGTGAATGGTCCACGACTGTTCCATAAGCTACTCCGCTAATGAAGAAGCAACTCTAAGCTTGCCAAACATGTGCGCGGAGATTCCAATGAACAGAGCAATTCAATGTAAAGCAAAGGAGCAAATATTTCAACAACTGATCGCTGCTGCAGCCAACAAAACGCTTGCAGGTTCCAGGAAAAGCCGGGGAGTTAATTTCAAAGGCGAGATTCCCCGGTCGGCTATTACACGTTGTTATACTCACAGCTTTTGAAGTTGCGTGTAATACAACAATCACTCCTTTCGGAGCGATCGGTTTTGCGTGTTAATCCTCAAAGAGCAAACACGGCGTGATGAGCGGCCACGCCTTTGACAGAACAGCGCCTAGGAACGGCAATTCCGTCCGAGCCTTGCTCGCTGGCCTAATTATGTGCAATGCATTACACATCTACTCACGCAATACGGCCGTGCTCAATATCGTTTATGGATATTATTACAATTACTCGACTTATAGCGGCCCGAGAGCTTTTGAAGCCTTTTGACATTAAAAAACGATTTTATGGAGTTTTAACTATGGATAAGTAAATCCAGTCAAATAAATAATTACTAACGAATCATAAATCAATTAACGTCCGTTTTTCACAATAATTAAATGACGACATACAACATTGCAAAAAACAAAACAAAAAATAGAAGAACGAATTGCATATATAAAATAAACTGTAATGGTAGTGAGGAGGGATACGTAGCGATGACGGGTATGGGTATGGATAATAGGATCCAATACCAGAAAGGAAGCACGGCACTATCACAATATTTAAAAGACACTGGTCATATATGGGAATGAACTGTGAATTGCTAGATATCGAAAACTCGTTACTAGATATTAAAGAACATTTAGAAGAATTTGTGAACAAAAGAACGGTGTATGCCAGTATAATCGAGAAGATAAAAAGAATGTGATAAAGGTGAACGTTTATTAGGGATAATTAAAAATTAGAAGTGAGGAATAAAATATGCTTGCAGTATATCTTAGAATAAGAAAGTTAAAACTGGAAAATAGATGAAAATTATAAGGAGACCAATCTAGTAAAGGACGTAATTTCTAGAGTAATGTTAAATCGATCGTGAAAACCAAAGAAAGTGATATATCGGAAAAACTGACTATTCCTAACGGTTTGTATATAGACGTAATGTAACTGTAAATTACTGGTCTGTAAATACGAAATAAAATGCATTTCAATATATTGTAAAAATATGTTATATATATATATATAATTATGTTTTATGTATTCATGATTGTTGTTCCAAATAGATGAATATGGCCACGTGCTATATAAGTGCAAGATATTTCCTGAGTTGTGGTTTGAAGAACTGACAAATGTCATATTACCAAAAAGTTCCTTTTAATTACATTGTTCTTAAAAAAGGTTTTATTTTGTTGAATTGACGTTTCGTTACCAAATTTGGGACATCCTCAGGTAATGTTAGTGCAAAAAATGTTTACCGAACTCATTTTCAACTTCCTACTTTTACACGTGGTTAGTTTTAAGTGTCTACATTACATTGATGCTACGTATCTTGTATTACATTTCGATTGAAACTGCCCTTGGTGTTAGTTAAGCTTAGAGTTTTATACATTTACCATCTTTTTTCAACAAAATTTAAAAAGTGTAAGTTTTATTAAAACTAATGTTATTCAGATTATGATATTTTAATTATTTTCAAAGAAAAAATTTTCGAACAAATTTTGTATTAATATTACCCGGGGAAGTCCCAATTGTTGGGACGAAACGTCGATTCAACTAAATAAAAACTTTGAATCTAGTTATGAATTAATTAAATTTAATTACTAACGAATATAAAGGTCAACAGTGAGTTATTTACAACGCCCAATATTAACAAAATCAGAATTCCAGGAAATGAAATAACTGCAGGTAAAAATAATTATGTCGTCAAAAATAATGGTGACAGGAAGTCACAAAAAATGTAAAACATCCAAGCGAAAGTTGAAATAAATATATATTTAAAATTACAAATTTATATAAAAAGTGAAATGTAATATATTAAAAAGCAAAAGAACATTTTTTGCCTCAAGTAGCGTAAGAGACAAACCATATATTATTTTAAAGCGCAAAGTTATATAAGAAATTTTTTATTTATTTCTAAAATTAACTATTTTGGGGTTATTCATATTATAGGTTTTTAATGTTTCAAACTAAATAAAATCGTATTGTGTATAAGTAAAATCACGCATATATATATTGTTTCCTTACCGTGGAAACGTAACAATTAATATTCATAGCTTTTCAGTGGGACCAGAACCTGAAGAACCGAAACGTAGCACTGATAATATTTTTAATGGTTAACTGGCTGGGTGCTAGGTATATATGGAGTACTTTTTTGTATTATCCCGGTACAGTATTTAATACGACGCGACTGTAATTTGTGATTAACCGGCATTAGAACGCGTAGGTTTTATTAACTCTTACGCTGTTTGGTCTAATAAAGATTTTAAATTTCTTTTATAACGGCTTCCCTTATTAACGAACATTTCTGAAATTAAATTTTGTCAAGTCGCGCTCTCAACTCAAAATTAATTTGTTTTTATGAGAATTATAATTCGCATAATATATATATTTTCAATTCTTCCTCGTAATTACAGAGATATCTCCAAATTATTACATAGTCAAACATAAATACCTTCTTTATTATATAAAGTTTTCTAATTATAAAAATGTATGTTACTGAGTCGTTAAAGAGACGTTAAAATATAATTAGGTAATTACTCAATCAAATGTTTGGACGTAGTCATGAGACAGGAAAATATTAATATCAACTTTATTGACAGTAGTTTGTACAAGACGTTTCGTTCCTAAAATTGGAACCTCATCTAGCGTAATTAAAATTAAAAATACAAAAGAAATATTTATAATATAATGTGTAAATTCCAAGTTGAGGAACGAAACGTCGTGTACAAACTTCTGTTAATAAAGTTTATAATACTTTTTTTCTGATTTATATGCTGTTTTACAATTCATTGATTTATTAATAGTCATATTGCTATGTGATTAATAACGCACAATAATATCTACAACGTTTTATTAAACTATAGCTCATGCTTGTACAATGTTACACATCTCTTTTTATCTGAGACTACTCAAAACTTAGACTCATTGTTGCGGTAAAGAACTGCCACACCGCGCGTCAGCTACTGAAGTTCTTTGCTCCGCTACTCTTTGCACTTCAGTGCATGTCGCTACAGTCAGATCTTGTAAAAAATTTCCAAATAAAGTTTGTCTTTATTACCTCACCTCTCACTCCAATATAATTTCCATGTACTTGAAGCAAACTAAACACCACGTTAGAATTAATAAGCATGCTACACGTTTCATACAAAATAATAGAGTTGTAATTCATGAATTAGGTATTTTCATTTTTTTATATAAAACTCTAATCTTCCACGTTTATACTAGGGTTTTTCTCCCTGACAGAGTTTTTCCTCGTATTTTTAAGAATACGTGTATCAATATTTATTGAAATAAGCCCACGCGGTTAAATTGATGTAAATAAAGGCAAACAAACATGAATTCCTATTTAATTATGTAGATAAATTATTTTAATTATAAAAATGTAAGTCGATAAGTCCATAAAACAAAATTAAAATTAAAATATAATTTGGCAAGCAATCAAATATTAGGACGTAAACAACCTTAAATTTAAGGTCTTAATTTCTGTTAATATTTATCCGCAACATACCTTTTTTTCTTTTGCAGATTCAATTTACGAAAGCAACTATACTCGTTATTTTTATATCAGAAATATTCAGAAAACGGCTTCTCCCAATATATTTACATGAACTTACTTTTCCACTATTTCTGTCATATTTACAATTCGTTGCTTTTACTAGACGCTCTTCCTGACAACTTGTGTAACAAAATTCATTCAAGTTTTCGCACTCTAGTGACATCTGGAACGACACATTTATAAAATAAATTCAGTTTCACATACCCACAATAAAAAACATCCATTATTTAAACATTTAAGTAGCTATTATTCCTGATTAGAGGAAATTGGTTACGGACGAAAAATATCTCACGATATTCTTCCATTTATTATCATAACATTAGGTAATTTCGGGCCAAATGCTCTTCCCAACTCTGCAACCAATTAATAGAATAGAGTGTCAATTTTTTACTTTAATTTCATCATAACCTTTACTTGAACCTTTTGCCTATCATTACTATTAATCAAACTCAATGAATTCAAACAACAGCATGCTCAATATATTCTCAGGTTACTTCATTAAAAATAATTTCTAGCTGCATTGCGCAAATCATCGTGGAGGGTCTCTACACAAATACCGAACCTGTCCCTGCTCTTTTGAAATTCCTCGTTGAAGCAAATTTGTTCAATTTATGTAATTATAAATGCTAATAATTAAAGTTATGTAAACTTTATGTGCATTCGCTAATAACCTAGGTGTCGAAGCGATTTTAAATTATATATATAAAAAAGAATTTTGTGTCTTCAAATATCGGTATATTTACAATTTTTAATATTCACTTGCGAACGCAAAAAGTTAATTTCTTATAGCGACCATTAGACTGTCAGTTATTAATTACCATTATTACTGTTTTTCAATAAAAATTCAGAAAGTGATTATACCAAATATTTGAACCTTTTTTGAAAGGTAATATAAGATAATATAAGACCCTTTAAAAGCAATTTTATCTAAAATAAGTTTTATAATATGCTATTTTCTAATTTCGGATCAGAGTTGATGAAACAAGTTGAAGTACCGTACAAAGGCTTCAAAATATATTCCTAAGTGAAAAGTGGTTTTATGTTAGCAAACGCAGTTATACTGTAGTAAATTATAAAAGTGTTTGTCATATACAATTTAGAGAAAAGTAATTGCTAATGCTAATAAAAGCAGAAAAGAACTCAGTGACGAAAATATAAAATAATAAAATCATCCATACTAAGAAAAGCAGACATTCAACATTTTCAGTGGTGTATAAGTGTAATGAGGAGATTCATAAAAGAAAATAAATAGCAAATAGCATTGATTATTATTGGTGCACATTCTTATATGATGAGTATTTTTGTTGAAGAAATTCTTTCACTGGTTGACTACTTGATGTTTTATCTTGAAGACAATAAAACCTACTTAAATGATTTTCTCTGACTTCGTCATATATATTTACTTAAACATATGTTCAATTTTCTCGTATACCTGTTAACGATGTAAAGCAAAACGAGGCCGCGGTACCTGACAGATGCAGCTTTGTGGGGTTAAAAAAATATGCATTTTATTCTGCGTATAATCTCTATATTTCAGCTCAAAAGGTTTCAAATAACTGGAGTGGAAATATACTGTTTCCGAATGCGAAAAGCCTCATCATCCCCATAAACAAATAACAGTATTAATTTACTTTAAAAGTGAAAACGCAGCAACTTTGCAAAAAACTTGATTCAGCTAAACCGTAAACCGTTTCCCTCTTCATCCTACTTTTGCTTACTTTCCTGTGATAAATGAACTGGAATAGCGTTAATGAAATTTAAATAACCTGACATTCCCTTAAACTAATATTTAAATTTGAGTTACGGCGACAACATATGTATCGAATTACAAAATATGGAATTGTGAGGTGCAATATATATATATATATATATATATATATGTATACAAGAAAATGTAAATGCATTAAATGTATTATATATCAGAAATCTCAAGGAAAAGGGATGATTTGCTTACGTAAAACTAATACGATTCTTTACATTTTTCAATTCGTATTTTAAAATGAAAATTATATAGATAAAAAGAAAATAATTATTGTTTGTAAAATATTTGCATGGATCGAAAGTATAAAAATAATGAAATACGGCTAATTTTACCTGTACACCATTTCTTACTCTTTTACCATAAAAGTATATTGCAATAACTGTATAGGTATGAATTGGAATTAAATTGAATAAAACGATTGACTATAACATTATTAACTTTACTTTTTTTTATCAGAATTAAAAGTGTTGACAGAATATATACAATTAATTATAGGCTTTTTACGTATGTAATTACGTAAATATAAATGTATTTTTCTATTTATAAGAAGATACTAAATAGGAAAAATATCAACAACATTAATAATATTCATTATCAAATAATACATACTGAATGACAAGATACATTTTATGTGGTTCTTTATTAAATTATAGGATTATTATGGATAAATTTACATCGGACCGGGAATCAAGCTCAAAGCCTCAACTCTTAATTCCATTCTTAACTTCTCTTTAATTATTTAATTCAGATTTTCACTTGAGAAAGATGGAAGAGATCTTTACCATCGAAACATCGTGGCAAAATACAAACCTGACCCGGGTGGAAGCCCAAGAACTATTTAATCAGATTACTAGCCTTTCTGATTAGCTTCGAAAGTATTATTTTCTTGTGCTCATGAAGTTTGCCCGAACAATCCAGGCATTTGCTTTTAAGTTCGACTAGAAACTATTGATATATGCCAACTCGTTTTAATTAGCTTTATTGAAGTTCGCATAAACTGCATGCGCATTATCGACCAAACCGTTTAAAAGTTACAAATGTGAAAACCGTTATAATACATCATAAGAACTAATAGCTTTTAAGAACTTGATCACTTTTTCTTGGTAGTCCAGTGAGTGTTTAATCTGGTTTGGGTTGTCTTCTCCGAGGATACGCCGTCTGTCTTGGAGAAATATACGACAGGAGTTGATCAGGTGGTCTATGATGATTATAGTGTTAAGAGATCGAAAATATTTGTACATATGTGATAGTGCGCTAATTTAGAGTGGCCGGACCTTACTGTATGAAGCACCACTTGATCTCTTCTGGATTCCTTTTCGGGGAGGTGGATAGCTAAGAAGTTGTTAACTGATCTGTGGGTTGAACTTGACTTTAGAAGTGACCAAATTTTCTTCAGAGATAGGATAGTTTTGGAAGGGTGTGTTTCAATAAATTTGAAATTAGAAGCAACATTACACTTATCTCATTTGCTACAGTAAATTTGAATAAAAATGGAATCAGTTTTTCTAATTCTATAATTATGACTTAGCACAGTCTTGATGTATATTGGAATATTCTTGAGTTTGAAGTAGATACGCCTAAGAAACATTTCCTATGGTTTGGTTTCCAAACAATTACGAAATATTCGACTGATCAATCTTAACTGTATCTTATATGACAGCCTACAGGAAGGGGTTCCTGAAACAGGCAACTACCTTTAATAGCCTAGGAGGGGCATTTAAAAGGAGGGATGTGGAGGTAGAGAAAAGTAGCCAATGTTTGACTGTTTTTTATGGGGGGTTACCAGGCTACATTAGGGTGATCCTGAAACAGGAAAATCCCCTTTAATAGCAAAGGAAAGGAATTGAAAAGGGGGGATGCGGAATGTAGAGCAAGGTAGCCAAGGGTTAACTACGGACCCCGGGCTATGGTTTAAGAATCCTACCCGGTGTTTCAACTAAAGAGATGCAGGGAAAACCCTACAAAAACCTGAATCAGGTAGGTTGGGCATTGGGTACTATTCTCATACACTTCCGAATGACGGGAGACAAGTTTACTGTGGGGTCGCAGTATTCCCTTCTCCATGTCTCCACCAGTTTTAGGAGGCAGTCGACCAACTGATCCAATGGGATCAGCGAACAACTCTTGCCATATGCCCAATGCCTTCCACTCCAGTACATATACCTCCTAAAATAGGTGAATGGTACTAGGCATGTGAGAACTTTGATTAAGAAAACCAGAGACAGTGCGAGGCATTCCCGACATAATCAGGTGAGCCCCGCAATTACTCTGAGGTGGAGTGCCAGCGAGAAAACTCCCGCAGGCACTCTTACCATATGATGGGGTGACTAGAGTCTTCTGTGTTATTATAATTATCCTACCCGGTGTTTCACCTAAAAGAGAAGAGGAAAAACCGTAGAAAGCCTGCATCAGGTAGGTTGGGCTTTTGGGTTCTATTCTCACACCCTTCCGAATGTAGGAGATGAGTTAGCTACGGTGTCACATCATTCCCTTCTCCGTGTCTGTACAAATTTTAGGAGGCAGCTGGACGACTCATCAAATGGGCTCAACAAACAACACTTCCAGTATGCCCTAAGTCGTCAACTCCAGTAAATAAACCTCATAAAACAGATTAAGATGCTTCGGCATGTAAAAACCTTGAAAAAACCAGAGAGAGTAAGAGGCTTCCCCAAAGGTGAGCCCCACAATGAATCTGGGAAGAAATAGCTGTGAGAGAATTTCCCACAGGCATTATATTTTTAAAACAAAAATTTAATTTAATACCAAATTTTAAGGTCACGTATTAGGGAATTCTGATGTCTTTTCGGGTATTATCATTACATAGAAACGAAAAAAATGTTATCTAGTGTCAATAGCAGACTAATGAATATAGTTATCGTCCACAATGGATCTTCATCTTTCTTAATGTGAATCTTACTCCATTAGTCTTTTTATTACTGTGTTTTCCTTGTATGGATGTTCCCATCGGCATCGGTTACAATAGATTCTACATCGGAGCGTGTCCTTATAGACTATGGAGTCGGCTCCTCTATCGATTCCAGGTAACGCACACGGGGAGCTTCCTATTGTAACATCTGGGCATTGTTTTGAAACACGAGAGAAGGAAAATACGATCCATTACCAGACAGCGCTGCTCCGAAATATTAGTTACATCTACAGCGAGGATCCATCGAATCTCCAAGTCACGTAATGAATCTTACGATGATGATTATCATGATTATTAACAAGTGCAATCTACGCGCACGAAACTTCAAGCTACGTTAAGCCAATTGCCATGTCGAGTCGGCGACGCAGGATCGTAGGAAATTAACCACGCCTTTCATGTTTCATTACTCGGAGAAAATATTCTATCAATATTAATATGATTCATGTGAATAGCATTCTTCGATGTATTTTTAGTTAAGTCACATATTCATGCGCACGAAAACAGGCTCTGAGTAATTTGAATAAATTTTATGTTTCACCTCTCATTTGAATAATTCTGATGACAAAAGAGATAGCAAAAATTACGAAATATCAAATGATTTCCCATTAAGATTGTCAGTCAAAAAATCGACGCCAAATAACGATTGCAGCGTTATGAACTGTAACGGTCAAACACATCTTTTCGGACGTCGGTGGTGTGGAGTTAAAAGAAAAGAGACATTATTTGACAAACAGGAATAATTAAAGTCAGACATTTGGACGTCAGTGGAGATTGACCGGCGACCTCTGTAATGCGGTGACTGAGGCTGGAAATAAGCGAGGATTTTCTCCAAAAACTTTGGGGGAGAGGCGCAAGCCATCAAGCCATTCCTCCCAGAGGGGACTAACAACAAATTTCATTGGTGAATATCCATCCCTGCTAATTTCTGGATATGAATTAAGGATGTGGGCATGGATTATTAAAATCCCTGGCAGACAGAGAAGGGACAGAATTAGGAGACAGATTGAGGGGACGAGAGCATATGATAACATTATCTGACAGATAGTATGAGGAGACGAGGCTAAAATTGGAAATTGTCCGGACCAAGGACAATAGCAGCGGCAGATGAGGCGTGATCGAGTCCAGACCGAAGTTATACGAGTAAGTGCAAACGAGAGAAGGCGTAGCTGGATTCTAATTAAGGTGGCACGGTAAATACCTCTGGAACCATTTGCTGATTTCCTATACTGCCGGGTTCGAGTAAATTTTGTGTGAAATATTTCCACTTTATGAGAAGGCCCATAACATACAATCCTGAGTGTAGAGATTAAGAATTTTTAGTTGTAAGAAAATGTTGTAAAGAAAATGATTTGTATCTTATTTTGTAAATTTATAAAGAAGGGCCGGCTATGCAAATTAAAACGATATTCAATCAGTGTACATTATTTATAAATATATGTTAAAATTCAATACAATATACATTGCTAACGATTTTTTATTACTATAAGATAATAATATACCCATATTTTCTTACAGTTTCATACGAAAGTATATTGCTACGAGTCGATCAGAATTAACATTGTATGGTCACCGACTCAGAACAAAATAATTAATATCTTCTAACTGTAAATACTTGAATAAAAATTTTGCATCTATTTCACATACCAGCAATTTTATACGCAAATTTCCAAATTACATAAGGAAATTGAAACAAATAATTATTAACACATGGAAAGAGAGACTCCGAATTTATGAATTGATGTAACAATAGTAATTAAGTTGACGTAAAAACATAACACCTCCACCGGCTTTATTCAAAAAATTGGAGAAACTAAGTAAAATAAATAATAAGAGCATTATTAACTATTAGAAGAAGATAATATGTCATAAATATAATAATCAAATAATTTTTAATATAGTTAATATTGAATTTTGTTATAAATCTCAGTATATTGAAGTGTTTTATGTATTAATGAACGTAGACTTTGCCGGTGTATAATTCGGATAAGGTCTTCGCGGTTAACCAACCGGGTCAGGGTTATAAAATCAGTCGTTTCCGCGGACATTCTCTGACACCGTCATCAGGCTACATAATGACGACAGCAGAGAATGTTTGCGAAAACGTTGACTGATTCTATAAACATGACCCTGTTGGTTAACCGTGAATATTTTATCAATTTTACATATACTTGTAAAAAAATAGTGAACCAAAAATAGCTCTGATGACTTAATCTGCAGGAAGGAAAGCTGAATTTTTCGTCTGATGTTAGTATAGTAATTAGATACGAATTAAATAATCAAATGGGAAGAAATGATTAATACAAGAACTGACACTTGGTTAAGAAAGAATATACTTGCTTAATTCCTTGTAAATGGGTTGAATTCAGGATCATTAGACCAGGAACAACGATTTGACCGAATCCGATTTTAATTTATAAGTTCTAAAATTAATATATTTGTAACAACCAACTAGGCCCGATCCACTTGAAGTAAAATTTATTTAAAAAAATTCTTGAATAAATTCGGTGTGCACTCAAACAAACGACAAAGTAATAAAGTTGACACAAAGGGCTCCAGAGACTGTTTCCACAAGTCGTTGCGTTGTCACTAACATCACAAGCTCTTCATGTATTTATCAGGGACAATTTCGTTAGCAAGAAGGATTCTTTGTAAAGTTTGTGGAAAACGAAATTAAGTGATTGTTATCTCTTGTTGTACTAACCTGTATCCTTTTTATGGATTTCCACGTGTGTTAAAATTCAATCAATACTCAGCGCTCAATACCTATGGTCGTAATCATAGGCATTGATTACTTAAAATTAAACTCTTCCAAGGTAGAAATTAAACTCACGAGTGTAATAAAAAGAGGATTATATATTTACACGAAATACATACTTCAATACACGCTTTTACACGTACAACATTTAAAACACACTTGATTGCTCTAAACATGAGATAGCTCAAATACCCCCCACCCCCCGCCCCCCAAAAAGAAGATATTCCAACCTATTGATCTCTCTCTCTGATTACCTTTATCCGCTGATTCTTTGTCAAAGATTCACATTACTTCCACTTACAACCTCCGAACCTTTCATTTGGGTTATTATGCATAATTTTAATGAAGTACCCAGAGGCAGGAATTGAACGAGACAGTTGAAGGAATTGAGGAAAGAGAATGAATACTACATTTGTAGAAAATAGATGATTTCAAAATCATGCGGATGAACCGGCAACAAGAGCGCAGAATAATTTCAACATATCTGCCTTCATTACATTCAATTCCGCAACAGATTTTATTGTATTTATACTTAGTCCACGCACATTGAACAATTTCGGTTCCACTTCGTGGAGCATGAATAAATAATGCAACAATTATTTAATGTTAAAAATAATTACAGATAATATGGATTATGGGAAAGAGTTAACTTAAAGCTCGACTTGATTAATTGAATAATTTATATATCTGCACGGTCAATCCTTTGTTTCGCTCGGAATGCTGCAGTTTATGTTATTTTCAGTTGGTCTACTAATGTTGATATTATTCCTGATTTACCGAAGCGAATTCCACATTTGTATGCAGTGCCATAAGAGCTTGGTTCATTGTACCTTCGGTCGTCATACATGCGTAACACTTTATAGGAAGGCCCCGGAATAGAAAATTGATGTAATAATGTAAGTCAAGGTGTTCAAAAAGATTACTTTAACGAATAATTGGGAAAAACAGTCTGTTATAACTATTAGTCAACTATACTTGTAACTTTTATTCGTCTACTAAAAATACAGCCAATTACAATGCAACTGTCCGATCACTTATGAGTCTCAGTTTGTCATAATTGGAATCTCCATTGATTTATATTTTGGTGGGTTGCCAAACCAATATCGAATGACAACCATAACTCGTAGAAGTTTCGATGTTCCCTCGCCCACTAGCGGCTTAGATTTCACCCGTATGATAGGTACTCGTACATCCAGCTGGCGGTTCACAGATTAAAAACCAGTTTTACATGCCGTCATCCCGATAGTTCTGGATTTCGCCGAATTACGAATGAGGGTTTTGTCTCTCTTGGCATACACGTGGGAAATTTAGACACAAAGTTTGATCAACTAAATGTCAGAAAGGATTATATTACACATTTGACTTAACACTTTCCTGTGTAGGCAATGACAAACAATTAATTTGTTATTTAGAGAAGTAATTATCAAGTGTTCCATTATATATGGTCGGATTATGAGAACTGTTCCCGTACTGTCACACCACTGCTTGCAAACATTTAATACTAAGTAAACTGTTCCAGTTAACATCAACAAAGCTCAACAACAAAATCTGACGGCAAGTTGATTTATCGTTAAAAAAATTTTTTTGGCACCATAAGATGCCTGTGGGAGTTTTCTCTCGCAGGCATTTTTCCCCAGATTGATTGCGTGGCTCACCATTGGGGATGCCTCGTACTACCCCTGGTTTCTTCACCTTAATCTATTTTAGAAGGTGCATGTACTGCGGCGGAAGACCTTGGGCATATAGTAAGACTTGTTAGCTGATCTCATTGGATCAGTCGTCCAACTGCCTCCTAAAACTGGCGGAAACACGCAGAATGGGATGCTGCGACCCCACAGAATTCCTCTTCCGTCATTCGGAAGGGCGTTAGAATAGTACCCAATAACCCGACCTACCTGATGTAGCAGGTTTGCTATTGTAGAGTGAACGGTAAATCCTCTACAATTAATAACTCGAATTGATATTTATTATATTTGATAAAATTAATTGCAACGGTGAGAAACAGCGAAGTGAGCGAACTCAAATAAACAAGCCGCGTTGCTAGGTAGCCTGCGATGCTCTTAGGAGAAAGAATCACTCTGCCAGCGATCAAACACGCGCTACGTTATTCACCAGACTGTGTTTTCCCTGCATCTCTTTTAGGTGGAACCTGAGGGAGAAACTGAGAAGAGAATGATGCGACCCCATAGCATTCCTCTCCCGTCATTCGAAATGGTGTGTGAATAGTCTCAAATGGCCAGGCCTACCTAATGCAGGTTTTCCAGTATTTTCGCTACTACAAGGGCCAATAAACCCATGGCTACCTTTCTCCAGCTTCCACATTATTTTATTTCCCTTCTTATACTATTAAAAGTGAGTTGCCTGTTACATAAGCGTCATTAGGAATGAGCGTCAACATTTACGCCACCTGTTAATATCTTACTGTTAATCTTAATTATGTTTTACATCGCTGAACATAATTATTTACAAATTATGTACCTAGCATTTAACATATTAAAATATATTATTATAGGTGATTTTTCTAAGACCCCTTTGCACCATGGCACAAAGTAAGTCAATGACGGCCACGGTATAGGAACGGGATTTCGTGTATTGGCCGATATTGGTGAAGGTTGAAAATGGAGGTTGGCTCTGCGAGTGGTTTCCTCTGCGCATCAAAATATGCCAATAGAACAAGTCAGATGAGCTTGGTGGCTCATGTACCGGGCAACTGTGTAGATGGAAGCCAAGTTACCATCTGTTGGCGGTCAAGATTGGGGGCCAATATATGGCCAGTAGAAGAGAGTTTACGTCCCCTACAACCGTTTTCATGTTTCTAAATTAAATTTTACCATTTTTAAAGCTATGATTATTTAATGTTCTTTCAGTTTTATAGGTCTAATTACAAGGTATAGCTTCACGGTCCAAAACTTTTATATATATATATATATATATTCTTGTTTAAGTACAGTCAGTATTTGTAAAATAATATATATATATATATATATATATCTAATGGTAAACGGAATGTTTGCAAAATAAAGTAAAAGTGGGCATAAAATGTGAGAGACGGAATTTTTATATATAAATATACGATAAACTTCTGCTTCTTATAATATATAGTATTGTAAATAAAGGGGGGAATATTAATTAATGAATTTAATTATTGGGTTTAAATATATACATTTATTAATTGTAAACACAATAATTTTAATATGGGTCTTGCGTGTATATATTATGTACAAAAATAATGAATTAAAATGGGGTTATATTAAAGATCTCAGGGTAATTATGGTTTGGGTGACCATGTGTAGCAGATTTTCCGTTCGTTGACGAACCTGAGTTGTTTTCATATGAGTCTCGCTGTAATTTCCGTGTTGTGGAACTTGAAGCGGCCGGTCGACAATAGCACAAAGTCATGCTGCCGGAATTGAGGAAACTCCGCGTTTTCCTCTTTCTTCCCTTGTTGTTAAGACCTTTCTTCCCTGCTCCCTAGACTGATCAAAGCATAGTCCACCGCTCCGCTGCCACCTCACCAATCTCCTCTCTCCACCACTCTGCTGCCAATCTCATTTCGCCACCACCTTGTATCACCAGCAATCTCTTTCTCCACCACTATCCTTCAATCTCCTCTCTCCACCTCCTTGTATCACCAGAAAATCTCCCTAAAATTGTCTCCGCCAGCCTCTTTAAAACCCTGTCCCCACTTATCCGACACCTATCACTAAGGTGGCAGGGATGGATATTCTCCAATAACATCCCTTGGTTTCATTTGGGGAACACACGCTACCTGGTCACCAAATTCCCAGGCAGATGAGGACATTCCGAAACCGGCGACTAGGTGTCCGAGCTTTATGGTCCAAGTGTCAGTCGCAATCCTTTTAGTTTTTATTCCGAGCCGCCAAGACGGCGCGCGGAAAATCCCCTTCTTCCTGACCAGCGACTTGCTCATGCTGAAATATTTGTTATTTAAGTTTCCGTAAATAATAAAAAAAATTGGACGCGGATTCTACTGCGCTACAGTATTGATAAGAAACTTATGTCTGAAAATGTACCATAGGGATGAAAAATAAGTTTAAAGATAGACGCGAACAAAATGGGATGATGGTGACTACTGATATAGTGTGTCTTGTGCTTACAATCAATTTTAATCCACAGGTTTGAGACATATAATACTTCCCGGACATGACTTTTCCATATATTATATACAGTTTTCAACTTCACTACACATTAACAGTTATACATCACTATTTGTTTGCAATCATCAGTTTTCTAATCAAAATTCGGATTGAATTAAATCCTACACATTGGACGTGATAATTTGTACTGTCAAGGTTTAAACAGGTTTATGAAGACCATGCCGTTTTGCACAAAGAGGACAGTCTTGGTCGTGTTAACTGTACTCGGAACACTGGCTTTTTACCAACACAGACGTCTGTCTTAGTTTCCTTCCCGCCGCCCACAGCCCAACAATGGTCTGAAACGATGACGACAAACCTTGCAAACAACGGGCATGTATAAATAATTTCAAAAATGTAACGATAGTGGTACATATGTATATAAAAATATAAGAGCAAAGAGCTTAATTTCGTAGACAACATATAATTGGAATTTTGTAGAAGAAATGAAATAGGTACCCACCGCTTTCACTATAGAAACTAGCTTAACGACCGCCATGATTCGAGTATATCCAGGAGGTAAATTTCAATTTTTTCCAAAATGCATTTTCCATTTAATAGGTTATTTAATAAGCATTTAATTTTATATCGTATACTCGTGTAATAAATACATGTATAAAGCGTGTATCAAAAAGTGCTTCAAAGTTTTGAAAATTCATATCAATTTATTCTTTTAACTTAGAGACATGGTGTGATTTTGTAATAGCGTACAACGTGAAACAATCTTGATATGTTGTGGTGTAATATGATACAAAAACCATGTCTGTAAGTTAAAAGAATGTTCAAAGTTGTAGAGTCCTTTTCAGACACACGTTGTATAATTGAAATTTAATATTGTGACAGATTGTTCCGATTCAGTCCCTATCAAATTGTATTTGTTTCACCTTTTGTTTATAACCGCATCAACTGCAAGGCCATTAGCGACTGTGCACGAATAGGGTAACTTATATGCCATTAGGGGTCTCAAAGTATCGTTTCAAAAATAACACAAATATCCAAAACCATGGCAGGACTCGAACCCGGGACCTCTGTGGTGCGAGGCAGCATAATGATATTTTATTTGAGTGGAAATAAACTCTATTATTATTTTAAAATCATATTTAATTGAATGAGTTCCACAAAAAATAAAAGTAATCCAAGATGTTTTGATATGAGTATGCAATTTGAATTATAAAAACAATTAAGTTTGCTTTTGTTAAAGTTTTACTAATTATGGTCCCCAAAATATCAGTTTTTTTAATTAACAGACGCTTGTTATCCAGCCGGCGAAAAATCGCCGAGTATTTGATTGAATGAGAAAAATACCAGAAATTAAGGGTAATAGGGCTCTCTTTTTAAGGCTACAAAGGTACCGTCTCTCCCACACTGTACATTTCCTCTCTAGTTTCGTGATAAACTAGTGATACGGTTCAGCTAATTACAGCCATAATTGCCGTCTACGTTTTACGTTTGTTGAATTTGAAATGAGTTGCAGGTTGGTCTGCCACACCCGCACATTCCGAAAGCTTGTTAAATTTTAATTTCAATGAAATAGTCTACTCGGAATTAGAAAGTCCATCAGTCTGTACGCGTTTTATATGTGGAGTAGTCCTCCCAAAGGTGGTTACAAGAGCAAAAATAAATCGTATGTGATTATTGCAGTTTTCTCAATAATATGAAAACTCTTGGATTCTTTCAAATAAAAGGTGTGAAACACGAACATAAAGTTTATAGAATGACTGGTAATGGCTTAATTAAGAAAGAAATAAAGGACTGCATGTTTCGGTCCTTCTGCCGGTTGAAATAAATAACAGTGCACAAAAATGATAACATTCCAAAGATATTACAGTAGAGCCAAAGAATACAGCAATTAAAGAACCAAAAGACAAAAATTAAAACAAGAAAATTCAAAGCAAAGATAATAATTATAGATTGATACATAGCATTTCATGAATTAAGATATTATATATACTACTGAGCAAATCCGTGTCCGCTTTTCCATTCAGAGTATTAATGTTGTGTTTAATGTGAAGCATGTCTGAAACCAATCGGGATTTGTAATTACTGTCTTTGTCTAAAATTTGGAATTTATCCCAGTCAAAAGTGTGGTTAAAACTTAAAATATGGTTTGATAAAACAGATAATTTGTCTTGTGATGAAATATTAATATTAGATCTGTGTTCCTTGATTCTGGTGCTGATTGTGGTCGTTTAGTTTGGTCTATGTATACACAAGGACAGTCATTGCAATTTAATTTATAAACTACACTGTGAATTTTGTTTTTATCAACCAGGTCTTTCAAATATTTTATAATAGTGGATTGTTTGTTGTTTCACTAATTTTTGGCTTTATTTAAACTTACAGACATTAATGACTATTATCAGGAATATATATATGTAAAATAAAGTGACAGGCATGAATAATAGAAGATAATGAAATCACATGTGGTTTTAACTTAACCGAAGTTAAGAAAGAATGAAGAACAACAAAATATGATACTAGAACTGCCAATCTTGAAATAACTGATTAATTAATGAACAGTTCCTGTTTCGGCGGAGAAAGTAATGAAAATACAACAAAATTTAACAAAGACGTTTATTGAAGTACATTTCTGAGGGTGAATGTTACACTACGCGCCGCGGAGTAACACAATACACAAATCCGTTTAATTAAAATTGTGTAGCATCATAAATCATGACAGAATTAATGCTTTGATGTGTCGTATAAAACTCAGTTTATGATGTGCTATTAAAAGTGAGATGGTGAAGTAGTTACACAATTTTGACTTCTTCTGTTATAGCCTTACTGCCGGAAACATTCCTTAATACACTATAAATATTAGCACTATACTATAGTTTCAGCATTACGTGTCAAGTAATAAATTAATTTATTTAACAGATAAGATTGATAAAGTGCTGGTAAATTTTTAATTTAGTAGTTTGGTGGTTTTTATGGTGCATAATGATTTCGCGAAATTCAAGTATTTAAGCATCCAATATTTTCTTTTATCGCTCAGTCATGTGTTTACCATTCGGGTATTACTGAACGTTTGAAATGTCATTCAGTTCTGAATGTGAAAATTAAACGTCAAACGACCTATTCATAAGTTTGGTTCCACCGCCCGCGGTCGATTTATCTGCGTGGAATCAAATTCATGTTAGGTATTGTCATTAAATGCTGAAATAAGGTCGTGTCGTTTCCAGACGATGGTTATTTTTCTTCGTGTAAAATTTCCACATCAAAACCTCCAAGAACTTTTGACTGTATTCATTTTCCCCATCTGGCTTGTGGGAGAAGACATCGCTCCATTCATCTTCGCTGCTGGAAATACAGATAGAGATGGAGAGGGAAGCTCAGAACAACGAATGGCTCTCACCGCTGACAAGTACCGGGACCATCAGAATAAAATATTATAAATGACCACTGGATTTTCAGCGATTTCGGTTCCCATACACTGTCCCCAAACGACGCTCTGAGGCAGAGGTAGCAAAAAAAAAAGAATGTGTTGTGGGTTACCATAATGCTTGGCTCGCCTTGGTGTATTGTGCTACACGTCCAGATGACAGGCTTTTATATCTGGGAATGTAATCAGTCATTTATATGAAAACGGACTATTTTAAGACATGGTATATCTCACGGACCCCTCCGGATTAGCATCTAAATCCCATGAATATCATTGGTTTAAACGTGGCGAGTTACTAGGCTACCTGAGTGAATTTCTGGCCAGAATGTAAGTAAATTTTAATGGAGCTATTAAAAAAATGTCAATCTGAGATGACCATAAATTTAATGTGAATAATAAAAAGTTGTATTTAATTTTAAATATATTTGTTCCTGGCTTAATGTCTAGTTATCAATTATTTGTAATAAAAGCAATGTATGTTTGTTTGTATATTTGAAAGTTTTAATCCTTCATACAGATTTAAACGAGTTGGCAGATGGCAACGAAACGTGGTACACTTAATCTAAAAAGAGGAAAAGCATTGTGAAAAGGGGGAGGGGCGATGAGACACCCCTAATTATTTTTTAGGTATACGAAAAATTGTAACTTAACTGAGAATTGAAATAGTTGTCTGAAAAATACGTCATATTGCATTCACTGCAATACGGCTAGTATTTTTATTTTCTACTACTGTTTCACGGAACATGATATGCTTTGAAACTTGAATTTTGCTCAGTTATATCTAAGAATACAAACCTGCAAAGTATTGAAGGTGACAAAAAATGAATGTTTTTAGATAAATATAAATTAATAGGTTTGATGTTAATTATATAATTGACAGTTGTCGATAATCTAAGGTTATGAGTGTATTTTGAATTTTGTGGAAATTCGAGGTCTGACGAAATATTTTCAAAACAGAATTTCAAATAATTCTTGTGATTATACATAATTAATATTTCTTATACTCAAGAGGTTCCTGATTCGTTTTAGTATATTTGTTTTTATGCAGTGACCACTATTCATGCTTTCTGAAAGCTCCTAATATGTGATAGCGTTCGCCGTATTAAGAGACCGACGAGCCAATATTATTACAACATAATTTTACCACATCAAAATAAAATTTCAGTTTTACTGGAACCAACTTTTGAGGTTCAGTGTTATGCTTTTAGAGATAGAATTATATTAAATGAAATAAAGCAGCAGTGTTTTGTACAAACATGCTGAATAAAAATGGGTAATAGTTATTATACGAACAATTTTGATTAAAATTTTTAGAATTTATTTAATTTCTGATTAAAATATTCACTTGGGTCCTTTCCTAAGAAAATGGGAAGCTTTGTGTGATTTACATGTTCAAAAAATGATGGGTAGACTCAGAGCATGAGACTCAGAGCATAGTATCAGGGTCATATCTATGGGGGGTACAAACAAATAGCAGAGTTCTCACTTATTCTATTGAGCCGGAATACGAACCTGTTTTATTCTGGGCTTGGCTAGTTGTAGTAATCGGTGCGGCTCCCTCAGCAAACGAGTTAGGGCAATTTTCTTTCTTCTTCACGGACGGGTGTGATCCCAGCAGGCGGAAGACAATGGATTTACACTACCAGCGTAGAGAAAACCCAGTTTTCCTCGTCCACGAAGATAATATCTCAGCTAAATGTTCGGATAAGGTGGTATAAGATCTGGTGGGATTGTGTTTTTCTTTCGATATGTTACTGAAAGCGTTCTCTCTGCGGAATTCCTCCTTCTTCCAGAATATGAATTTAACTGACTTCTTTAGTTTCATACATTGTATTTTTATTCTATTCATCACGACGCCGGACCAAATGCTGGATATTCCACGGACCCACCGCTTTTACTGAATAAATTTTCCTCTAATTGTTTAAATATTGTATATTATATGTAGAATTAAATGCGGAACATTTCTGTGCGCTACAGTTGACGCAAAAGTATTTCGAGATCATTTTATTATAGTAACTGATTTAAAATTGACCTTAAAATACTGATTTTAATTCTAAATTTGGCTCAGTTATTTGAAGTAACTTATTAGTTTCTTTTTTATGCTTGTTTAACACATTTAATTACCAATTTAGCTGACTGTGACTCATAATAAATTATTTTATTTTGATTTAAAATTGGGAAGGGAACTAAGTTTTCTAACAATCTTTCAAATAAAATTATGTTTGTGTCGCTGTTTAAAATAAAATAAGAGTTTAAGAAAAAATAATCAATTTCAAACAAACCAAGAAAATATGAAAAATATTTTAATTACGGTGTTAGATTACCTACAAGATTCTAATATATAATCCAGTGACTCCTAAAGTGTGCGGCGGCCTGGGGCGAGCCGAGATAATATTACATTAGCTACATTCAGTCCGGTAAAAGGTCTCACAGGACACAAAAATTCCTTGACTTACGTTCACGATCCGTTGTGATACAAAAATGTATATAATATAGGTTTCGTACAATATACTATACATATAAACATATTATAGTTTTATTTATTGCAGTTTGTTATAGATTAACTGCCAATAACAATATTTTGGGGACTCTTTTTATAAAGTACAAACAATTATACTACGGTTTTTAAAGCCATAAGTCTATTTGATAAGTCGTAAGCAGCTATTATAGACATCACGTTAAGTTTATAAAAATAAATCAATTATTCCTATGTTTTCCATGTAACTAGGTTGCAGCTAATTAATAATGCGTTTATAGTAGAAATTAAATTTTGAACGGATAAAAGTATGTGAATATAATAAATTAGTTCGGAGACGTTTACGGTTACGAAAATTTGTAGAGTACGTTAATAAATATTTTAAATATGCTGAATATTGGCTCTCTTGTTTATTTATGTTAAAAATTGATTTAGGAGGTTACCTATATCTGCTATTGTCTGGTGTCGAATAAAAATGATATTAAACCTATTCTTTGAAATGGTAATCCGATATATATTTTCATAAATTTGATACCAGCTTATTATATTAAAATAGGCCTTTTTCTCAGAAGTTGCGAGCGCTGTACGCGACTGAAATCAAAACTCTTGCGTCGTCGTGGAAGATGGAGGAGAAATTTAATAGCTTATTTGTGTGTAGAATATTCACGTGTCATCGATAACTTGATAGATGTAGAGGGCGGAGGGACAATGTTGCACGCCTGATTTGGTATCGTCGTCAACTGAGAGGACGAGATAAGGATGGCGGGGTAGGGGTGTGTCCTGCGGGCGTGCGCCTGATAATATGCTGCAGGCTTGCCAAGCTCAAATGTTTCCGTATCAGACCTGATGGCAGACTGAGTCTACATCCGATACTCAAAATTCATAGCTTCAAGCCTAGTAGAATTGCATGGTGTGGTTGAGACTTTCATGGGATTCGGTAGCGGATCGAACGCATGTTGAATATGAGGTTCAATTTCCTTTCCTTGGTTCTAATTATATCCGCAGTAGACAAAATAAAGAAACTTTAACAAAGCATGAACGATAGCTAAAAGAGATGTTGGAAATGGTTTAATAATCGACAACGCATTTAATAAAAGTAGAATCCCTAATTTTGGACTTCAATAGGAAAAACGAAAGGTTGAGAATTTAATGATTAATATTTTGATCTAAAATTCCTTTAATGGTGTCAAAGTTCCAACACATTTGATCGTATTTTCAATTATTACGTTTTAGAAATTATTAAATGTAATAAAAATATTGAATGACTTTTAAAACACTTGGACTGCTTTTCTTCTCGATTATTTACTGTTAAAATACAAGAGACATATTTATCCTGATCCTTAATAAAATTAATGATTAGTTTTCAATCAATCCCATTTTAGCAAGAAGTAATTTCTACCCCTTTTGAACATCAATTTGAGAAATTTTGACTTCACTTTATTATTTAAGTGCGTTACGTTTTAATATCAGCTATGCGGAATTACATCGTATTAAACGTACCTGTTTTATGTCATCTGTAATTATAATAAGTATGAAACGTCATCTTGCAAGAAAAATTTTAAAAACTGAATTGTACAATAAATTGTAAACTATTATTATATATCAATATGTATATATAAATTTTTACAACGAAAACATAAATATTAAGTTAAATTGTTAATGGAAAGAACAAAATGTATTGGTAACTGTAATTTTGTATAGTCACTAATGACTACTTTGTTGATGCGACTATAAATAAAATGAAAAAATATCTTGTGAAAGATAAGAAGTTGATTCCTACATTATAGGGAGTTGCGGGTAGAGAAAACAACAAAAATAAAATTTGTTTCATAAAAATACACTAAAGATTGACAATTTAATAGATCTTTGAAAGGAGAAAAGGTGTGACACGAATTTTTAAATTCAATTCTTAAGGTTTAGTAGTTAGAATAGGACACTAAGTTTGCATCAAAACACAGACCCGTCTAAAGTTTTAATGTTTTGTTCTCAATTTCAACGATTTCTTTCAGAGGTCGTATCTATTTTTATGGTTTTTATACATGTTAATATCTATGTTTTGCGACACTAAATTTTACAATTTTAAATGAATACAATTTCTGGCTTAAGCCATCATAAAACGACCCAATTACAATATATTAAATCTTATATCAGGAAATTGTTATATTTTGGATAATATTTTTGTGCAGTGCTTATCATGTAGAGTCCTATTATATTTAATTTTACTCCATTTATATACATTCGATATAACTATACGTATTAATAATTGATTTGTTCTTTAAATGATAAAGTATTGTTTGTTAATTAAAACTTCTAAAATTAGTTTCATGCAAATGCTGAAACATAGGACTATGAATATTTTTATTGGGTTTCGGCTTCGCTAAATTTATATTGAAATGCTTAGGGTTTTGGTACCAGGCTTTAAAGTTAAGCCAGTATTTATTACCAGTTTTAACGTAGTAACGGCTAGCTTTCAACATAAATAATACTTCTGCAGCACAGAGAATAATTAATATACAAATACTTAATATTTAAATTACAGAACAGAATAATAAATATATATACACACAACTTATTTAAACACTTCAAATTGAAGAATATCTTGATTTTAAAGTCACAGATTGTGATGCATTAAAAATCACTCTAAAGTTGCAAGTAAATAATCTGTCTGGGCCTAATATTGTATTTGAACAAGAAATCGTTTTTTCTTCTTCGGTGAATTAAATTGGACTGAAAATTATTTGTGTCAGTTTCAAGTGTGAATGAAGTTATATTTGACCAATGAATTTTTTTTAGAATTGAAAGAGTACTAACCAAGATTCAGTAGTATCACAGTTACAGTGAAATCTGGGTCTCCGTAGTTTTCCCAATGAATCGTACGCACAGTTTGCGTACATTGATAGCAGTTGTTCGTCGACGACGAAACTGAAATTTATCATAATTTTCTACGGTCAAAATAAGAAGGTGCAGATTGGCAGAGATTTTTTGTTTTAAGAGTTCTTCCGGATCCCAATTGAAGAATAATTCTCCTTTATCCAAGCTCTATCATACAATCTTTTTAGTCAACAAAAAAAATTTTAATTTTTTTCGCGCACTCAGTAAAAACCGACTATCTGTTTTTTCGTTGCATTCACCCGAACACGAGTAGAACTCTTAAACTACAGCCCGGGAGCCCTAGTCAACCATTGGAAACCTTGCTCTACCTTCAACAACCCCCTTCCTATGCTATTAAAGGAGTTTTCTGTTTCAAGATCAGTCTCATCTAGCCTGTAACCCCTTCCCTATTTAAAAAAAGCAGGAAAAAACCACTGGGTTTGGAAGAAATTTATGTGGGAGCTTTCTCTCCAGATAGAATTCGGTACTCACCTTTGGGAATGCCTCGTATTCTCTCAGGATCTTTCATGGTTCTCACATGCCAAGGCACCTTAACCTATTTTAGGCGGTGCGTGTACTGGGATCGAAGACCTTGGGCATATGGTAAGATCCCATTGGATCAGTTGGGCAGCCGCCTCCTAAGACTGGTAAAAGAACGGAGCAGGGAAACTCATCTCCCGTCATTCAGAAGGGCGTGAGAAAAGTACCCAAATTCCCGAACTACCCGATGCAGGTTTTATAGGGATTTACCTGCACCTAATTTAGATTAAGAAACTGGGTCGGATCTGTAGGCGCCGTAGTCAACCCTTGCTTACCTTGCTCTATCTTCCACATTTCCCCTTTTTCAATTCCCTTAAAATGCTATTCAAGGCAAGGGGTCTGTTCTGTTCCAGGATCACCCTCATGCTGTGCCCCCCTCCCACCCCCCACTAATCACAGATTAGGATGCTTCGCTACTCTCATATGCATCTCTCAGTAATTCGGCGATTCACGTTCTTAATTAATAATACAAAATGCTTTAACATAGCTGTATTTTACATTTAAACAACTCAAAATATTTAAAATATATAAATTAATATTGATGAAACAACAAAACTCCTCCATACTTCCTTTGTTTTTAAATATTTTACGATGAATCTCTACCCGTTCTTGTTTTGATGCACTGAATCTCAAAATATCGTCTCTCGGTAAAACATGTATATTAAATTAATTTCACAAACGTATTGGTTCATCGTTACTATAATATATATCATATAAATGTCTATAAAAATTCATATAATCTATTCAATTTCGAAAGAATATTAAAAGGTTGATATTTCTCCCTTGTCAGTTGTTTGTCTTTAAGTAGGACTACGCAATGTGGATAGTAGTCAATAGATTTCAAATTGGTATAAAATTATTCATCTGCCTGGATCAGAGGTAAACTGCATTAAGCATTCTGGCCAATGACCAGAAAATGCGTTTCACGTGACACAGTAATTCATTCGTATTCAGTTTATTTGCCGTCAACCTACAACGTTTCAATAATACCGCCAATCGTAGTTCTGTCATGACTATTCATCGCTTCAACTAATGAAAATTATTCATCGATCGGATGCGACCTCTACGTCCACTGCTGTCGATTTAAATTTTCAAACCACTTATTAAGTTATCTTCAGATAAAAGCAAGTGAAAGTTACGCTCACTTTCAAATTAATTCACCTCCTTATCTAACTTCTATTAAGCTAATTTCTTACTTCAATTAAAAATGTGTAAATTATGAACAAAGTACGTATTTTTTTCTATTTAGTTGGGAAACGTTTCCTAATTTGTAACTTACCAGAAGTATATTTTTATTTCAAATCCTTCAATTAATCCATTATTTAAAAAAATAATATTTTAAGGTTATGCTAATGAATATTTTATCGCCTAATTAATTCATATTAATGAATTAAGAATACTTTTACCATATTTTGTTATAGTAACAAATTGTCTGTGGAGAAAATAATTTCATAATACTTAGGACTAATTCTAGTGAACATAACTGTAAACATCGAAATGAGCAGATAACAATGATTTAAGTGGTAGAAAAATAATTAATGCATTGTTAAACTCTAAAGACAAAAACAAAATCAATTATTCATATACAACGGTCATATTAATTTATAATAATAAAGTATCACAGTTAAACTTTGTATTGTTTACAAATCAGTTGCGAAGCATATAATGAATTTCAAATGGCTATGTGTACATAAATGAGAATTGTTAAGTGATCAAAGGCTTTTATTTGAGCATACTCTAAATTTTCATGTGTTACTGTTAAATTAATTGCGTGATTTATACAGTAAAAGTTGTTTTTCTCCTGGAATTGAGCTTGTTTCACAAAGGATTACATGGTAGACTGAATACTAACAAACTACCATATCTGAACGAATTGGAAACGTAAAGTCACGCCGTCACAATTAGGATAATTGTTACTGGCTATATTAAACGTTTCTTTGGCGTATAAAAGAGACGGCGCTATCTGTCGTTGCCCAAACAAAAGCCGTAACTCGGCGCATATCAGAGCAAGTTATCTCGCAAAATTGCCTGCAGCTGGAAGCTGAGGGGGAGAAAGACAGGAAACAGGTAGAATTCGTGGGCTTGCGGTAGCGTGCCACCATGCAATATAGGTGCGGTGAGCCTCAAATAATCCCAGCCACGAAAAGTGGAGGTGATAAAGGGAGTGCAGACATTCGTGACACGAAATTGGTTACAGTGATTGTCAGACCAATGGCCCATCTCGTCGAAGAATGTGGGAATGGGAGTGAGCCGTACGGAATCCATATAACCTACAAATCTTAAATACGGTCGATGTGAGTGGATAACATCAGTCGCAATCCAATGTGTTAAGTTTGCTACGAGACCGAAAAAAAAATTTCTCCCAAAAGAAAATGGTTCATCAACGAGTCTTAGTTCAAAAATATCACGGAATTGAGTATCAAGGTGTACATTGCACTAAAAAATTTAAAAGGAATGTTAATAATGACACTGTATAGTACCTTTCTTTGTAACCTCATCAGGTACAGATTTATATTATTACAAATCTAAAATATAAAGAAACCCAGGTATTACACAAAGTTACATATAAATTTATACAGTTTTACTTTTAATCAATTTCATGAAATTTGAACGAAAACAATTTTCAAATGGACTCATTATATAATCGTTGCCCCTGAAATTACAAGATTTTGACAATTAAATTTGTGGTTATTTAAATAAATGTTTGGACACGACTCAATAGCTTTGAGCTTTTAATTTCAAATTATATTTAAGTTTGTAGATATGAGTTTTAAAAGACGGTTTCGTTTGGCCGACAATTTGCTGTCTAAACAATTATGATAAATATCTCCAGGGATCTTAAAGGTGATGAGAGGCAAGATATAATCATTAAATATATATTCCATGCCACCTTGGGACTAGGAGCTGTGTATACGCATGTTAAAAGACGTATCCAGAGCAATTTTAAACTTCATTACAATGATTATTTCAGTTTCCCAAAGTGATGGTAATGACATGGAGCAAGTTCAAGACTGTAAGTTGGAAGAATAAATGTTGTCCATCCAAGTTTTCTGATCTCATCCATGGATTTCTGACTGACATGTGGCCGTGCATTGTCGTGAAGAGCAAAACATCTTGCTTTCCCAAAGTGGTTGAACAAGACTCAGTTGAGCTTGAAGTTTCTTCAGATTACACGTATGCGTCAGAATTAACGGTAGCTCCACGTGGCCTGATGTCCACAAGTAAAACTCCTTCGGAATCAGAAAACATCGTAGTCATAACTTTTCCATCCGAAGGTGCATTTTTAATTTTCTTATTTGGCACATTGGCATGATGCCATTCGATTGATTGCCTCTTCATCTCCGGTTCGAAATGGTGGAGCGATGGTTCATCGTCTGCACAATACTTGCAAGAATATCTCTTCCACTATTCTCGCACTGCCAAACGTCCCTGCACACTGTTGTTTCATTTTTTTCTAAGGTAAATTACACCATCTATAGCCTTCCTGGTAAGCGAATCTCTGTTTGTCACTTAATGAAATTACTTATGCAACAATTTGATACAAAAACTGAGAAAATAGTTTGCTTTTCGTATTTTTACAAACATGTCAATTTCAGCGTTACTAATGTTTTCGCAGTGTGAAAATTTTCAAATTGAAAATACCAGCCGTCAGAATCATCATCGGAAACTAAAAATAGCTTCAAGCCTAGGCTTTACATAATGAAATTTCTAAAAGTATTTAAATTCTTTATAAAACGTTTCGTAATTAATTGTGGTCATCATGTCTAGGGCCCGACGAACTCAGATCAGGTAAGCATAACCTCTTTGGGACTACCGAACAGTTTTGCGATAAAAGTATTCCTGAAAACGGAAATAACATCAACAATTATAACCTATTTACGAAGTAGTGTAAAACTTTATTTACAAATGGTACTCATTACACCTTATGCGAATTTTTATATCGATGTAAGTGGCACAAATTTTCATGTCTGCAGAGTTGCCAAATATGTGCTTCTAGGGTTTTATGCGAATTGATTCTGCATCCCTGCCTCTGGTTTCTGTTTTTTACAAAAATCCAGGACGACATCCGTTCGTAGCTGTCAACAGGAGATGAATATCAGGAAATAATTTAGTGTTGTGACTGTATATTTTTATCCATGTGGAGAGACAAAATGTGTCTATTGTATAAATGATGAGTTCATTTTTACGAATTTCCATCCCTGTAATTAGTAGTCGGTGCACTAAGTATTTAATTACACTTGCAAATAATTCAGAACATTTACGTTGTTTTCAGTTCACGGGTATTTTAAAACCTGCTAATACTTTATGTAATTATGTAAAATCTATGACGAATCATATTTCCTCATAAATAAATATATCTAAGTAAGTCTTTAGAAATCAGTTCCTCGTTTTAAAATATGAATGAAACCTACTTTGATATTTAATCGGGTTTAATATTTATTATAAGACAAAGCTTCTGTCACCGTAGTCAGGCAAATAGCGGTTACTTTTGTTAAAGTTAACAACTATTTGTGGTTATAAATTTCCGCTGTAGAGTTTTATTAATAATTTACACCGAGAGAGTCATCGCTCTCTTATAAGTTAACTTCTAATTTGGATGGGTTAATAGTTTTAACCGAAGATAAGCAACAATTGAGTTATTAATTAACATGCAGAAAAAATTTTCATACTTTCAAATTACTATAGGAAAGGATGGTAATAATTATGCAACTTTTCAAATTCTGTTTGTTGATCCGGAGCTCATGGAAAAAACGTGGTGTACCTACAAGATATTCAGACCATAACTAACACCGAACCGGTCATTCCATTGGTCTCGGCTTTCCAGCTACGCCAGTCACTTTCTTGAGAGCTTTACGTGATTACACGCCTTTCTCTAATGCCTATTGACTTTTTGATTGCTTTATCGCCGCTATCTGCTATAATCAAAGGCATTCATTTCTTGACGTTCCGCGTTTTTTCCGTCTTCCCTCTTAACGTTCTTAGAACACCAGTATAGTTTGCCTTTTCACGTTCTGGTTTCGGTCAGTTTGTTTGTACTACTTTACGGTAGCGAATTCACGATTTCTCGTAAGAGACTTTCGGTTCTCTACTTTACAACGCCGTCTTGAGTCAATTAAACGGATCGGATTCATGAATCGTGTTGCTGTTGAGTTTAATCGAAAGGAAATTTGAACATTACTGCTGAAAATTCCATTTTACGATTACGGGCAACAGAGTCCGTCATACAATAAATCGACAGTCTGAAAAATGAAAATCTTTAATAGTCTCCTCCCTCAAAAAATGAGCAGGACAATAATTCAGCACGTGGACAGATTAAAACAATATTACCTTGAATACTAATTTACATATAAATGGAAAGGCCCCAAGAAATATAAAGTCCTTTAATGATGATTGTTTTTTCGGTAGTTGCTAAATTACTGTATGAATTTTCCCCCTAATTTATTCCCTTAAAATTGTTTTTTAAGTAACGCAATCAGATTTTTTCTTCAAGAATTTTAAGTTGAATGTGAGTGATGTTAGATTTTTGAAGGTTTCACGTTTTAACCCCAATTATTTAATGTCACAATATTATAATAAAATATTCGAACTTTAATTGTTTTTGGCTTTTATCCCCATTGTCTATATCAATAAGGAAACAACAAAGAACATACAACAGACACACAAAAATTTTAAATTCTTAAAGAATAATCGCAAGCGAGAGGTCTAACCCAGTCAGAAGATCTAGACGGCAATTTAACAGGATTTGCTATATTACTGATTAAAGACATCACCATAGGGTAAGGCACATCATGAAAATTATTTTTTACCAAGATTTGAGGGACATTCGAATAATTATGTAGCAAAGTCATTCATATGAGATTTTCGTATATTTGTAAATAAATGTGTTGTATAAAATTTGTGTGGTTTTTTATTTTCCGATGATTATAATAATATTCCTGTTTACAAAATTATAAAATAATTAAAAAAATTATTAGTAAGTTTCATTATCAAAATTCAACTTATAAAAAACCACTGGGGAAGGAATATAAAAACAGGTAAAAATCTTATTCCGTGTTTAAAACCATTTTTATATAATTCCAAAAAGGATGTGAATCATAAAACTTTATTTACAACGAAAATAACGTTTCGGCATATATTTTTAACGTATTCATGCTGTGTGCGGCTGAATGGTTTGTCTTAATGCTAAATAAAATAGAATTATATATAATAAGTAAAAGCATACAAATAAATAAGCTTGATGATTCGTTACTGTAGTAATCTAACAATTAATATTCATAGAGAAAACGTTAATAACACAATAACAGACCTTTCAGTCAGACAAAGCTTCTTGAAGTTAAAAAGATGAAAAAAATTGTACTATTATACAGAATTTTTTTTGGTTAATATTATTTTTAATTATAATAAATATCTGTTTATTTCTTAAATATATCTGTTTTTTAGAAGCTACGTTAAAATAAAATATAAAAAGACTTAAAAATGTATATATATATATATATATATATATATAAGAATTACACGAGCCTGTCAAGGGAGGGGAACTTCTACACTAGCGACGTCTTTAATGTTTTATATTTTACATTTTATGCCTCTTATGCTTAGTCAACATCACTAACTACGTTCATCCGCCTCAGATTGCAGTTCAGCGGAAAAGAAATTCTCCACGCGTATCTTCTAAACGAGAAATACGAGATACGTAACTCGGAAAGAATTAACCAAGACAACGAGGAGTACCAACTTTAATTTTATAATTTCAGTATTTATATCAATTACTTTTAGTTTTCTTCACGTTTAAATATCCTTTTCTTGAATATAAATAAAAATAATTAATTTATTGCTGGAACATACATAAAAATAATTTATTAAGTCGCATCAACAACAACTGGTTATTAAGGAATGCACATTCACTATATAAATTAAAACGATAAATTTAATGTACAGTCGCATAATAACCAGATGTAGTTATGTGCCTTTAAATAAATCCAATGAAAAGAATTAATACGCATGACAAATTCTGTATTTTACTTGTCTTAGGTCCCATAACTTGTAAATAATATACATTTCAATTGATTACAAAGTAGAATTGAAAAGAGCAATAGGACGCATTTCCAAAGTAAATAATTACATGGATATTAGACTTTTCCGAGGACGACAGGCTACGTTCGTTAATATTAAAATATTTTTAGTTTTAACTGCCAATATTACACTAACAATTCTCAGGTTAATTTGCATTGTTGCCTTGTAGTGGTACATTAATTTATTTATATGTAATTTTTTAAAAGTCAGTCTCCTTATAATTACATCTTGTATTTTAATTTTTAAAAAGTTAACAGAGCCGTTCTGTTTCTGTGCAACGACTATATTATCCCCCCTCCCCTATTAGTTTCGTTGCAACGATAGGTAAACCAACTGCTCCTGGAAAATGCAAATTTTCCCAGGACCTTGTCTGACATTTCCCGTGACAAACAATCGGCACATTTTATGTCGGTAATTAAAATAATCGCTCTGTCCGCGTGTTCTAATTAAGCAAAAGCCCCTTGCTTGGATAGTCCTGTCTTGAGATCATTGTGAAGTCTATCACGACCATGGGTCAACGACATGGAGCATTCCCTTACGTAGTAGCCAACGTTCTTCGTGCGTTCGTACTGGAATGCAGCAAGGCCATAAAACATCGAACACATCTGTCCACTTGCTATGCCTACATTGATCTATATAGTATCATTATTTCACTTAAGGAAGTACAGTACTAAATGGTTTCAAGTAATAAGGAAAGAATAATACAATAAACGTGCTGATAATAATAACAATAACCGGCGTTCATTTAATACATATAATACTGAATTGGTCAGAACATAAAATTTCAACATGAGTAGTTGTAAATCCATATCACAACTAAGACAATTACTCATAGCTGTACATTAAAGTGGTTATCGAAAATTTCAACTATTTTAGACAACGCCAATGTCTTTATTATTTATTCTCATCACTTAATTTTATAAAATGAAATGTTAATAGTCTGTAAATACAGTGAACTAGGCCCATGACCGTCAACTCCTGAATGTACACAACATTTGAAAAATATAAATTAAAAATTAATAGTTTACCTGACATTAAATTAAATGAATCATAACAGCCTTCTTTTTTATTTAAAAGATGAATTATATTACGTTTTATCCATCATTTGAGATTTCTTCAGGTATAAAAATTTAGCTATTTATCGACTTCACTCCATGACTCCTAAATTTTTATACCTGAAGAAGTCTGAAATGAGAGACATAACGTGGTACATTTCAAATTGGAGTGAAAAATAACTAGACATTTTGTTTTATACAGAAGGGTTTTTCAAGTTCATGGCTGTTATTATCCATTATTATTATTCATTACAATGCGGGCGAATTATTAAATATGGTAGTTATAGTCATTGTAAAAAACTTGTTGGGCCTAAGATCATCATATACAATGCACTACTGAGGATATTTTCGGCGTTAAGAGAAAAGATACGTAGAGAAATGAAAACAATCAACATCAGTTTAGTACACATTTTTCAAAATATTTAACTCTTTATTTAAAACTAAATTACTTCACACCGAGTCATCGTGATTGCAGGAAGGAATGTTTTACAATTTTCCTCACAGTACTTCATGTGAGAGGAAATCAGAAAATTAACAAAGTTCTAGACGAGATAAGACCATCGGGGGAAAGAGCAATATCATGGCTCTTCAGGACATTTTCCGAAATCTACGAAACAGAAAGAATACCAGATTTACGGATTTTAGGAACAACATCATTATCCCTGTACCTAAGAGGACTGCAGCTGGTAGATACGAACAGCACAGAACAATTAGTTTACTATCTAAAGCGTGCAAAATAATAACAAAAAGAATATATAGGAGAACGCAACGTCAAATTAGAATGAGTAATTCTTTTTAGGTAGATAGAATTATTACGTTACAATGGGCTGAGCCCGATGGCAACATGAATGCAAGTTAAGAGAAAATAAGTTTAGTCTAGCAATAATGTAGGGACAAGGGAGGAAATATTGACTCTGCGTCTAGATTTTAGACAGAATAATAAAAAACAGGCCCACGTCCATAACATTTATAGAATTAAAAAAGCCTTTGATAATGTTAACTGGAATAAATATAAAGGATTTTGAAGATTACAGGAACAAAATATCGAGAAAGGAGAGTTTTCCATAATCTCTAAAAATGGCAGTCAGTAGTAATTAGAATTGAAGGGCAAGAGAAAAAGCAGAAGTCAAGAAATGAGTAAGATAGGATGCAGCCCATGCTCTTTAACTAATATATAAAACATGGAAAGGAAAATAGAATTCATGGGAAAGAAAGAAAAACCCTAAGGCTTTCAGTTGATATTTTAGTAATAGGAGAGTCAGAAGAAACCATAATAAATGGCATGAACATGACCCTGGAGGAAGAGTACAACATGGGGACAGACGGAAAAAACCATGTGATGTATGGGAAATAGTGGAATAACAGACGGTGTTAGATTGGGAAGGGATATTTTGAAGGAAGTTAAGTAATTCTGCTGCTTGGGCAGCAAAATAACTACGGAAGAAGTATAGTAGACATAAACAGTAGAATGGTACAGGCAAGAAAGGCTTTCGCAAACGAGAGGAATTTACTTACGGATAATATTATTGCGATATTAGGAATGTTTGTATTGAGTGACGTTATGTGGGTGCGAAACGTGTATGGCAGAGGTCGCAGAAACGAAAAGAATAGAATATTTCGGAATGAATGTGGTGTTATAGAAGAATGCTGAAAATCAGATGGGTGGATAGAGTTAGTAAGCAGGAAGTTTTAATAGGGGAAGAGAGAACGATTTTGAGAACTTTGACCGAGAGAAGGGATAGATTGATAGGCCACGTTTTGAGATATGAGGGTCTTGAAAAATTAGCATTAGAGAGTAGTGTGTGCGGTAATAAGAGAAGAGGGAGGCCAAGGATAAAATCCGCATATGAGGGAGGATATGTGATGTAATAGCTATGTATAAATTAAAAGACTTGTGCAGGATAGGTTAATATGGAGGTTTGCGTCAGACCAGTTGTAGGATTGAATACTACAGCAAAAAATTGATGGGAGGAGATGTGAAAGTGGAACAGGGAGATATCAATTGAAGAAATAAAATTTAATTTATGAGTTACAGTTTCACAGCTACGAAGTTGGAACATCACCTGTGAGTTAATGTATACGTGGAAATATTACAATTGGTCTTGACTGAAAGAAAGTGTAATGTATTGTGATATTTGAGTTTATTCATTTATTGTAATAGCTGAAGCAACGTTTAAAGGCCTGAAATTGTGTGTCCTTGATTAACACCCCGGCTTAATGAACCAAAAACTGAGGGATTCGTTGAGTGTGCTCGAGATGTAATTAGATAATCCTAGACTTATTCATACTTCCGTTTTTGATGAAAGCACACACGCCGAGAAACGCCTTAATTGTAAGAAGCCACGTAATTTTAATTTGTCTCACTTCGGTCTGCATTCTTTCCTTGCAATTTGTCCCGTGGTGGGCGTTTTCTGTTGGCATTTAAATGCTTTATAGCAGCGTCGACCTTTCCAGAAGCGAGGGTATCCCCTGGAAAGGACGTGTAATTGCTTCATGCATGACGATTAGGTCCCTCCTCGTGTCCTCCTTGTCGTTCGTGTTCCTAACATCAAGATCCCCGCTCTTTTAAAGATGCATGTTGCACGAAAGCGGAAGCAACTGGGGCTATGATATAAGACATTTTATAACCTGCTTCTTGAAGATATTTTCCAACGCCCCTGAGGCCGCGCAGTTTATTAGGCGGGCTCGAAATTTCGCATAGGGCTCCCATCTGAATTTATTAACAGCAACTTTTACTAGTTGCGTGACAGACGTATTTGGAAAATCTTGCAGAAAACAAACACATTAAAATAATCGGGAATATCTGCAGAACTATGTTATATAAGTAACTACTATTAGTTCAGAAGGTAGTAAAAGCTACAGAGGAAGAAAAAATAGAATGCCGAAACCCTTTCTCAGTTATAAGCTTATTTGATGTATATTATTATTCAAATGGAAATAATAATACAACAATCTGCATGAAAAATCATTTAAAAATACAGTCTTAAAAGTTTTATTTCAAAAACTATAATTTACGGTGATAATTTTTTCCGTACAACAAATTTGTTTTTTTTGTATTTTTATTATTTTATTTGTATTGAATCATAGTCTCCACCGTTTATTTATTGTAATATATATATTTACTTATTTACAGTAAAGTTAATAAAAACATTCCGTATACGGTGCTGAGAGCAAGTCAACTTTTTCAAACGTTCTGAATTTAACGACAAGCATTTTTTAAATTAATTAATTTATAGTCGCATAAACCAAAAAATCATTAGTGACTTACACGATATTACAATATCCATTACATTTTTTGGAATTTAAATTAACGATTTTGTATATTTTTGCTTAACATTTATATTTTCAGTGCTAACCTTAAATGTACCAAAAAGAATATATACTAAAAGTTTACATTTTATGGTATAAATCGGTTTTCCAAGCATTTTGTTTAGTACATCATTTTGTATATCAGAACTTAATTAGCATGTTTCACTTGGCTAATATCGACACATAAGATTTGAAATGATGTACAGAATTTTTAAATTGAAGCCAATATGAATTCAATTTTGAAATACTACGTTCATTTCTTTACCACGACAGTTATTATAAAATAATTTCTTACTTTTCTTTAATTCTAAAATATTTGTCTGTATTAATGTAAATCGACTCTAATAATTTTATTTACACAGAATTATGTATTTATATTTTTTCAGAAGTCTGTGGTAATTAATATTATTTATTACAATTCGACATAAGCTTCAAACTAAAATTTATTTCACCTCCCCCTTTACATTTCAAACAGTTTCACCATCCTTAAAAATACAGGATATCCATAAACGAATGCCATATATGTATAAGTTAATAGTAACCACTGTAAGCATTGTAGAGTCTTGTTTAAACCACATAATTAAAGAATAACACAAACAGTTTTAATTAAGCATATGCGCAAGTACAGATTTCTTATTTTACTTTTTACAGCACCAGATACGCAAAATGATGCATCCCAAGTGTAAAGCATTTTGTGTTCAGCAGTAAGCTAAAGTTAAATTGTGATCTTACATGTGACAAAGGGATTCGCAGATGGTAGATAATTCGATACGACCCAATGTGTGTGTGTAAGGAAAAGAACAGGATGACCAAAATTGTCTAAAGAGTATCTTATGTCCATAGTCCTAAGACGTTTGTTGGGAATGTAAGTCTAGAACATCAGTTTCGACAGGCGATAGTTGGAAATATTTTAAGAAAACGATTGCACACACACACGGGTTTCATTTGGTGAAGCTGTGTGACTATGGTGTACGTTATAACTTTGCAAGTGAAGTATTACAGTGGGCAGATAACTTTCTTCTTCGTGCGGTGTTCAGTGATGTGTCAAACTTCATCTAAATGGGAAGGTAAATCCTCATAATTCCCGAATCTAGAGGTCAGATAATCCTCGTGAACTGGTACAATATCAAAGAGATTACCCTAAATTTAATGTTTCCTGTTCTGTGGCATGTATGACCATTTCCTTTCTCGTGCATATACCATAACAGGGGTGTCTTAATTGGGATGTATTTATTAAATCTACAAATGGACAGATGCCCGGTGGCAGATACATAGAACTTAAACAATAATTAATAATCTGGTCGTAAGGACCACATTTAACCTATAATTGAATTATAATTATGTTCAATATAAATAAATAAGTGTGGAATCATATAATTAGGATGAATTTTTAAAAAGAATAATATTGTTCTTGGCTGAAAAAAAAACACTGGAAATATATTTCACTGTACTATATTTTTAAAGATTTCGCAGCACTGATCACTTCACTACACTGCGCTACACTACACTAAACTTAGATTAAGTCTAAATTTTCTTTCTGTTAGAGGAAGTTCCCCAAACAATCCAGCAGGCAGATTGTTCCAGTCATTATTTGTCTTATTTAGGAATGAGTATTTTCCAACGTCTGTTTTTTGGTGCCTTTCTTGTAATTTAAACAAGTGATCACTCATCCCCTCCCGTTCCGAGTCGATTCTTTCATTCTATCTCGGATTCTCTGCCAAGGTTTTTGATCTGCAAAGGCTCTGTAGAAAATGTGTAGCCTAGTTCTTTCTCTTCTTGTCTGTAGCGTATCCCACCCTAGTCGCTTTACCTTTTCGCTCCCATGCCCAGGTCCTATTTGTACGAATTTTACGGTCCTTCTTTGCACCCTTTCTAAGGATTCTATTTGACCTATCCTGTACGGATCCCAGCATGCTGCACCATATATGTGTTGCAAGAATAACTCTTTCCACAATTGGGAAACGAACCAGAAGATTTTATTTGGCACCAAATGGAGCTTGTCCCTTCGGGTATTTCTTTGTACGAGTGTGGTAGAATGTAGAAGTTTCTGACCGTTGCTTTGTAATGGTCAAAACGACAAAGCTATCCCCCACGTTTCTCTGATATCGCGACATGCGATTTTTTCTTTGGGATTTCATAAAATTTCGCGTTTTTGTTCCACCACTGCCTAATGATACGCCAGTGTAATTAGGCTGGGCGCAAATTGAGACGCGCGTGACGCGCGCAGCACGACTTGCCGCGTCCTGCATGAGCGATGCGTGGCGTGTCTGTGCGCAAATTGAGACGCAGTTTACACTGGACCCTCGCAGAGTTAGCATGTCGATTACGATACAGCAGTCTTCGTTATTTAATTTGAGTTCTAAATCGGATTTAGATGATGAATTAGAGGACCTTGTGCTCAATTCGTTGATTTGCAACGAGAAAAGATAAAACCAGATAACTATATTTTGCGGGAAAGGAAAAAATTGGGTTCTGCAGTCCTCTTATTCCTCTCCGTTCTCGTTAATAAATTTTATTTGATTCAGTTCATCAATTTGGACGGTATGGTTCTCTTGCAAATCTTTATTTCCCATTACAGGAGTTTCTTCTCTAGGAAAGGGAAGCTGAGACTCGCCACTGTCGTCGCGGTCCACTTGCCATAAATAGCTCCAAAAGTAATATTTGTTTTTGAAACCTCCATGTTTTAATGACTTCACATTTCACACATTATTGCTGTCGACGTCGTTAATCACGATAGCAATCACTTATTTCATCCATATAGATTTTGCCTCTTTCCCTGAAATAATTTCAATTTTTAATTGTTGAGATTTGGCTCAAATAAATTTGAAAATTAAGCCCCAAATGTATTCGCTCATAACCATAGAAGTTGGTGCCAATCTAAATAAGGATAAAGAAATTAAACTTTGGTGAGAAAAATAATTAGGTGCTGAAAATGTACAATTTTATTTTGGTTGAGGTTATAGTGAAGTGCTCCTTGTAGGGTAAGTATCTGTGCTAAAATACTTTTCTTACTGTCTAAATTCCACGGCTAATTTTCGGGGTTAGTAACTTCTGTTTCGTTTGAACTTCTGAACAGGAATATATTTAGTAAGGAATTTAATTATGTATTTTTTCCGTATTTGTAATGCTTCCACCGACTACGATACAGAAGCTATGAATTAGTTAGGGGACCAGTATCTTGAAAAAATTCACAGTTTGGAGAAAATCAGGCTCAAAATTATTATTTTTAGGTAATTCTTTTCTTCAATTTTTGCTTCATATTATCTCCGGCTAAAAGACGTCAGGGTATAACCTTATTACAGGAGAAGTACTAAAACAGATTCCAAAAAAAGGTATCGTGATGTCGACATACCTATTCAATGCATCAATTAGGCTGAAACACGTTCCATATTGCTGAAAGTAGCTGAAATGATACCAAAACCTGGTAAGCCACTCAATAATATTAAATCCTATAGGCCAATATCGTTGCTTCCAGTGATATCAAAGTAATTTGAAAAACTTCTGCTAAAGAGACTGAAACCACTACTTTCTAAAAGACAGCTAATTCCGGACCATCAACTTGGATTCCAAAGTCTACACTCCACCATTGATCAGGTCCACAGGATTAGAGACTAAATTGTAAACACATTTCAAAGCAACAAATACTGCTCAGCTATATTTCTTGACGTGGCTCAGGATTTCGATAAAGTCTGGCACCAAGGACTACTCCACAAACTAAATAGCCCAGTACGTGCAACTCTTAGAATCGTATTTACTGTACACGTGCGATTTACCAGAAACAGTTCATGTATCTGTAGCTACATTTTCTGATGATATCTCAGTACTTGCTACAGGATCAACAGTAGAAGAAGCTACGACCAAACTGCAGACAGCCACCAACAGAATCCATAAATGGTAAATAAAACTCAATGAGTTGAATTCTGTGCACGTGAACTTCACATATCGAAGGGTCAATGTAATACCCTCAGTGTGCATAAACGGGGTTATTGTACCATATGCCAACACCGCTACATACGTTGGTATGATATTGGACGCGAAGCTCAAGTGGAAAGAGCGTGTGAAGAAGAAGTGCGAGGAACTGGGGCTAAAAATGCGACAACTGTATTGGCTTCTTGGATGACATTCCAGAATGTCAATACAAAATAAACTGTTAGTATACAACCAGATCCTGAAACCGATCTGGCTATACGGCATCCAACTTTGGGGTTGTGCAAGTGATACCAACGTCACAAAAATACAAACGTGGCGAAACAAGGTGCTGCGAGTCATCGTAGACGCTCCATGGTACGTCAGAAACACGGATCTACATAAAGACTTAAAGGTCACTTTTATTAAAGAGGTGATCAGAAGAGCTGCCGACAAGCATGAAGACCGTCTTCATCGACATCCCAACACTAGTGTCCAACAGCTGCTGGACAACACAAACTTACACCGCAGACTTAGGAGGGTAAAACCCTTCGAGCTAGTGTAGTGAGTGATAAAGACCAGGACCAGGTACGTGGAGTGGTGTCTTCCTCGTTACTGCGATCAAACTTTGAACGTCACTGGACGGACAATTATATTATAATTATTTGACTTTAATAAATACGTGACATAAATGATGGTTGGTCACACTTGACCAATTTCAATGTATCGCACATATTAGTGCTTTGTAATTAAAACAAGAATATATCAGCTCTGGCTGAGATGTCACAATGTCAATACCTTGCTTTCTGCGCCACGCAGTGGACAGAAAACCGTTTCTAGGCAACTGCGCTACTCAGTGGACAGAAAACTGTGTCCAGGCAACTGCGCTACTCAGTGGACAGAAAACTGTGTCCAGGCAACTGCGCCACGGAGGTAGCAGCACGCGTTTTCTGCGCTGCCTCACGTCACGTCTCCAATATGCACTCATCCATTCATTCACGTGCGCTACAGAAAGTTCTGCTGTACTGCGCTGTGCCGCACGTGTTACACGTGTCTTAATTTGCGTCCAGCCTAAAGACACAGGACTGTAGAGCCTGTGACTCCAATTACTCATGACTTGATAACCAAAATCTGGGAAGAATTGGATTTTACAAGTGTGTAACTAGAGGTGTACATCCCGAATGTTGGTAAGAAGAACTAGGTTAGTTTACCTTCAATATTATATATGATTTGTTGCTAATAGCCGAAATTAAATTGTTATAATGTACCATTAAAACGAGGACATTCTTTCAATCACACCCTGTATATCTATGAAGCTCCAGCTATAATTTTCTTTTATGCCTTTGAACTGGTTATATATCCATTTGCATTAATTGTAAACTTGTACCATTTTTATTATTTACATTTCAGAAATAGCGTTGTTTATATAAATATTTTCTCAGTAGACTTTACAAAAAACAGTATCTCACACTTTTTACTGTTGATCATTTCAAAATATTGTAAATTTTACAGATTATGTTTCATATTTTAATATTTGTGGTAAAGAAAGTGTGGATGGACAAGGCAGTCATAATGACATTAATAATATTGTAGTCGCTACGTACATTTTTTTTACACTTTTATCTGTATAGTAGCCCTGTTAAATATACGCAGACTTAACCCTGAAGTAGACGCGTGGGGCCTGGCAGGCCCCAGCCATTCTTAAATTCACCACCATTTATATTTAAATGCTTACATGGCTCTAACCTTCCGTCTACTCCTCAATAAATATGTTTTTAACAATTTATGATGTTGAAATTTTGTTTATTTTTCTATAGTAATGATTACGTATTTGTAAACTTATAAAACCTTGTTACACAAGCACCAACGCAGCGGTTACTATAGAATCACCGGCTAACGTTTGTAATAATACTTCTTCACGTCTGTGTGTCATGTGCATTATGTGTAAAACAAATAACCCTGAGATGTCATGACACCACAGAAAATTTCTAAAACCTCTTCCAACAGAACTAGCTAAACTTCTTCAACGCGAACGAATAAAGAGCAGTTACGTTCCACAAAATATTGGAGCAAAATTCATAATTAATTAGTTGATATCACAGATAACTTATAGAGTTCAAAGAGGGAACAGGAAAACATTGCTACTTCTGTACACGATCAAGAAATTGTCGTTAAAACAAACTTAGCCCTACATGTTCAATAAAAGTTTTTATAGAATTTATAAAACCCTTACAGTACACGTGACTTATTTATGATTTGAAATTAAATTGAGGTCATTATATTGAACAACGTGTAGAACACCATCTACGCTATTTTAAGTTCCATATAGCGTACAATTTAGTGATTAAACGGAAAATACAGGCTTGGGGCCTCACAGGTCCCACGCGACTACTTACGCCCGTGAAGTCCACACGACTACTTAAAGGTTAAAGATCTACGTCTGGGATAAGAACCGTCAAAAAATTGATAATGTCGAAAATATACTTTTGTCAAACGTTTGGGTACAAATAAAATGAAACTAAACGTTGTGTTGATGTCCTGAGATGAGCTTAACATCAGTTGATTCATCTCTTCTGTTTTCCTTCGCCACAATTTGCGTCTCTAGATCAAACGTGACCTCTGTTTACAATTTCCTCTTCTTTCGTCGAAAAGGGGGAGCATGCAGAAACTCACTCATACATTAGGATTAAGGGAAAATCCTCACGTAATTATGTACCCATTCCAGCAGGGTCGGTGCAAAGGGACAAAAGGGACCGGGGGAGTTTACAGAGACAGAGCAGGTGGTGCTGGTTGTGGTGCTCAGCTGTGCTATTCTACCAACACACATCAGGACAGCATCCACGAAGCCTGGGTCCAGCTGTCGAGGCTAAAATCTTTTATTCTGTGTCACAGAAACCCAGCTGAAACCTTATTTGAATCCACTTGGAAACTCTTTACCTTAACATTAACACGCGGGATCCTTCTTAAACTTACCTGTTCACATTGAGCATACATTTGAAATTATTCATAAATTCAATTCATATAATATTAAATTTTGGTATTTATTAATAGAATACTTTGAGATGAAAATTATTTATAATGATCTATAAAAAATATCACGCGAATCACGTGACATCTGTTGAGAAGTTTTTGAAACTATCCTGAGGGTGGGATATTTTTTGCTCTCAAGGGACGGAAAGGAAGTAAAATCTTCTCAATATCGGCAGAAACCTTCTCTGGGGTGTGTAATACAACGCACAAAAAAATCATTGCAATAGGCTGCATGGTATAGGAATGTGCGCGGCACGGACAAACATACATTTTATTTATTTAAATGGATTTAGGATTTTTTAGCGGATGTAAATAAAATTATGAACCACAAAGTAACTAAAAATACAGTGGGCAGCATATTATAGTTGTTTTCTGTGTCGGCAGTATCTGATAGTAGAAATTGAGACCAAACACTTTTCAATATTGATTTTCCTTACCGAATTCCTTACAGCTTCAGTAGTTACCTTGTGTCTCAATCTGAGCTCCAGAGACCAAATTGAGAATCAGTATATGCTGTACACATAAGTTGCCTTCAGTTCTCTTTTTGAGTATTCAGTATTACATTGAAATATTCCATTGATACCTTTTTGCCTTCGTCCTCAAGCACGTTCTCTGATTTTATCGAATTCCAATGTAATTATTTTCGTGTTTGCCTTTGGGCTACTAATACTAGTGGGCTTATATTGTCCATTATGGTCTCCAAAGTGATACAATATCTGTGTTTCTAATCAGTGGAAGCGGAGTCTTTGTCGAGCAAGTGTAGAGTGGAACAGCTGTATTAGAACGATAATGGAGGAATAAGGGAGGCCAAATTAATTATAGGCAGTGTGTGAAGTCCGCACAAACCCCCATACATTGTAGTGCGGTTTGTTGACTGTTAGTTGCCTAGCAACATCAACTGGACACACAATTCGCAAACACTGAGAGAACGCCAGCTGTGTTGCGAATCTTAATGTATTACGTACAGCCCAACAGTCAGCAATGGATACTGGAAGCGTTTATATTGCACATAGTTAACCATTTTTTATTTACACTAGTACGGAAAAGAATCTGAAGTCCGAATAATAGTTAGGAAACCTTGTTTAGTTGTTTGTATTTGTTTAGGTTCATAATATACGTACATGCATGCGAAATTATTTCTTAAAATCGCATGAAAACGTTTCTCATTATTGAATTTAGAGGCCAGTGAGCATCACTCTATAATCGGTAGATTCGTTTAAGCGTTTGAACATCGTCCCTTTTTTTTGTATTCAGAAGTTAGCTTTTTAAATAGTAGGGATTTTATCCTCCTCTCTTTTCCAAACGACATGAAGCAGGAAATCTTTTCAATCTTCTTATTTTATCTTATCTCAAGTACTTGAAATATACTTACACATCATTAACTGTTGAGTATCTCATCAACCACACTGAGTAAATGACTTCAACATTACATAAAACGAGCAATAAAATGTTTAAATACAACGTTCCTGGAAAGAATAAAAACTAATGGCCAAGATGAATAAGATAGAAATAGTGACATTACATTTTTATTTATAACTATATGGGTGCTCATCGATACCCGAGAAAGTAATGCTTAAATGTAACTACTATTTTATTTGTTATGATCCTTTTCGTTTTTCGCGAACGTCGCCGCCGCCGCCGCACGCTCACATTCAGTGGGCATAATGTATCCTGTTCTATGTCTCGAGGATAGGACTGTTTTTGCCCTTAGTACGAAGTAGGGGGAAGGATGGAACTAAAAAATTATGCATTGAATCATATACATATCCACGAACAATAAAATAGAATTTCTTGTGGTCCGTGACTTTGTACACTGCGACATATAAAACATTTATAAAACCTATAAAACATTTATAAAGTACTTAGAAGTCATCATTTAGTATGATTATATATTTGTTAAGGGTAAATAACATTTTATTTAAGTAATGATACTTTTTAATTTTCTTCCCGTCTGTCACATCCGATAAAGTTATAGAAAATTGCGTCTCGGAAGCCAGAATCGTAATTCAGAGTCATTTAATTATTATTATTAACTAATTAAAATTATCCTTCCTTTAATCAAATAATAGCTAACATTTAGCATTATTTTACGTTAAACCGTGATTTTATTCTCTACATGTGGGGGGATCATTTATCCATTTGCAAGTTATCACGTCTAGAATACATTGTATCGGAACAATGTGTACTGAAAGCATGTATCAATTGTGCGATTATCAACTTTTTCAATATCAATAGGTATAGTGATTTTAAGGTGATTTCTAATGTTAAGAAACCGTAATGTTCCAAAATTATTAGCATAGTTTTAGACATATATATTAATAATAATGTTTTTCTTTTTAGGTTATTTGGTTGTCATAATATAGATTACATATATTTGAGCATTGTTGTTTTGTCTTTAAATTGTTGCGGCTGATTTAAAATCCAAGGGGATCTAATTTTGTAACTGTAAAATCCATCAATACCCATAGTATGTTTATATTTCTTGGTGAATAATTTATTTCGTATTAAACTACAATGTGATCATTCTTTCAGAGATATCGCCTAGTTAGTTAGCAACTTTTCATTTTAAATTATGTTGAAAACCGGGAATCATTCTCTTAAACTTGTGATTTCATAAATCTTACAGGAAGAAGTCCACCGTTGAATCCACGCTCGTAACGTCTACCATATCGAACGAAATGTGTTATACTGTTTCATGGTTATCAGTTATCTGTAAATATTCACGATATTTTATGGAGTTTTCAATTCTTTACTTCATTTTTATTATGATATTCTATTTAACTTGGTATTGGAAGTCTTTTATTTAAATTCATGAACAGTAATTCGTATGTTGTTGGGAGAGAGGTTTTAGTACACAAACTGTTTTGTTTCAGTACGTCCAGTGTAAAGTCGCCTTTCGTGTTCCCTTTGGCGCGCTTTGTGCCGTAACTCTCAGAAGATAATAAGCGATTTATATTTTACGTCCGTAATGATGCATTGTTTATCCCTTTTAAGTGCGCGTCGTTATTGGAGAGGAGACGATTTAATGTTTCTCTGGGGGGACATTTCACTGAATTAAAATTAAATTAAACAGGGGATCTCATCTAAAGTTTCTTCGTTGCCCTTTACAAATAGGGCACAGAAGGTCACAAATGACTCACTGCCACCATAAATCACTAAAGCGGAGAAATGCAAATATAAAACGCAATAATTGCAATACGTAAAATTATGAACGACTAATTTTATTCTAGTCATTCAGTCTCGTTTGAGGTGGTTCCCCATCAGTAATTATCTTCTTCCATAACGACAAGCCAGGGCCCATTAATATTTCCAACTCCATTTCGTAACCGTAGTTTGGACGTAAAATATTTGACTTTAATGAATTATTTTATTGTTACATTAGTCCGTCTCACCGACATTTCCATCAAATAATGTATCGTAAAAATATGGTTATATAATTTATATACTCTGTTTTTAGAGGTAAATAATAGACATTACATTATTTATAATACAATATTATAAGTATTGAACAAGCGTAATACATTTAGTCTTTCATATTGTCGTATAAAACATTGCCAGACTAGGGCACCATAATTTTACTTTATTCAGCATATTATATGAATTTTAATGGCAGGTGTAAACTAAGAAATATCTTTACTGAGAACCTTTTCTTATTCAAAGGAAATTATTGACAGCTGTAGCTCCCCGTTGCCTTCCGCCGTATGATGATAAAATAATGGACCCATTGCTCTACCGTGGGAACGTAGCACCGGAAGCTATGATTTGGTGTTTCTGCTGAAAATGAATCAGGAACTTACACGAACATCCATGCCCTTGCTGGGATTCAAACCATTTAGCTCTATAATTCGTGGTAATGACATGAGCCACTGCACCACAGCAGGTCAGTCGAAACAAATATATGATTAAAAAAATTGTGCACAATAAATGACTGTACTTTACTTCTAAGCAGGAATGGGAATTGGGTTAGTAGATTTTTGAAGTGGAATAATATTTCTTACATACGCTATTAAAGGGAAGTTGCCTGTTTCAGGATCACCCACCTGTTTCCCCAAAAAATAAGATATTTCATTGTTGTATAATATCCTCTTTCCATGTAATTTTCAGAGAAAACAGATAAATAAATAAATAATGCTAAGGATAGTTGAAACGGCAGGAATCATAATTTTAATATCTGATAGAAGTGTTATTATATTCTTTCTTCCCTAACACCAGATGGCATAATATATATATATATATATATATATATATATATATGTGTGTGTGTGTGTATTAATAAATATTTTAAAACTCCTGCGTTGAGAGTGACAATTCATACATTTTATGAACAACAATGATATATAAGTTTTAATTGCGGTTATCGTTATTACACGCGACCTTTTCCGTTTTAAAATTCCCTATATTTTAGTTTTGAAAAAATACGTTTCGTTTAAACTTTCTGAAAACACTCGACTACCTGATAGTTTTTTTTATTTAATTCATATTATAACGAACTTAGGTAGACCGACTAGCTAGTTTGAAGTCCTAAGATACAAATATTATGTTTCGAGTAACTACTTGAAGGTTGAGACACAGGTAAGGGCAATAAAATCCAAACATATTGAATCTGAGTCTATTATAAAAGACGAGGTCATCGCGAAATATGCAATTTCGTTCAAAGAGAGGATTTTTAAATGAGTCATAATGGCAATAAGGTTCACTCTCATTTTCTTCTAAACTAGTCCAATAAATAACACAAATATGTGTTTCAAATATTAGAATTAATCCAAATTAATCTTCATGTTGAAATTAAGCAATATAAAGGCGAAATAGGTGAAAAACATTCTGATAGAAGTGTTATTATATTCTTTCTTCCCTAACACCATATGTAATTAAATGTGTATTGAGGCATAATTTGTAGCTGTTTGGCTCTTGTAATTCTTCTTAGTACGAATTATTTGAAGGACAAGGTGTAATACACAGTAACATAAGAGAATTCTCTATCCTCCGTGGGTATTTATATTTCTTTGATGTGCAGGAAAGGGTCGTTGGCCTGCTGGATTCTTACGTCGAATCGGTTTAATGGCATTTGCATTTTTGGAAGTTGTATTGGCACCAGGAGTGACTTTCAGAAGATATATTTTGATAACTAAACGAAATAAATTAACGACCATTCTTGTATACAGTTTTTAATTAGATTGAAAGATGTTTCGTCACCACATTTGGGACTTCTTCAGGTGCTACTACAAAAATTATACAAAATATTATTGAAACTAAAAAGTTTTGGAATTTCATATTAATAAAATTAGGAATAACAAATAACATGAAACTTACAATTATGAAATTTTGATGAAACTATGGCAAATCTGTAAACATCTAAACTTAACCACCTCGAAGAGCTGCTTCAACCGAAATATATATTGTTGATTAGTATTCTTGTTCACATCTCCGTTGAAGCTGCCCTTTGAGGCGGTCCGGTTTGCACGTTTACAAAATTGGCATATTTTCATGAAAATTTCAAAATTGTATTTATTACATTATTTTTTATTACCGTGCTTAATATTCAGATATTTCAATAACTTTTAACGTAAATATTTTGCATAATTTTTTTCGTAACTCCTGAAGAAGTGCCAAATGTGATGACGAAACGTCTTTCGATCTAATCAGAAGCTGACTAATTTATTTCATTTCACTTCATTTAATCATGTCAACTTCAAACGTTAAACGATTTACTATCCTTTGTAAAATTAATTTAAAAATATAAATTTAAAAAATAAATATAAATACCTGGAAGGTAAAGACAGAGATAGTTTATATGTGGAACAAAACATATTGGAAAGTTAAATAATTTAATTTAGAAGTACTTTTTATTATACAACTAATAATTCTGGTTTGAATGTTCGTAATTTACAATATCCCCCCACTGGAAAGGTAATAGCCCAGTGTGACGAATAGAATAGACGAACAGAGCAAAGGTTAATCAGCTGCTCTTTCATTTCTTTTGCAGTTTGTTCCATGAACTTAAAGGATTGTTGCGCGTTCCCAAAAGTGTGTCTCTCAATTAAGAACTGGTCTGCGGCGTGAATTTCGGGAGGTAATAACGTGAGGCCGACGCATTTGCCTAATGTACACCCTGGTCTGCTCTGCCCTCGTCCCGAACACAAAACAGTCGTCCTGCTGGGCTTCAATTAAGGCCAGGTCGGTCCGTCTGCTCCCCTCAATAAGTAGTGCGGCTAATTTAGTTCCCTTGTAAAAGTCATTAACAAGTGCATTGTGTAATAAATGCGCTATTGAGCGCTGTGAGTTATTATCGGGTCGGCAGAAAACAAACAAAGCGAGGCGAACGGGATTAAGAGGGGGAGACGAGGCAATATCTCCCAACCTTTCAGTGAGAGGTCGGAGGGAGAGGAGTGGGAATGGACACGTCGTGACTTTGTTGGAACAAGTCTCGAGGAAGAGCGTCAGGCAATGGGATCATCTAGTTTGACATCTCCTTTAATCGTATTGAATTCATATCAATAGTTTAAAACTCTAATCATTGTTTATATAGTTGTTCAACCGTCAGTAAATGCTTCTACATCAAGTTCACGTCTATTTTCAAGTAGATATAATTCGAGATTATTACTTTTCATCTTCTACTTCTCCTTCCTTTCCCTAGCTAGGAAATGGCAGCCCAATTAATGCATTGATATCGCATACCCTTCTAGCATCCCCTGTTATAAATTCCAATGTCTCGATATCGTTCCGCTAAGTCTGCCATTATAAAACATTTTATCTAATAATTTAAATAATATAGTGGTTTTCTCAGTAGTTTCATGTCTTAATTATCCGACAGATGTTAACGTAGTCTCCTCGCATAAAGTTTGAACTGAATGGACGACAATCAAATTATACAAAATTCCTGAACAGTGAATCGGAAGCTTTGTCGTAATAACTGTGGAGTTTCGTTCGTATATCACTTATGCGACAGTTATCTGAGTTATCAGAGCAAGTGAAGCAAGGATGAGCAACCTTTTTTGAGATCGGGCCAACTTCAAATTTCCTCTGGTCGCAAATAAGAAACATATTCAGTTAATAACAGTAAAATATAACAGATCCAAATAATCTATTTATTAATCAAATAATTAATCTACAACTCTATGAAGAAAACAAATAAATATGAAGACTTAAACTGTAATTGCTACTTTGCAACCAGTTGATCTATATTTACAGATATAGATAATACTGCAGCTTGAACGTAGATTCCTAAGAACACGTCACTTAGAGAATAATATCTCGCAAGCAGAACTATTTCTAATATTTTTCATGATTTAAATTGCAAGTCAGACTTATCGTAGAACTATTTAAAAAGTCATGTAATTGCTCAACGGCTAGTTTTAGTGCAGTGTAATTTATATTTCTGTTATTTGTATGATATACTGAATCAGAATTTTATCGATTTTAACAGCAGTATTTATACTGAAAGTAACCAGTACTTGAATTTGCTAAATGTATTTGTTGTTAATACAAAATGTAGAAATTTAATTTTGTAAGTATTATGTCCACTCGGGAAAATATCGATACATCAATCATTAACACTCACAGCCACAAAACTAAACCGCTGTGCGAGGAGGTTAATTAATCATACGCTATTAAATGGGAGTGGTCTGTTTCTGGATCACCCTCAACTAACCTGTAATCCCCCCCAAAAAAAGAGGTTTCTCAACATCACATTTATATTCAACTGTGAATATACAGAAATGGTCCTACACAGAAAATTAAAATAACAAGAGTATTACAGATTGGCCAAACAGACGTAAAAGAAGTTAGGAGAAAGAGAAATTTTGGTATGTACAGCATTCATATTATTGTCTTTAAAATGATACCCCACCAAGGACCGTGTGGATTGAATCACGTGTTCTATGTTTGTTTTAATAATAAACTAATTATGGCCGCGACTTCGTTCGCGGAACTTGGATAAATAGCTCTGTTTATTTTGCCCAAAAGACTAAACAATAGGAACAGAATTTTGTAACTCGCAGGTGGTATTGAAACAGATCCCGCATTCAAACGATTCGGAGGTAATTCGATCCAAACTTCCAGACAGACATAAGCTTCAATTACATTTATCTAATTTTCTTTTAAAATTACTAATTACAAAATATTTAATTTTACCTGAGGTGAAAAATACAACCAATTTACGATCCAAAGAAGTTTATTATTTTTCAAGTAGTTAGCGCTCTGCCAGCAATAGGTTGATAACTGCGCCAAACCTGCTGCAACAATAGATGGAGTGAGAAAGCTCGCTCACCTCCACTCTCCAATTCCCTCTCACTCGATCCGTCTCTCTCTCTTATCCATACTAATTATATATATAATTGTATTTGAGGAAAAGCGCGTTTTAGATCCCAGAAATTTTGAAGGGGAAAATCGAATAAAGTAGGGACGCTGAGGTACAAAGACAATATTTGGTTTTATCAAGTGAGTACTTTGGGAGTTAACGTATAGTTGTTAGTAAGGAAGTTAACTAACGGCAGAGAATACGAGGGTGGTCTGAAATGTTTCCATCCTCAACATAAAATGAAGACGGCAACACTTGTCACCAAACGTTAGGAATGTGTCAACGCATCTTTGGAATAGTACTCGTCAAAGTTTCAGCCATTTAAGTGCAGTTGTTGTTTGACTGGGATAATGTGAGTGTTCTTGTGAAAATGAAAAAAAAATCCGTTATAGCTGTCATTAAATATTTGTTTTTGAAAACCAATACGCTTACACAAGTTAATGATGAGTTGGACGCTGAGTCCGGGAACTCTACGCCATCATTTACCAGTTTGGGAATCTGAGTTTAAACGTGGCCGTAGCTGCTTGGGAGACGATGAATGATCTGTATTATTTAAAATCTGTAACTATTTTAGATAACATCGCTCTAGTTCACCAAATGGTGCTAAAAAACCGTCGAATTAAAGTTTGAGTGATAGCAAAGGCTATCAAGGTGTTTTGTGACAGTATAGATTTAAACCCCGTCTTAACGCAGCGTTTCGCCTGACGGTAACTTATACTTATTCAAACTAGTTCGCACAGTTAAGCGCATGAGTGAGAATGACAACACGTCAGCTCGTGAAGACTCAAAAGCGCGGATTGTGCAACCGTCGACTTGCTGAAGACTGGTCAGCAAAGTTATCGTTGTACTTGCGCAAGCAAGAACGAGCGTGTGGTCAGGGTTTTAAGTGCGAGAAAGATATCCGTGTTGTGGTGAATCATGATTCCTATATTGAACCGGTAACGGAAAAATAATTGTGTTTTTGGTATTCCCGCACAGCAGGACGAAAAACGAGGGTGGTTTGGCCAAGGCCGAGTAGGCGGGAAACGTCGCCGTTTACAACATTATTTATTGCCTGGTGTGCATTGTATTCGGACAGTTGGTCCGGGGAGCTGTCCTGAGAAAGACGGAATAAGAGAGTGGCTGAGGAAACAACATGCGTAAAAGTTAATTTCGGCATGTTCGAGAAAGAAGATTCATTTGATGGGAGTACGGAAAACAAAAAGATAACATTTGATGGAGATTTTTAATCTGAAGAAGAGGCGCTAGAGGAGACGTGTCCAGCAAAGGAACCTCCGGCAACGGCAAACCAAGAACGACGTCACCACGCAGAACATCTGGTAACGGCAATTTTACTCGGTCTCCACTTAAACCATTCTCGTTGATTCGCGATTTTTATTACTATTATATCGTTCGTCACCCGCGTTCCCGGGAGCAGCCTTTTAGAAGCTGCATAGATTCTTTTTGCTTTACTGACTGAGCCAATTTGATAATACATTTTATTCGTAAATTTATATTTTTACTAAAACTTAATTTGAGTTATATTTCTTTTGGAAATTTTATAATGTAATATCATCATAATTAAATGGAATATATTCAAATTAAATATACTCTTTTTATTATTTAACAATTCCTTGTAATAATACTATTTTTGCGGTGTAAACAAAGACTAAACACCATAGTGTGTTGGGTGCCGCGTTTGCTCGCGTTAGAACCAAAACATGTTATAACATATATTTACAATTGTTATGTTGTCACAGTTAAAGCGTTCTAAATCAGAGTTTTGGCACCGAATAATTTCTGCTGTAGAAACTTGGATGTGACATTATACCCCAGAAACAGAAATAGGCTCAAAACAATGGGCTGTAAAGGGGGAATCACCTCCAAAAGAAAAACCAAAAACTGTTCTTTCCTGTTTGGAAAGTGAATGTGCCTGTTTTCTAGATAGTCGTGGATCTTAATCGATTATGTTCAAGAAAGGAAAATCCATTTCAAGAGCATACAACCAATCATTACTTCACAAGTCAATGACATAAATTGTGGAAATAAGGCTACGTTCGCAGAGAAAACATTGTTCCACGAAGACAGTGCGCCGTCTCACACCTTAGCCAGAACCGAGCTGAAATTTTCTTGAATAACGTTTTGAAACATCGTGACCACTCTTATTAATTCACCAGATCTAGCGCCAAGTAACTTGTTTTGTTTCTTCAGCTAAAAGTTGCGCTCGAGACAGATTTTTGTCAACAAATAATTCATAAAAATTATTTTACTGAGAAAACGCCGAGTACTATTTGAACGGGTTAAATAGATGGAAGAATAGCTGTGGGTTATAGAGAAGTCTGTAGCCTTACTAGAAGGCCATGTAAAAAATAATAATTTGTGCCTTCGGTACGTCAGAATTTTATCGGCCAACTTTCACACATTCAGACTTTGAAAACGAACACTTCAAAATTCTCTAACGTTAAAAAATTGGAATCAAACTTTTCAGGATCACAAAGCGATCGTGGATTAAAGCAACAGTAGGCCTAGGACTTTAACAATTTTACTTTATGTTGATCAAATAGACTTACGATGAAGTCTAGACATTGGCCTGACACTGTACAAATGTAATAAGTTTAAACCGTGTTTTAAAATACTTATTGTTAACGAAAAGGCATTGTGTGTTTGATAAACAAAATTAAGCTAATAAGATGAATATGACACAATGCCAAAAGCTTCTTAAAATGTTATAAATACAATAAAGACGTTTTCTGGGTCTATCCTGGTTGTTTTTCTTATTTTACTTTATTTACTTTTAAAGCTGTCCTAGTTCAATGCCGATATGAATACACCGGTATGTTATATTTATAATATTTTATGTTTATTATATTTATAATATTGTACAATACATAAAAAGCTGTGGTCATGAATGATAATATCGACTATGGAGTGAAAAAATGAAAGTGATACGTTATATTTAATTCTTTGTCTTCTTAACATATGAAGGAGGCAACTGCGTGAGTCTCCATAACTAAATATCTAGTTCTCCCAGTCTCCACCAGGGGCGCTGAAGTCTTTACAATTACAAAAGAAAAACACCTGTTAGCAATAAAATATTATATGATAACCACTATAGCATTTTCAATGTCAGTATCAAATGATAAAAAATACAAGTGGTTAGTTTTTATCTATTTATTATATCAAACTACTGAAAAGTGTAAGTTCTCCAGAGGGTAAAGAGTGATAAATTTACTCATTAACTTTTTACAAAAGCAGTAACATATTTATGATGTAGTAATCTTAAGATAGTTTGTGTTACGACCAGCATAGACCATGTGCCGAAATACGTCACAGCAGACGAGACAATAGGAGGAGACCCTCCACCAGGGGCAGAGGGTGCCCTTTCGGAGACAAAAGAGGTGTAAACAGGGCGGACACTGGGGCTGACAAGAACAGTGATGGAGAGAAAACGAGCGTATTTTGAAAGTAACCGGTAGTAGAAGTTGCACCCATGAGAGAAACCGCCATCAACTGAGTGTTCTGAGAAATAAAACCTACGTAATTAACATTTATTAGGTACGAGCTGCAGAAAGGAAAAGAATAGAAGCCTTGAAAATGTGGTGCTATAGGAGAATGCTGAAAATCAGATGAATGAATAGAATCACTAACGAGGAAGCTATAAGCACAATATGGAGGACGTTGACCACGTTTTCAGACATGAGAGTCTAGTAAAATGAGCACTACAGGGAAGTGTGTGGGAAAAGACCAGAAAAGGGAGGCCATGGATGAAATACGTTAAGCAGATTAGGGAGGATATGGTATGTAGTAGTTATGTAGAAATGAAAAGGCTTGCGCAAGATAGATACCATGAAGGGTTGCATCAGACCAGTCTTAGGACTGGATACCACAACAACAACAACAAAATTATTATTTAATTAATGAATTATTTTTTATATACTTTTGGTTTTCCGTAACACGCCCTGTTTTAGTTTGTAAATAAATTCAATATTTAACGTGATTTTACCAGTAATTAATACAACCTCAGCACAATGTCGATGTGAAGTAAATCGTTTTTGATGACATGGGCCCGTTTCCATAAACCAAAATATATTATAATATATTACTTCTATTTGTATTCGAATGCAGTGAATATCTATTGGCGTTTATGCTTTCAATTCAAAGGAAGTAGAAATGCTTCAATTTAAGTTCAAGTTGGAGTATACAGCTAATTTGGAAGGAAGACAAGAATGGAAAAATGTCGACCGGACCAGGAAATCGAACCCCGGACATCTTTAAACGGTACTATAATCATTTATCAAAAAAATCCTTATGAGTGCTTGTTTACTAAGTATGTAGTCTTATAAGGTCTTTCACTGTCGTTAGCAACGGATAACTATTATTTCTGTTTAAAAAAGTGCTTATATTCATTCAGAAAATTCTGCTGTTTGGGTTGAAATCCGTCACGCGAAATACTTTGGCTCAGTTATAAAGGAAGACCGCTAAGGTTTAGCCGAAATTATGTGTACGCAACAACGTTTTTGTGCGCCAGTTTGCGTGATTATGAACGTGCGCTTCGGAGTGGAAGAATGAAACTTAAAATACGAAATTGCGTGACTTGAGAGGCAAAGTTTTCTGAAGTAATAAGGACCTTGCGTTATTTTTTTTTGCATCTTCTCTGGACCTTAAATGTGTAAGACCCCTGTCGTTGTATCGTTCATTATTAAGGACTGTAATTAGGAACAATCTTCAAGAGGCAAAGGATGTTATGTGTTGACCTCAACTTTGTATAGTCAAAAAATTTTATAGTCTTACGAGATTTAAAATATTTTTTATGTTTGAAATGTAACAAGAATGGTAACTCAGCCGAACCAACACATACGGCCGCAAAAGTAGTTTTACTATTTCCGAAGTGTTCTTCTCGTTACGTTTGTTCTTTGATTCTAAATAAAATTAATAATTTATTGTGCTGCAATGTGGTCTATCCCAAGGTATTGTCAATTAGAGTAATATTTGGATTAATTTCAAGTTGAAAAATATATAAATATCATCTTTTACTAGAGATGGACAAAAGAACCGACAATCGCTTCAAAGAGTCTATTATTGTATAAGGGACTCAGTAGAAATAGTTACGGCTCACAGTTCGATTCGTAGAGTCGTGAGCGAAGTTACTTAAGTCTTAGATTCATGAGAAAAATTCTTGATTCGTCGAGTCTTGAGAGAACCACTCTTCTGAGTCGATTCCTAGAGTCGGCTCCGGGTTGACGTGAGATACGACTGAGGTTCTGAAGGGTAAATGTTATGAACTGCACTCTCCAAGAACTATTAAACAATGTTCTCTGTTGTGGTATTCAGTCCTAAGACTGATCTGATGCAACCCTCCATGCTAACCTATTTTTCGCAAGCCTTTTCTTTTCCTCACATCCTCCATAATCCGCTTAGCGTTTTCCACCCTTGGCTTCCCTCTTCTGTTCTTACCCCACACACTTCCCTCTAATGCTAATTGTATAAGACCCTCATGCCTTATTATTATTAAGCAATAACACTTGTAATAAACTTTGAAATTAATAGACTTTGATGTTTTTGAAAAAGGGTAGTATGGATTTAGTCATAATTATTCCTAAAATAATCATAGCTGCAAATTAATTTTGATTTGTTATTATTATGACTTCTCTACTACCATAGTTCACAAATAATTCTGAGCGTTTATTGTCCTTTCTATGTGTACTTAATTTTTTATACTTTTTGAATAATATTGCTCTTTTCTCAAATCACAAAATCATAATCGTTATCTTTTAATGTTGAAAATACTATATTCCCGCAGCATCGGTTCCTTGTTAACGCATATTTTCCAAAGCCGGGCACATCGTGACGGAAAAGGAGTCGGCTCACTTCCCATAAACTTTCCCAAACGCTTTATGCAAAAAGCAATATTAATTTTGTAAAATGATTATCGAAATAAATTTATACTTTTTTATTAAAAAATGACGTTATAAATATTACATATTTTTTCTATAATTTTCGTGTATATTCATAGCCTTCGACCCTTCCTTCTTACTCAAGTTATTAATGCCCAATCTTGATAAAAGAATGGGATGGGATTTGGAGAGTCAAAGAGTCGATTAAAAGTCATTATTATTAGCCATCGTCCTTAACTAGTTTTCAACAATTGTAGAAGTTTCATTGATAGTTTTATTATACAAAGATTATATCAATATTTTGGATGATAACTTTACTAAGTTTCTGTAAGAGTAATTAATATTTATCTGATTACTTAAGAATTTTGATAATAGGTGACGTCGTCTACAAATTTCTTTACTTGCAGCTTCTTTTAAGAGAAAAAATGTTTTTTTCCATATTTTGGTATTATAATTTCGTTTAAAAACTGGCATAAGTATTTCTATGAAATTAAATTACTCAAAAGGCTTTCGACTTAAGTCAAAATCATCTTCGAATAGTTTCTTCGAAAAAATTACGTGATGTCTACATGTTGCCAAAATGCTAATTAAAACGTAAAATCAAATAAACCTCAATACTTTGGAATTCATAATCTGACTGATTACAAGTCATTAGAAAATCATGAATGTTTATAACGACCACTTCAATATTACTTATGTCGGAACGTCGCCCAAAATTTATTTTTCATTCTGAACAGGTAAATCCATATAAACAAGGAGAGAAATTTATCGGGAAAAAATGAGACTTTTACTACTAATCAACATAAACCTCACGAATATTATTACACTATTCCCAATGATAAACTAGTTTTTTATACCTGAGATATTTGTGTTGTTGCTTGTGCCAGATTCCTTCGCATTATTTGACCTCCTCCGTGTTGCTGCACGCAGTGTCTCCTTTAGTGAACCAAACAAATGAAAATCGGAGATTCAATCTGGACTGTAGGGAGGCTGAGGTAGTATCCCCAAACCCATTTTGAAATAGTTTCTAGGGTCAGTTTTCTTCCACTTTTTTCTGTGCTTGAGCTTGTTACTGATAACGTTACGCACTGTTAGAACATTTACAGTATCGTTTCATGACATATCTTCAACTGTTATATGTCGGTGTTCACGAATAATATCGCCAATGCGGTGATGAAGTTAACACTTCAACGTTGACTTTGACTGTTTTAGAAACTAATTAAATAATTTCCAACCGATTTTTACAGGTAGTTTTTATTTTTTATTTAAACGACGTTCCGGCGCATTTTCTCGCCTTCTTTAGGTTTATAATCTGTGAAATACATATTTTAATTTGAAAAAACTTATATATAGCACAAACATATATATAAAGGAATAAACTAACAACTCACCAAATTATTGTTAAAATCCAGTTATCAAAAACTACAAAATTGTTGAAATAGTTTCTTTTTACCAAAGTGAGGTCCGAGGCAGCACTAAGAACTTATCTAGTCAACAGTTTGCACAAGACTAAATAATGGTTCATCTGGTATTTAGGGGTTTGACCTGTAATAGCAGACGTTAATCGATTTAATGATTTAGAAACTGTTTAACATAGATATAAAAATACTCGTGGTTCATACAACTTACACCATGGTGTAAAATCACCTTCAACAAGCAAAAAATCGCATCACTTAACGTTGGGCGACTAAGATGGAAACTTGAAGCAGACACACCATCGTTAAATACATCTATGAGGCTATAGATAAAATAATTTTTATCCGTCAGGCATTCTCAGCTCATTCCAGTAACGCTAACCAAACGTAATGAAAGTACCAACCACTTCCTACAATACGTTTTTCTCCTACTTCAATTTGTTTATTTAATTATTGGATGTGCCTCGTAATTACTTCTGAAGACAGTTTTTTTTAATTCCGTCCGAAAGACGGCTATGGCGTCAGCCGAAAAATTCATGATCCACCTTATTTTTTAATAAATATTTGTTGAAAAGTTTAGTTCAAATGTGTATTTTTAGACGGATAAACTACACGGGAAGGAATTATAGTAAATTAAATAACGAAATCAGTTCTGTATAAAAACTTTTCTACATAAAACAATTTTAAATTTATTTAATTTAAATATATATATATTCAGAACGTTTTGAATAATAATTTTGTTTAAGTCCATTGCAAGTTTCAGAAACAGACTGTTCCACCCACATCTGAAGATGCAACATCCATTTGTAATTTGTGTGAATATGTTAATCCATTCGCTTTGCGTATAATGCTACGACTATCTCTTCTGCTCCGATAGCGTCAGTCATTTGTCTGTTCTATTACATCCTTCGAAGATCTGCATGGAGCTCACCACATTTTCAGTAAGCACATAACAGTCCATTATCTATCTTCCCCTAGATAAACTTTACCCCTGCCTACAGTCCATTTCCTGCAATTCGAACCGTCGAAAGCAGATGAATAATAACGGCGCTGAACCCTCCATTCCCCACATTGTGACGTAAGGGCCTGCACATTAGCTTCTGACAACGTGTGATAACTTAATTAGGCACCATGAATTATTCATTTTAAGGATTTCCGCTTAGGTTATTTCACATAAAACAATGTCATTAAATTTTACTTTAAAACTTATTACTAAAATTGATAAAGTACGATCGTAATGATTCCTTTGTGTTTACGAAATAAATACGTATCACATTTAATTTTTATGTTGAAGACTGTACAACTATTCGCGATGTAAAATATAGTGTGACGTTAACAATACACCAATTATATTATTAATTGTTATATTGAGTGAGTCGGGGTCACCAATCTGTACCAATAAATAAAAATAAAGTGTCCGTCCGTCTGTCAGTTTGAAATTTGGTCTCGAATAGTCCCCGAAACGGCTCAATGGAGTTTTATCTTTAATTGTTCTTTTTCGATACCTTTCATGCAGCGCCAAAGACGATTGGAGTACAAAATTCTCTGGGACTGGCAGAGATCGTTGGCAGAATCTTTGAAATTAATAACTTGAAACCAAGTAACCACTGGCTTAGACGAAAAGTTCGTCAGAAGTTAGAGACAATTGACCTGTTTTGGCGCTGCTGTCGTATGAAGCTTTAATACTAAGAGGTTTGAGTTTTTCAACTTACGATTTAATTTACTAATGAAAAAGTTTCAATTCTATTTCAATTGAACTATGTCTTTTAGTTTTGGTTTATTGTAGCGTTGATTATGGAAATGTGTATCGCAGTTATGCCGAAGAGAAAAATAAGGGTCTCATCATATACTGCAAGTGCAAATAAAAAATGGAATTAACGAGAGAAAGAATGTGATCAAGACAGAGAGCATCGGTGGTATTTATCCAATTCGCGCGCGTACGCAGCATAGCTAGTATAGAATATAAAAACGGGCTGCGAGGTTCTTATAGCTCACGGATGTGATAAGGGATGCCTGTGGAAGTTTTCTCTCGCAGCTATTTCTCTCCAGATTGACTGTGGGGCTCACCTGACTGCCTCGTACTCTCTCTGGGTTTTTCAAGGTTCTTACATGCCGAGGCACCTGCATCTAGTTTATGAAGGGGAACAAAGTCATTCGGTTAGAATTGTTCGTTGATCCCATTGGATCAGTCAGCCAACTGCCTCCCAAAACTGGTGTAGCAAACTCATCGTAAGGGCGTGAGAATAGTACCCAATAGCCCGACCCATATGATGCAGGTTTTACAGGGTTTTCCCTGCATCTCTTTAGGTGAAACACCGGGTAGGATCCTTAAAATATAGCCAGGGGCCCTAGTAAACCCTTCGCTACCTTGCTCGACCTTCAACATCCCACTTTTTTCAATGCCCCTTCCTATGCTTTTAAAGGGGAGTTGCCTGTTTCAGGATAACTCTCAAAAATCTTTATCACTCACTAAAGAATAGCTTGGGGGCAAAGAGATTTTTGTCCCCAACAAATGAGGAGCTTTAAATGAAAAATTTCAATATTGTAATTTAATTTCGTAACTTTAATTTTTATAAAGACTATAATAGATATGAAACGAAAACAATCATACCAACCTTACTCTGGAAAACAAAATTAATTTCTCCGCAGCGTAAAAATTGAGACTTTCCAGTATCGTTGACGGAATCCTTGAAATTAAAAACTCAATACCAAGTAACCACTGGCTTAGACGAGAAGGGTGTTCAAAAGGCAGAAGTTAGAAATAGTTATTTACCGTTGTTTCTGATTTGACAGATGGAGATTTTGACGACTCGCGTAACTGAATGACTTGGAATGTGGATTGGGGACCCAAAACGTTGTAAAATAAATTCCTGTCTTTTCTACGAGAAATCGTCCGGCCGATTTCGATAAGAGTTTCTTTACAGAGTCGTTAGAAGCCTTTTCACGTCAAAAAATATGTCACCCGCCATCTTGAAATAAAATGGATGGTATGGGGGATTGATCAAAGCATGAATATAACTGATTGGACAGGAATTTTAAGTAATGGCCTGGATTGGTACTACGGAGACTTTCTTTGGGTATAAATAAAATGCAGAAGGTTGTTCTACATTGACAGAGCAGTACCGAAAATGACAATTCCGAACTCACTGAACTGATTTTTCTAATTCCTTGAAAAGGAATAGTAAGGATCCTGTAAAATTGTCTAGGACCTAACCAGTTTTCATCGAGAAAAGAACAGAACTGCACCTCGTGAAGGACTGTGTGTCGTCGTACACGACAAGGTGCAGTCCTGTTCTGTTCCGAGGAAGGGGGATTAGGCCATTGAAAATTTTACATGCGACGCCGTCAATTTATGGCAGCCTCTCTCCCTTTCTCCAACTCTCTTTCTCCCTCTCTCCATCCACACTAATTATTTCAATCTTGCTATGTTTTTTTAGGAGTGGTGAAAAAGCACACACTCACAAAAAATTAGATTTAAAATTTGATGGCAATTGGGGATTTAATATTTCGCATTCTAAAATCCAGTAACTGCACTCCAGACTATCACTAGCCAAACACTAAAACCGCATTGCCATCAAATTTGAAAACCAATAATTTTTTCTGTTTGTCTGCTTTATACCTAAATTTGATATATATTTTAACTGCTTTCAATGCCTATTAAAATATTAATCAAGCTTTGTAATTTTTCACGTTATTCGACATGAGACTACCACATTGATTTTCTGGGTAGCGCAATAAGACGGAGTAGAATTTCAAACTTATTTAGTTATCACCATTTGTTTTGAGTTTCTTTAACCAGTTCTCTGTGTCATTAATCTCAAAACCGTTGATGGAGAGCTTTCTTTCCTCTCACTCTCCTTCTAGTTAAAAAAAACTGCTGCGGGCAATAAAAGTGTTGGGGCTTGTTTGTTGGGGAGGAAGGGGGGGTGTATAGCCATAGGGGAGGTGTGGTGGTATGATGTGAAATAGCTGGTGGACTGTATAAAACGAAAGTTGCGGACCTCCCATGGGGGAGCATACGTCTTCTGGAGTCCATTGTCTCTCAGATAGATGGATGCCCGCAGGAATTGCGTGTCCCCCGCCACCTCAGCCTCAGCAACCACTTCCGTCGCACGACACACGATCCTTCCGTAGAACACGTGCAAATAGAGACCGAACAAGTCGGTACACAGGCTACCTGAATAAAAAAAAGAACTTAATTAACGTTCGATGAAGTTGGAGGATGTGGACCGGAGTCTTCTTTCTTCGTGACAACCGCATGTCCTGTTAACAACACCGTCGGTTCTCAGGTTCCATCGAACCCCCATACAGTATTGAGGATGTACTCAGGGTCAGTTCGTGGAATTGACTTTGTATAAACTGAAAAAAAAATCATAATGTGTGTCGACTTTTTTTATCAACTTATTATAGTGGGTAGAGACATGAACGATTTACCTTGTGAAAGATTCGAACATCCTCCGCAATTGATGATTTTTTAACAAAATGTTAATGAAATTTAAGGTCATGACGTTTAATTTGAGTTAAAATTGTAAGGTAACTTTCGATGGTTCGATTCATCAACAAAATTAAAAAAGCAAATGATATTAATCATAATAAATTGATAGCCTTCGAAGCTATTTCATTGAATGGGAATGTTTATAGCACCGAAAATCGATAGTTAAAGGATACAATTGATGGAAAATAAAAATCTGGAGTTTATAAAATGAGGTCTAATGTAACCTGAAAGAGGAGACCTATGCTTGAGTTTTATTATTTATATATATCTAATACACATATGTTACAGCAGTCGCAACTTTTATCCGTAAATAAATTAATTTATTTACTGAAATCAAGCCTAAACTTTGAGACCGCTCTAATTTGAAATTAAAGTTTAAATCTAAATTCAAATGTAAATTACAACAACATTATGCAAAATTTTTGTAACTTCTTTCATTATTTCCTAAAAATTATAATTTTTTCTCTCACTAAAATTCATTTAACAAAAACTGTTAAACACGTCACTTCTTTCAGAGGTTACATTTATCATTAAAAAAACAATTGTTTATTACGTTTGCTTTGTATTTGACACATTTATTCCACTGAAAAATACTTTACAGGGGCATGGACTTATTCGCAATCAAACTATTTCATATTTTAATGTCTACTTTCTTAAATTAATTCCACTAGTATAATTTAGAGTTAGATTGTCTTTACACAACATTCACCTGATGACGACGGTGTTCAATTTCGCTAAAAATATTGTGTTGCAATAAATATCAAATGATAAAACTAGAATAATTTACTAATAATTTTATATTTATCGAGATATAATTTGGTCGAATTCATAGTTCTCTCAGTATAACGCAATTAATAGTATTGATTTATGAAATGGGTGTGGGTGAGGGAAGAGTTAAAATTTAAATTTGATCACATTTTGATTACATATTCAGATTTTCCTAAAATAATTACTCCAATTTAACCTACAATTTGAGTCATTTCAAAAATGGCGTTGTAAACAAAGAATTAAAAATGGGTCAAACATATTTGAAAAACGGAAATATCTCAAGTAATAGGCACCAGATCAGCAAAATAAAATTAAATGTGTTTTTTTATCCATTTTGATTTTATCGATTACAAAGCCATATGTGACCGAATTGACTCGAATCGTAAGTCAAATTGAAGTAATATTTTCTGGAATATGAAAAAAATAGGGGTTCCCATTTAAGTTAACTCTATTTCCTCCCCCACACAGGGGATGGCTCGAGTTTCATATCATTATATGTCCCCCTTCAAGACGAATATTTTTCATTCACACTTTTTTTGATCCGATATGTGGTTCTCGATATATTTCAATGACTTCCGATAAACTGAACACCCTGTATATTAAGTACTCTTCTTTCCATGAAGTCTTTCCAGATTAATGAACTATATTTTACAAAGTGGTATAGACAATATGAATTATTACGTCATTGGATAGTATAATAATATACAAATAAATTCATTGCGTTACGAATATTACGCCTGCATGATAATATTTTTTATAAGTGAAACAAAAATTCTTTTAAATTAGCTCTATCTTGTATTTTTGTATCTTTAATTTAGTTCTCGTCTTTATATATAGATATTAATAAAGTGACATGCTACACGAAAATTTTCACAACGTCTTTACGATATGCATTTTTATTCTGATGTTCCCTTCTGTTCCTGAACCGTAAAGAATTTTTTGATACACTGTATTTACGTAAACGGAATATATAACTCTCCCAAGGAGCACAGTAATTCATACGTGGTACGTGTGTTGATTAATACATTTCCGGGCCGACGATTGATTTAGTGGTCGGTTAGTTACGAGCCTCCGTATCTTCATGACTCGCAGCCGAGCGGAGCAGAGCCCAGCCTCAAGGGCCGTGGTGCTGCGTAATTATCAGGGAGGGACCCGCCGATAAACCCTGCTTCCCAAGTCTGTCGGGGAGCGATAAAAGCTCCGGCATCGAGATAGTACACCCCCTGGACCGCGTCAGATCCCTTAAAAATGTTCAGCAAACACCCACGCAACATCTTACGAAAGCACGAGCCAGCATCTCAATTGCAAAAGATTGCGTCGATATTGAACAGTCTGGCTCAATGTAAGAAACTGTAATATCACAGCAACTTCATCAAAATTTGAAAATTAGGATTTGTTGGTAATTACATTTCTATCTAAATTTTATTAATAATCTTTTCTGTTTTATTTTTTGTTGACAGGTCACATAGGGAAGCCTAGCTTAAGTTTACGGGAATGAAGGGATTTAGTATTGGTCCTTGGATATTGGCTCTGATTAGATTAATGGGAAGTCCGGTGTTCGAGTCCCAGGCCTGATCGATATTTTTCCATTCTTGTCTTTCTAAAGTATACATATACGCTCCTACTTGAGCTTCGGGTGAAAGTATTTCTACTTCCTTAGACTCTTTATATGGTTTATATAAATTCGTTCTTTTCTTTTTCTTTATAAAGGTCGCATCGAAAGCCTGGTCATTAGATTCAATTATTAACTTATTATTTTACAATTACATACTTATAATTATGAATTTCCAATATAACATACTGGTAAACGTCCATTTTTCTGTTCGTTAGTCTCTAATCAATTATTTGTCTTCATCACATTTGATTTTTAAATTTAGGAAACACAAAATACATTACATTTAAATTAAATAAAAAAATTTACTGTAGTTTCAAAACTTAATACTGTCTTTTTGATATTCATGGGAGTCCAAGATGAATTTCTAATTTTTGCCCTGTAGGTATTTTAGTCTGTGTTGGTGATGTTTTGGGCATTGATTGACGACATGGTCTATATTTAAGGCAGTGTCACACAGATCGCATGACTGTGCGATGGATCTATCCAGTGGATAAGTGTGGCTAAATTTGCAGTGTCCAGTTCGTATTCTGGTGATGTTCCTTTCTTGCAAAATCTGTGTTATTACTTAGATTATAGTAGTCTCTGACGTTTTTGTGAAGATCATTGGATTTTAAGGTTTTCCATACATTGTGCCATTTCTTTATCATCTTTTTACAGGTATGTTTCAACATATAGTTCAAGGTATGAGATCTTTTAAGCACAGAGTTTCAGTCGTCTAACGCATTACTTTGTGTGCTATATTTGTTTGTGGGGTTTTTCGTGGTGCTAATGCTTCCTGGGAATCACAATTTTACCAGCGGTCGTTAAGTTATCAATTTTTTTTAAATTTATTTATAACGGTCGCATCTACTGCCTGGTCATTAGCGACCAGGGTGACAACTATTTACGTATTATTATAAAATTATATACACATTATTTACTATTATAAATTTACATAATAAAATACTGGAAATGTATATTTTTCTCCTCGTCAACACTAACTAATTATTTATCTGCTTTACATTTGATTTTTAAATTAAAAAACACAGAATACAATACATTATAAGTGCATTGTTTCACCATTTCCTTGATTTAAGTGTATGAAATGCTGACTTCTACCATTAACAACGATTCGTCCCGTCCTACAACAAATTGTCAGTCCCTATTATATTTTACTCAAACATCGAAAAATACGGATTCTTTGATATATTTTTATTTTTCAGCATTAAGTGCAATGATTTATCAGCCCTGTATTTTTCACAGCTTTACTATTTACAGAAGTAATTATTTTTGTAAAATCGCATTACTTTCTCAGTATTCTGTTTAATTTATGTTGTTTCTTTGTGTTCAGAGATTAAATCATTTTATCTTCTTAGTTTCAACCTTCTCTGCCTGGACTTCCGCGCATGCTCTCGTATAATTTGTGGTATATTTAAAGATTTTTATGGGACTGAGTGAATTACTTGAATATTGTTCTTTCAGCGTCAGTTGTTGACGAAATCTCTGCCAGTCGTTTAATTCCAACGAGAACAAATTAAATTTAAACAAAAGAGGTGGAAAGTTTCCATCGCAATTAAGTAAAGGTACATAGTCGTATACCTAAGTCTTTTGAGGCGACTAGAGCCCGAGTTTAGCGAGTGACGACGCTTTAGTAGATTTTATTTTGCGCAGGGGAAGGCCTCGGCCCGGCCGGCCTGTTTAATGGCGGGGTGTCGCCTCGAGGCAGCCATAACGCAGAGCGGCTTTACTGTCGTTTCGGTCGTTATTAGCTTTTATTGCAGCACTTGCATAAAGCAGTTATTACACGGAAAGAAATTCGAGACCCGCTTTCTTATGTAACATAAAGTGTCACGTCCTGGAAATCTCTGCGTCCGTTCTTGCCATTCCCTTCCCCTCGCCCCCCCCCCCTAAGCGCGCCGTCTTAATGATAGATTAGACTTTTTAATAAGTAAACCTAATGAGAGAAACGTTCTCTTACGGCCGATGTAAAAGGACAATTCTCTGAGATACCAAGGTAACGATGTCGTCATTCTTTGTCTCAAAAGAATTTGCAATGTTGGGTGTTATCTCTTCGCATAAAAAATATATTTATCTTATTAACAACGTCCGTCAATTACTTCACAAGGTTTTTCTCCTTATAATTTTAAATAATATGTTGTTCTCATGTCGAGCACATAGACGATTACGTAATTATGTTTTGCCATGTTCACAGAGGAACTGATCTCGTTCTTGAGATAGAGAAATATTTAAGTTTAGGAAATGACAAAATTGGATGGCCACAGCCAGCGTGATTAGACAAAAATTTGGCAATTTTCTTAATTTTGAGTCATGAAATTCTATAATGATTTTTGCCCAAGCAATAAGCTATCATTCGTTGACGCCGGATGCTAAGTAGCTTGGCACCATAAATCATGCATCCCGAGAGTAGAATTAAGAGAAAAACGGGGCGTGTAGGTGGATTTGAAAATTATAGGACCGTCCGTAGAGTAGAAAACTAGGGCGTAAACGTAATAAAATAGTACCAATAATTGGCGAAAGAGAATAGTAGCCATGATCCAGTGACAGGAAATTTGGAGGAACGTCTCTGTTTTTCAGGTGTCCGAAATATTAAAGGTTCGTGGACTAGCCTAAAAGAGGAAATTATACGGCGTATAATAGAATTGAATGCGCAAACTTAAAGGGGGTCAATAAAAACAATTTTTCCCTCTTGGTAGGTTTGTCAGAGATGCATCGTATTCGCGAAATCCGAGAAAAGAAAAATGAGAAAAAGAATTGAAGAAGCACGCCTCCCAGTTCACCATTTCTATCAAATACTGGAATGGCAAGAAGAATTGTCCAAATAAAACATCTCCGACAATACCAGGTCAAACTTTAAGAGGAAATGATTGTTGGAAGCTGTGCGTGTGTGTGACACGCTGGTTTGCGTCAGCCGAGCAAAACTGGTTGTGAATATTGAACAGCCCCTCGCGTAAAAATGTAGCGTCGTCAGAAAAAAAATCAAACTTCCTAATTTGAGGCTGTTTGCTTTGCAACACAGTAGAACACTGCCAAATTTATTTCCAATTTATGGCATTTTAGACTAAATAAAATTTCTGCAAGAGCAGGGAGTTTTCCGGGCGCCGAGTTGGCGGCTGGATAAATATACCTGAGTGTGGGGTTAACGGTAAGCTTGGTTTTCACTAAAGGAGCGTCTAACTTTCGGGATTTCCAAGGGACACATACCTGTATCATCCAAAAATCTCCCGCGCTTGACGGAGAACTCACGATGATTAGCAGACAATCGTCACGTGAGATAGTTTTATCCCTTGGAGGGTAAATATACGAAGGTAAAGGGTGGAAAAATAAGAGGTATAATGTTAGAATTGACAGGTAGAGGAGAGTGTGAAACGTGGATTGATCATTGGAGGAAGCAGTGGACAGTATAGTAATTTGAGATAGCAGCGAAGGATTAAAGTGTTATTATCCTAGGAAGAAAACAGAGGAAGAAGGAAGAAAAAGATAGAACTTTCCTCAATTTACCAGCAGATCCAGGATCAACCAGAACAACGAGAGAAGGAAGTCCAGTCGTCCATTAATCCGCACCAAGACGCACAGGCAAACAAAACAAATTTGTTCAGTGAACGGAAACTGCTGCACGTGGTTACCCAACTAATAATTTAACCCTGAGAACTTTAAAATCGTCCCCTTTAATTATTTATTTTGTACCTGTAATCTTCGCGCAGGATCTCATTTAAAATTATTGTGTTTTTCATTTAAGAAATGTGTATATTAAATCCTAAATATGAAATTCATTAAATAATTAACATAATCCCCCAATTATTTACAGCTTGTTGCTAGAGAAATATTTTCTGGCGTGTGTGATCGAATTCATTTTCTCAAAGTGCAATACAACGAAGCATTTTTGAACGTTATACCGATTGGGAAAAATGTTTGTTTTGACCCTTTTTACCTCCTGCCCAACTACTATTTTGATATTGTTCACGTATATACTTCTAATCTTATTTTTGATTCTCACGATGATTCAATTAGGATTGATCGTAGCTACTTACTAGTCAATAAGTGCGTCTGGTGATCAGTGTGCTTTGAAGACACGTGCACTTCCTGCAGTGTATAAGTTGACAGACTGACTACACGTCTCAGGGGAAAATAGGCACCCGTGAGAATACTCCTCGCCAACTGGTACGATCAATGTAGCTAAGTTGGACTCTGGTACCAGATTAAGTTTATGTTCAGACTTCAACTGATAAATATTATTTGTTAGTATCATAAACAATTAGTTGACTCCTAAATGTTTTGAAATTATATTTTTATTGTAAATGTTCAACAATAAAGTGTTAAATAATTTTTGGAATATGTGGAATATATCGTAACGAATGATTGTGAAAAATTTGTAATATTATAATTATATCGACGTTGACATCGATGCACAACTCTGTTATCAGTATGCAGGGCTGTAATAACATTTGTTTGCAGGGTGTCGTATTTGAAAATTGTCGGCCAGGGCCGCATTTTCAGCTGCGGAACCATGATGATTTTCGAACCTCCGTAATTTAGGTAATGCGTCTCCAAACTCCTCTTTACTATAGCTCACTGGAAATTGGCTTAAGCAGAAATGGACTTTTTAAAGTTTATGGTGTTTATTTTTAATATAATTTTGCAGTAAACTTCACACATCAATATCGTTAACCTTGATCCCTGCTCGGAAGCTTCAGAAACTGGTCTTTGATCCCCTCAGGCATCACCTTTTAGCTCAAAAAATAAAAATGTATTTTTCCTCGTGAAGAAACGAACCGTGTACCATGAAACAACCTTTAATGGGAGGAAATTGTTTTGTCTATTTCGATTAATTATATGTTAAATTTAAGTATTGGAGACTCGACTAGAAAATAAAGAGACGAGCCAGAGACGGTATGAGAGTTGGGCAGAGACAAGAGTTTTTGTTTTACGTTCCGTGGACGCCCTTTCTTGGTTCTTGTTGCAGCTGGTCTGACGTAATTCTCCATGCTAATCCATTATGTGCAAGCCTTTTCATTTTCGAATAACTACCGCATCCCACATTATACCTTAGCGTATTCGATCATTGGCCTCCCTCTTCTCTTATCATCCCACACTCTTCCCTCTCATACTAGTTGTAAAAGATCCTCATGTCTTAAAACGAGGCCTATTAATCTATACCTTCTCTTTGTATAAGTCCTCCATATCGTTCTCTATCTTCTTATATTCTACTTTTAAGTTCCTGGTTAGTTACTAAATCCACCCATATGATTTTCAGAATTATTCTATAGCATCACATTCCAAAATTTTCCATTCTTTTCATGTCTAAAACTCATAATGTCCACGTTTCGCACCCATATAACTACACACTCAATACGAACATTTTTAGTTCTTAGCTATGTTAAAAAAGAATTCTAAAATATACTTAATGTTATGCTGTAATGCAATTACAACATATATTGAATTTAGAAAGTGATTGTGAGAGTTATGGGAGAATTTGGAAGGTATAGTTGGCATTAAATTGATTCAAAAGGAAGTCGGAAGAAAGAATTGCAGTACTGACTGTTTGCTCTTATGTAACTAATTTACGAGCAAGATGGATGCTCAACCTTTAAACGAAGATTACAGTCCCAACAATTGCCACTGACAAGATAACGTTCGAAATATAGTTTGGTTATTCTATAATGAGCCTAAACCTCAACGATTAAAACGATTATTAAAATGTAATAACATTTGGTTAACGAGAAAAAGTAACTTATAATATTTTCTGTGAATCTAATTACGAACAGGTAAACTGATAATGATTCCCTAATTAAGTTGTCAGTTAATAATTATCGCCGTATTCAGAAATAATCCATTGATTCCTGGTAATTACTAAATAGTTTATTTCACTGTATGCCGGCCAACGGTTTCGTTAGTGTACCCAATCAAATTATGGAATAGTTTATTAGGGCGAAGCTTTAAAGTTTGAATAAAATTAGTAATTATACAGTTATGCGGATATAGTTTATTAAATTTCGTTTGTTGATTAGCTGAGAATTAAACACATACTCGAAAGCTATTTTTAATACGTATAGATAAGTTTTTCGATGCTTGTGGTAATGACGCATGATCCTTAAGAAAATTCACAATAATACGTATATATATATATATATATATATATTATATATATACATTAATGTATATATTCAGCGGCTCCATCTTGTTCGTATTTCATAAAAGGTTTTAAATTAAAGTTAATTAATTTACTTTATGAATACTATGTCTCTGGACGTGAGGAATTAATTATCTGCATTTATCGTTCCTTAAAGAAAATTTTCCAAGCCTTGTATTGTTCTATAATGCTAAGCAATTTAATCAAGCTCTTCCCTTAACTTAAATTGAACACTCAAAAACATTCGACGCTATTCCAATCTCTTAATTGTGAGCCAGTTTACTTAGATTCATATTTAACTTGAAGCTGTTTCGATGTAAATATAGTGGTGAAGCACTGCGTTCGGCTTTTGAGGTGCGTAAACAGTCAGACGATATAAAAGCCGATAACATCGCCCTTGAATCCATCAGTTAATTACAAACGATGAAGATGGAAATAACAATCTATGCAATGTGTTCGAATGTTTGAGAAAGCTCTGTTTTATGATGTAGGGAGAAGTTCAGTCCCGACTTCCGTTTATTAATATAGTCAAAACTTTAGTAAATTGTCAATATTTTCTTCTATATACAGTAATAACAACTAATAATTTTAAAATAACTGTTAGGAATAAATAACGAAAACGGGGAATAATATAATTATAAATAAGACGTTTCGTTCCTTTTTTGGATCTTCTTCGTGTGTAATAAATTAGATATTCATAATTTATAGTTTGTTACGTCCACCCACTTGTTTATGGCTCGTTCCCCGTTTTTTTCGTTTATTTATTTAAATTCTGTATGTATATCTGTAATGTTGAATTTACAATATTCATACTGTTGACCATATAAAATATTAATAATGATAATAGGAATTCCAGTCGGTAGCTGGTACAATAAATAAAATAAATTCCATTGTGTTTATTAAAAGTGGTTGTTACGATTTATATATTTTGCGTCTGTTACTCAACATGTTTCTTAGTAAAGCTGGCGAATTTTACAGAAGCTGATGGTAAAATAAGCTGTTGAACGAAGTTTCCCGCTCCATAAATTGAGGGGCCTTCTCAAGTAAAATATCAAACTGCATCTGGAAATACGTTGACAAGCCATTGAAAATCAATACTGTCAAGAATAGTAAAGATCTCTTGAACCCAGGGAGCAACCATGTTTTATATATTAAATGGAATATAGCAACTGCCATTCTCTTTATATGAGGTGAACCAAGCGAGTTCTGAAAACTAATTCAGAATTAAAAAGGACAGGGCTAATTAAATATTACCAATTGAAAAACATTGCGTTGTAACTAAACATAGGCATATTTTTGACTGAACTACTGTAAATATCCTCGTCGTTGAAAATATCTTCGTTCTACATTAATTTCTGAAACGATTAAAGTTAAAGCTAACAATAATTATGCTCTAATTGTACACAGAGAGACTGGCTCTTTTAGTAAAATCTATAATTTTATTCTTGGTATTTGATGTAACTTACTTTTTATCTTCGGACCTTTTTGATTTATATTGGTTTTCCAACGCATTTGTACGTGTAGTTTGGCCCACTAGTTGGCGGAGGAAATGCAATACATTAGCTTACCTTTATGTATTATTGTATGCAAAGTCGGCCAACTTTAGTAAGAAAATGGTTGTTACTATATATATTTTCTGCCGTTACACATTCCTTTGATTTCGCGTAACTGTGCATTCGAATAAATCTCAGGTTTCACGATCTTTGTTCACCATTCACTTAAATCTTCCGCTAACTTTTCCGTGATTTAGCGTACGTCTTTAAATTGAAAGTAATTTATGTGGAAATAAGAATGTGTGATAATGTTAGTTACACGAAATTCCATAAAATATTTTAATTTCTCTGTCTTATGCCATTAGGTACGATACAAAATTTTCCGCCAGCGATCTAGTTTAAAACCTCAGTTCTCAACAATCCACCAGGTTTTCCCTGTGTCCATCCCCCCCCTTACCACCAAAAAAGACGAAAAGTGAAATTTATATAATTTACGAGTATGTAATTAGGAAATGATACATGATAGTAAAGGCCTTAAAATACATTGATTTCAAGATAATTGTTAGTATGTTGCCACTGCAGCGCAGAAGTGCGATGTTCAGTATGAGCGATCACATCCTACATTCATTAGGAAGCCACACGCAGATATGAAGCATCGACGCTTTGTGTTTTCCTCCATTTATATCATTTCGAAATGTTCAAAACAGCTGAACGACCCACCGACTATGAAGTCAGATCAGTGAGTCGTATCTTGAATTCCAGGGGTGTTATGCCGGCAGAAATTCATCGGCAATTGTGTGAAGTATATGGGGAAGCAATAATTGTGATTCACATTTTTCTGGAAGAGGCAAAGTGTTTTGTCAATTGAAATCTTTCCCAGCAAGGCAATTTTTAAAACATTTTGAGACACTAAGAAAGTTCCCTTGTGCAAAAGGCGTGGAATGTGTTGAATCATTGGTTCATGACAATGCCCAGCCACACACCTTCACACATCAGAGGCAACATCTTTATTTGACGAAGGCATATAAATAACTGGTTTCCCATTACGACAGATGCCTGAACAAAGGCAGTGGCTATGTAAAGAAGTTACGTGATGTGCAAGTAACCATAATGCGTGGAATATAATGTTCTTATAATTTTTAAATAAATATTGATACTTATTTTTTAAAAAAAACATCTAGTATTAGTAATATTATTAATTCATTAGGGTGTCAGGTTTTTATGTTTTAGTGCAGTATTAATTACAATACTCGTACTTCGTAATTCAGGAAGGGGTCTAAAATTCTCGCATATTTAATAGCAACAATTAATAATAGTTCTTTATAGCGCAGCCTCAATTTAATTTAGGTTACAATTTGTAATGAGAATAGATAATCATTTAATTATTTCAAACCCTGTAAACATAAAATATTATATGATTGATGTGAGAAGTGAAATTAGCGGATTTATTTGGATGAATAAACTAAGAGAACGGCCAATGTAAAATTTTTTTAACGAATTATCGAGCCTAATGGTGATGATAAATGTATCCAAGAGAAGCAGGGAGGAAAATGTTTTCCTTAGAAATTGTTATCAGTCCGAATAAATTGTATTTTTAATACAAGCAGCTAATAAAATAGTTATATCTTCACCTGTCTAATTTTTAAGGTAATACACAGTTATTTATAACCAGAAAATGTATATATATATATATATACATTTATAGATGACTACGCAGGTCGTATTTCTAGGCGAGTATTATGATGGAAGGTTCATTCCCAGCTTTCAACCTTCGCCCATTAGAAGGCGCTCGGTCCATCATCCACGCACTCGTCCATAAATCGTGATAGTTCGCCATCAATCATCTTCCAAATCACTATTGATCGTCGTGGCAAGTATTATTTTTTCTTCTCCACTGTCCTCTATATCTTCCTTCCATCTTGGCGGAGACTGACGGCGCCCTCCTCCTCCTCTTTCTTCTTCCAAGCGATAGCGATCCTGACCTCAACGGAATCCAACAATCTGATTTAACTGCCAACATTTCTGCGGTACAGGAGAAACTTTCTCCTAAAAACGCCGCAAAATGCTTCTGCATTATTTATCAGGTCTTTGTAAAATGTTTCAGAGACTGCAATGGCACGATTTCAGTGAGAAATTGAGGAATTTATAGCGGATAGTGTCGGAAATAGTACCACGGCCCAGAGGTAAATCCATAAAAGTTTCCAGGTTGCTAACTTTACGTGGGTAAATTAAAATAATTTTTTACTGCAAAGAGATTCGAGTACAAATCCAGTAATGTTTTCTGGTGATATGTTTCTTGTGTATTCCTCCCAGCTCTATGTTATCTGTGAGGATATTGTGTGTTTGTTGGCTGTTTGCTGTGGTTCTACGATAATCCTGGACGCTGATGCCGTAATCATCGTTGGTGGGACAAATGATATTAGTTCTGGATGCCTAGTCAACTGGTCCAAACTCGACGAAGTGTTACCTGAACTTAAGAACGAGAAAGTGATCGTGAGTGAGCTGCTGCCGCCGAGATTTGACGACCCGGTAGCCAACTACAGGACCAGTCTAGCGAAAACCTGGCGCCTTCAGCAGCAGAACTTAAACAGATTTCAAAACGTAAGTGTGACTAATTTATTTTATAACTTAAAACTGCAGTAATTTTACAGGTCATGGTCTACATATGAACCACTCCGGGAAGAAGCAATTTGTAAAAAAATATTTCTTCTCATATTTCATGTCTTTAAACCCTACAGCTATTCAGCACTCTTGCACTAAATTTACTTTACCGCTGATTAATTCCTTTGAACAATATGACAATGTAACTAAAAAATAATATTCATCTCTCGCTATTAAATCAGAACATACAAAGCCTCAGAAACAAACGACTGGAATTGGAAACGTGCCTTTCTGCTCTTAAAAACGGTGTAGATATAATTTCACTAACGGAACATTGGCAAAGTCAACTAGAAGCAAATTGTTTTAATCTGGATGGGTACATTAGGATCTCTAAAACACTCAGGAACGGTGTTAATCATAGACTTGCTGATCTCTGCAAAGATAGACCCGACATTAGGTCCCTCGGTAAAGACAGGGTATTTGAATGTAGTGCGGGTGAATTAACCATAAAGAATAACTCGAAAAATATTATAATCTTATCAATTTATAGACAACCTGATAGTGAAATTGACACATTTCTCTATATTCTAGAACGCGTCTTAAGTAAAGTAAACCAGGAAAATAAGCTCGCAATAATTTCCGGAGACTTCAATCTAGACTATTTACGGGATACCAAGGAAAACACGCCCACCTGAAAACATTGCTACATTCCTACGGGTTTTCCGTTACGAGCGATGAGCCAACGCGACTAAATACCTGCATAGACTACGTCTTATGTAATTTCCATGAAAATTTTTATGAATTACATACAATTGAAACTGGATTAATCGACCACAGGGGCCAAATAATGTACATCAACAAACAAAATAGTAGGCGAAATTGAGCAGAAGACCAAGCTCAATATGCACAAGGAAACTCTGTCCAACAAATGTAATGTGTATCTCCCAAAAATTACAAGCGTTACCGTGGGATAATATTTTAAATATAAAAATTTACACAATTTCAAAAATGCTGACAACATGTTCCAGGCATTTCTAAAGATATTTCTTTCCATAATAAACGAAATTGCTCCAGAAAGAAAAATCACTAAACAAATTCAAAAAAAGCGTACTTCTTGGATCACCACAGGAATAATAAAATCACGCGATAAACTTTGCTATCTCCATAAAAATGAAGCATTTGAACTCATCACCCCAATTCTTAGAGTTACTTTGCAAAATATAAGAGAATATATAAAAATGTTCTCATAGCCGCAAAAAAGACTTAACACGTCAAAAAATAATAACAAATTCAAATAATAAAATCAAAGCTACGTGGAAAATCATAAACGATGCTACCGGTAAATTGAAGAAGAATAATCCTCAAACTTCACTCTTCCATGAAGGACAAGTTCTTACCTGATAGGGAAGCTGCTTCAAAATTTAATTCACATTTCGTAAAATATTCACACACCAATTCAATAACACAGTAATCTATTAGATTGTGACTACCACGACCTCTTACGTAAACGTAACTACTAAAACTCCTAATTCTATTTTCCTAGAACCAGTTACCTTAAAGGAACTGAAAACTATAATAAATAACATGAAATCATCTGCTGCAGTTGATATATACGGCATCAGCAGCAAATTGATAAAGCAATGCTCCGAGGCAATTGCCTTCTCAATGCAAATAATTATTAATGCATGCTTTTCCATGGGAGAATTTTCCCGATTCTCTTAAACTAGCGAAAAGTTATTCCAATCTACAAGAAAGGGTCACGCTCAGATGTATCGAATATAGACCCATTATCATTACACCCCATCTTCTCTAAAATAATAGAAAAAGCTGTACAACACGAATAGTAAATTTTATGGAAAACATCTATTATAGACCCGAGCTCAACATGGATTTCTCAAAGGCAAATCCACTAGTACCCGCCATGTACGAATTTGTACAAGACTGTCCAGAATTCAATTGATCAAAAATTGAAAAGTGACAGGTATATTCGCAGATCTATCTAAAGCGTTTGACTTAGTCGATCACAATATAGTTACTCAATAAACTCAAATATTACGGTATCAGAGGAAACGCATTGTTCACTCATCCATTCTATACTTGAATAATAGAAAGCAAATAGTGGCTATCCAGAACCAAAACGGTAGAATTACTCTTTCAGACTGGAAGGAAATATCTTGTGGTGTACCACAAGGATCAATACTAGGGCCGCTTTTGTTTATTTTGTATATTAATGACCTTCCTCGAAACATTCATCCTTAAAAAACAGTGTTGTATGCGGGTGACACCAACGTAATTGTTTCCGACGGTGATATAAACGCTCTCAATGTCAAAGTTGAAAACACTTTAGGAATGTTAAAGCAATGGTTCACTGCAAATAAGTTAACTCTTAATACCGAAAAGACTAAACTACTACAGTTTTCATCAACTGTTAATTCTTCTGTGGAAGACAAGAGATTCGCTAATGACGCGTCGTTTCATTGGCCTTCAAGTTGACGATAACCTACGGTGGAATCGTCATGTCGAAATACTCACAGGCAAACTTAGTTCCGCGTGCTACTCAATAAAATTACTAATGCAGCAAGTTGATCCTAAAACCGCGATTATGGTCTATTATGCCTATTTCCACTCAAATATGTGCTACGGAATAACGAGTAGGGGTAATTGCCCTCCGAAGTTCTGACGTTTTCAAGTTACAAAAAAGAGTTATAAGAATACTATGCGCGAAAAGATTGTAGGGGAACATTGTAAACCTCTATTTAAAAGCTTAGGAATCCTAACATGTCCGTGCGTCTACATACTAGAAATTTGTAAAAAGTTATTTCAGCCTATTCCAAAGCAACGGGCATTATCATCAACACGGTACTAGAAACCGATCAGTCCTCAGAGCTGATAAACATCGCCTTCACCTTTACGAGAACAGTATCCACTGCTCCGGAAATAAAACTCTACAACAGCCAGTTATATATAATCAGGTTCACTAAAGCATGCAAGAATCTCTGCTAGAAGGAGTTTATTATTCTATTCCTGAATTTATCAATCGGTCTGAAAGTAATTAAAGTCTATTTTTGCAAAAGTGTCTGAATCAGTGTTTCACCATATGCAAACAATATCAGGTGTATATTATACTTTATCCTCTCATTAACGGTCTTTTCTTCTTTGTTTCGTGACCTAAATTGACGTGATCTGCTGGAGTCTGATTTCCCACGGATCTACACACGTGTGTTTCAAAGTGTAGTGTATTGTGAAGTGACGTGCGTGGATCTCTATTATACCGCTATAGTGTTCAAAATTGACATTGTTTCTCTAGAAATTATATCTTTTGTATATGTTATGTATACTTTCTTTTATTTGTCTATCATTGTATACATAGTTTTCTTTTACTATCTCTCTTATTGTTTTGTACTCATATTCTTGATATGTTGTATTCATATTTTGTTTTGCTCTGCTTTGTTTTATTTATTTATCATTGTATACATAATTTTCTTTACTCATATGTTGTATCCATATTTTGTTTCTTATATTCGTATTCTTAGTGTGATATGTAACATATTCTTTGACTTGTCCTATTTCCTCAATAGAGGACTAATGGATCCAATAAATCTTATCTATTATCTTATCTAGAGACGAAGAAAGGTGTGAGGAGAAATAATTCGATTTTCTCCCGTTAGATGAATACGTAGTTTTTGTCTTACGAACTGGTTAAGTGGAATTATAACAGGATATTATAATCAGTTTGGGAAATCCGTCTTTAAGGATTAGGAAAACATCTTTTTCTGTTCAATGCATTAGTCTGTGCATGTGTGTTAGGAAACAGGGACTAATTTGTTGACGTAATAATCATTAACGTCAATGCCATAAGGTATGCCTTGATGCGTTCTTATACTATTCATCCGATTTTTGTGAAATATTGGTGTTTAGCTGTGTTCTTCCCAGAAAAGTTTTCTTCCTTCCCCATCATCTTTCATGCCAAAAAAAGTCTCATGTCAATCACTTTCTCTGCTGCTTCATATTTGTCCCCCATGCGCTCCTATACAATTCATCCGATTGCCATGAAATTCTGGTGTATTCCAGTGCTGTGCCCAGAAAAAGATTTAGATCCCTTCAAGTTAAGAAAGGTCATGCCCTAAAGACATTTGCACATACTGCTACCGTAAAGCAACTTATACTTGCAGGCTTCTATAATTTTATTGTGAATATTCTGTAGTTGTCGCAGAACTCACACCATAGACTGGTATAAGTAAGTATAAGTATAAAATCATATTCCATAAATCCTATAGAGAAGCACAAGCTTCAAGGATGTGGAACGAGTCAGAGATTTTACATAGGTTGCTTTATTAATATTAGAATATACTGTAACTATTGATTACTTTTAACTTATAATAAGATTTTCTTAAGTTCTGTACAGGAGACATACAATTTGTACCTTATATATAAAATTGATAAATATTTTTACATCCTATACTAAAAAATTAGTGTTCTATTTTTTTTTAAATAATGTTCTTACATAATTATAAATATCTACCCTATGATACATTCAGCTTCATAAATTCTTCAACAGAGTAGAAGGAGTGGCTTAGTAAGAACTTAGTTAGTTCATATTTGAACTTGTTTGGATTTATTTTTAATTGTTTAATGGAGGTGGGAAGTTTATTAAATATGCTAATAGCATTGTAATGTACACCCTTTTGTATTATGGTTAGAGACTTCCCTTCCTTGTGTAAATTGTTTTTACTTCTGGTATCAAAGTCATGTATATCTGAGTTTAATGTGAAGAGGTTACTGTTATTAATAACAAATAACATGAGTGATTGAATATGCTGGCAAGTGAGTGTCAGTATTCCAGTTTTCTTGAAAAGTCCCCTACAAGATGTTTTTGGTGAGACCTGGCATAATATTCTAACAGCCTTTTTTTGAAGTGTAAATATTTTATCTTTCCCTGATGAATTGCCCCAGAATATTATACCATATGTCATTATAGAGTGGAAATATGCAAAATAAACTAATTTTCTTATGTTAGGATCACTACAACTTGACATAATTCTAAGAGCAAAGGTTGCCGAGCCTAATTTTCGTAGGAGAATATTAATATGATCCTTCCAGTTTAATTTATTGTCCATGGATATACCTAAAAATTTTGTACATTCAACTTCAGTTATTTCACAATTATTTGTTGCTACTTTTATTGAGTTGAAATTGGCATTCTTTGTCTGAAACTGCATGAAGCGAGTTTTATCACAATTGACTGACAAGCCATTGGCTGAAAACCAGTGAAGCATCTGACTTAATGTAACACTGGCAGCATTTTCCAGACTATTTTGTTTATTTGTAACCAAAATACTAGTATCATCAGCAAAAAGTATAGTTTTAGAAGAAGAATTTATGGATCTAGGTAAGTCATTTATATATATATATAGAAGAGCAATGGACCTAGAATAGAACCCTGTGGAACCCCAGTCTTTATTTGTCCCCAGTCTGAGTTAATCATTTGTCCAGAGTTAGAGTCTTTTAATGTAACCCTCTGTTTTCTATTTGTTAGGTAAGAGGAGAGCCAATTATGGGAAATTCCTGTTATTCCATAAAACTTCATTTTGTTTAGAAGGATATTATGGTCTACACAATCAAAAGCTTTGGATAGGTTACAGAAAATTCCTAATGGGTATCTTTTTTTGTTTAGTTGTTCCAAAATTTCATGAGTGAGAGTGAAAATATGGTCCGAGGCAACCCTGCATACTAACTTATTCTGCGCAAGGCTTATTATTTCTTCATAAATACAGCATTCTACATTTTCCCTAATATGGTTAATGTATTCCATCCTCTGCCTCCCTCTTCTGTTCTTACACCACACACTTACCTCTAATGCTAATTTTACAAGACCCTCATGTCTCAAATCGTGGCCTATTAATCTTAATCTCTCCTCTACATTGTTCTCTCTTCTCCTATTCTGCTTGCAACTTCCTTGTTAGTTCCACTATTTAAGACATTCTTCTACAGCACCACATTTCAAAAGCTTCTGTTCTTTTCCTTTGTGCAACTACTATTGTCCACGTTTCGCACCCATTTTACGCCACATTCCATACGAGCATTTTTAATAATGATTTCCTAATATTTATACTTATATTAGCGCTAAGTAAATTCCTGTTTTTAGCGAAAGCCTGTGCTATCCTACTCTTTAAGCCTACTATAGTTCTATCATCCCTAGTTATTACGCTTCCCAAGTAGCAGAATTCCTTAACTTCTTTCAAAATATTCCTTTCCAGTCTAACGCCCTTTGTTATTCCACTATTTCTCATACTACACTCCATTACCTTGGTTTTCCCTCTATTAATCTTCATATTGCTCTATTTCTCCAGGACTCCGTTCATTCCATTTATTATGGTTTCCTGTTATTGCAAATAAAATAAAGGTAAGAAATGGATTAATTTCGTTTTGAGTACGTTTCGACCCCCCAACTTTCGGGACCACCTCAGTTTTTTAATTAAAATATAACAAAAATTTCATGTTTCTGCTGCAACGTCCGGTGCCTAAATAAGAGTTTTCACTCTATTAATTTGCAGAATTCAGTAACTTCCTGCAAAATATCCCTTTCTAATCCAAGTCTTCTTCTAACTCCCCTAATACCGCAATATCATCAGCAACATTAGGATTTTTATTTCTTCTCTTTGCATTTTGATTCGCTTTCCATATTAATTTTTAATTTTTTTCATCGCTGGTTCTATAGATACGTTAAAGAGCATTGGCGATAGGCTGCATCTTTGTCATACTCGTTTCTTGATTCCTGTTTTCTTTTCTTGCGCTTCAACTTCAATTACTACTGGCTGCCTTCTGTAGAGGTTACGGATAACCATTTTTTAACGATATCAATCCAGTATCTATAATCTGACAAAGGATATTTTCTATATCACCATAGTTTTACTAAAACATTACTATAATCGTCAAAAACACTACTGTACCTAATCCCATAAACGTATCAGAAATATTGCTTTATTTTAAGGTATAATTATATGAGGTTTATTAATCGAGTAATAGCACGAGTAAGATCGAGAACTAAGTGACATGGACTGTGGGGAGAATAGGATTCTTTAAATTATAGGAAGGAGATCGGTTTAAAATTTAAGGGGTGTGATTTAGAGGTATACCATGCGCGTATGAACACTATGGTGGGTAATTATGACAATTTTCCGACTCTCGACATCCTGAATTTCAGTTTCAGCAGGCGCGAACAACGAGTTTCTACGACGCGAAATGAGTACACTCAACGCCCGAAGTTCACAATGCAACTGTACCGCGGAACTGTTAAGTACCTTTCAGTACCGCATTCTTCGGAATTTTAGGTGTCCCAGTTTCCTGCGCAGGTGAATGTCTGTCCCGTTGTTCTGCGTGACGGACAACACCGCATCCCGCTGCGGCTCCTGTCGCCACCCACGCCACAGAAAAAGGAGCACTACAAGAGCCTCCGGTGATAATCCACGTTCTGTGCTTCATTACCCGCGCAAATTAACGTAACCTTAGAGCGTATTAATGGTTCATTAAAAATCACACACATGCGCATAGAAATGTTATTTGAAGTCGACTTCTATTACTACTCCATCTTGCACGCAACTCTGTGAATGGGAAATTTTTTTTCTATCCAAGATTTATCATTACACAAAGTCATTGAAATGCACGGCTGTTGAGTGGCAGTGATGGTTGATATATATACAGATTAACAACATGCAGCACAAGAAAACGATCACAGGCTATTCTTAGATGACATTTTCCCAGTGACGGTTTCGAGAATCCATCAAGAATGGCGGAGACAGGACCTTGAGGAAGTAAGTACCGTTGAATTGGTTTCCTCAGGAGACTTAGCAAATCGCAATGGTCTCCTTACGTAACCAGGAGCAACGGAAATAGAGTGCGATGACACAATAGGCGGGACTGCTTGCCACCGACATTAAAATAGACGCCAGAAAATGTAAAGAAGTGTGTGAAGCTAACGCTAATGAAGGCAGACAAATTAAAGGTTCCGTGCTGTAGGTCATCGTAAGTTCCAGAAAGAGCTCGTCTTAAAAATTTGCAAGAGGTCAAGAGCATTCAGCATGTTGAGGAAATCGAAAGGCCAATCAACGGTCCATAAATACGCAAAAATTTTAAATTTCAAAAATTAATTTACTATTATTATTTACTCCTGGTTTATCAGCTTTCGCTTACTGGCCACAATAATTGGTCAGAAATAAATGTGGAATATTCTTTCTTGATTTCTGTTTTCTTTTCTTGCCCTTCAATTCTACTTATTGTAAACTGCCTTCTGTAGAGATTATAGATAACTATAAGCCTGTCCGCAACTCCTATCGTCCACGTTTCGCACCCATATAAAACCACGCTCCATAAAAACATTTTTAGCAACGTACCCTAATATTCATACTTCATTCCTCTTTTTCGCGAAAGCCTTCCTTGCCTGTGCTATCCTACTCTTTATGTCTACTATACTTCTACCATCCCTAGTTATTACGCTTCCCAAGTAGCGGAATTCCTAACTTTCCATTAAAATATCTCTTCCCAATCTAACACCCTTTGTTATTCTGTTGTTTCCCAAACTGCAATGCATTACCTTGTATTATTAATATTAATCCTCATATTAAACTCTTCCTCCAGGACTCCGTTCATGCCATTTATTATGGTTTCCAAGTATTCTTCTGTTTCCCCTAATACTAC